>ML783288.1:311060-328452 GCA_009831015.1 Picea engelmannii
GTTAATTGTCATCCTCCAATATACTCTTTCCCACAAAATATATTGTAAACATATTTTCCACCAAATATAATTTAGACATCTGTAAAAATAAAAAACATAATAAAAAAACAAATAGCACATGTTAGCATATATACTGTAACTAAATATTAAATAAACAATAAGTGATAATAACATAAACAACCACAGTTAAACAGATTTAAGATCTAGTTACTCTTCAATTAAGAGTACATGATTTAAACAATTTGTAAATCTTATCTAAAATCTTAAAAAAATTTAAAAAGAAAAATTATGTTCTTGGTAAAAAAAAAATTGAATTAGAGTTATATAATAATCTGAAAATAAATATAGAACTGTGTATGAAGAAAGTTCACAAATATCCATATTAAGTCATTCTTCCAATGAAATACTTATCTCCTTGTGGATAAAGTCTCAAATCCTTCAGGTGAAATTCTTCTTGTGGATAAGGTCTCATATCCTTCAAGTGAAATTATCCTTGTGGATAAGGTCCCAAATCCTTCAGGTGAAATTCTCATCCCAAGTGATGTTATTATATTATTGGTAAAACAAATTGTGAGTTAGAGTTAGATAATAATCTGAAAATAAATATAGAACTGTGTATGAAGAAAATTCAAAAATCTCCATATTAAGTCATTATTCCAAAGAAATACTTATCTCCTTGTGGATAAAGTCCAAAATCCTTCAAGAAATTCTCCTTGTGGATAAATTCCCAAATCCTTTTGTAATTCTCATCCCATTTGTTCACATTTACACAACAATAAAATACTAATCTCCTCAGTAGTTAAATACTTCTCTTCTTCTTCTGCAGTGGTCACCATGATGCCCTTTCAAACTAAAGGACTCATAAATCTCCATATTAAGAAATTCTTCCAAAGAACTACTTATTATCTAAAAAAGTTCACAAATCTTCATTTTAAAAACCATCTTCCGAAAAATACTTATCTTCTCTTTCTTCGGTGGAATAGATGTTCTCATATATTGTTGCATCTACATGAAGAAAACAAAAATCTTCACTTGTATATTAAGTCATTCTTCAAAAACCATTTCAATGGGATGTATTCATATTAAATAAAATGAAATGCTCTTTGAAATTATGTAAGTTGGCTCACATATACAATATGTGTGAGCTTATTTGTAAATCTAATTGAATGTTGGTTTTTGTGATTAGTAACCATTTTTTTTAAGAGTTGAAAATACCCTGTCAAGAAGGAATTCACTTCGTTGTATGTAGAAAACACAAATTTGTCCATACTATGCCATTATTGGACAAGAAAGCAGAGAATGCAGTCGAGGAAAATTTAAAAAATTTCTCTTTTCTAATGTGGGATAGAATTTGTTCTCAAATATTCAAACATATTCAAGTTTAAAATTAGGTCTTGATCATGATCTAACCTTAAATAAGTTTGAATGTACACCATTTAAGACAACAAAAAACTTATCTAGGGGTACTATATATTTCAAAATAATTGATCAAAGCATTGAATAGGAAAGGCTAAATTAAAAATTTGATAAGCATGGATTTTGTGTTAGGACTTCGAAGAACACAAAGAGGATGTAATTCCATATTTGTGGTGGTGGATAGATTTTCAAAGATGGTGCACTTTATCCCATGCCATAAGACCAGTGATGCAACACATGTTGCAAATCGTTTTTTCAAGGAAGTTGTGAGACTTCATGACCTAACTAGAAGCATCGTCTCGGACAGAGACACAAAATTTGTTGGTCATTTTTAGAGAACACTATGGAAGAAGTTGGGGACGGATATGGCCTTCATCTCATCTTATCATCCTCAAACATATGGATAGAATAAGGTGGTAAACAAAAGTTTGAGAAACTTGTTGAGGAGTCTTTTCATTGAGCATCATAACCAGTGGGATCAGATTCTGCCATAAGAAGAATTTGCATACAACGAATCTCCAAACAAAAGCGCTGGAAAGAGCCCATTCTAGATATTGTATGGAATGCAACCTAGGGGAGTATCTGAGTTGAGGGACATGGGATAGAGTGAGATCAGAAGCATTGGAGAAGAAGATTTTGCTGTAGAAATGCATAATCTCCATAGCCAGATCATAGGAAAATTAAAAAACTCTATCCAAGAGTACAAGTGCAGAGTTGATCAACATCGTAGAGAATGTCAATTTGAGGTGGGAGATCAGGTTCTGGAACATCTCAGGAAATAAAGGTTCCCTAGGGGAATGTATAATAATTTAAAACTGAGGAATATAGGGCCATGTAAGATCTTGAGGAATTTTGATGCAAACGCCTATGAGATTGATCTACCAAATGATGTGGGCATATCACCCATATTTAATGTTTTAGACCTGTATCCTTACTGGAAATATGATGCAGATGGATCAGAAGATCAAGATAAGATTCAGTGGGAAAAACAATTGCCTCTAGTAGAAAAAACACAGATGGAGAAGATCATTGATTAGAGAATTGGCAAGAAGACCAGGAGGAAGACCTATCTTGAATATCTAGTTAAGTGGAAGGGACACCCAATAGAAGATGTCAGTTGGGAAAATGAAGAATATATCCAAAAACATGGAAATTCGGTGTAGGAGCTCATGGACAAGAGTCCATGAATTGTTTTCCAGGGGGAGTATGATGCAGGAGAATCATCAGGGAGCATGCGTGCAAGGACAACTCAACACCTGGGAATCATTTTGGAATATCAAACATTGGGAGTTACTACAAGTCTTTTGGGGAGCTGATGAAGAACGAAAGAATATCAAACTTCTTGAAGTGGAATGATGAAGGAGTTTCACTCTGAGTCTTGAATGTAACTAAACTTAGGTAGTAGTTAGAGTTTTTTATTTTGTTTTCCTAGTAGATGAGTAGTTTGGGGGAACCTTAAGGACCCTCTGAGATACATAGAGATTTTGTATGCCCAAATGAGGCTACTGTGAGTTAGTAGGAACTTTCTGAGTTTTGAGTTATTGTTTTGATATTAGTTGTAGCCATTTATGTTTGAATGAATATGACAGAGGAAAATTCACTCAAATGCATATCACTGCTACTGTTTGTAATTCTCTGTTATTGTGTTTTCATAAATGAATGAATTTCATTATGAAGGGATGAACCTGTGAATGTTAGTATAAGTTTCAATTGTTTCTCTTATGTTGAGTGAGTGCAAGGTGTGCACACAGAACGCAAGGAGTGTGTGATGGGATCTATTTTGATTCTGAAACTCAGAAGAGATAAAAAGAAAACTTTCCCTTTGCGAGGAGGCAAAGTGACTGCTACAAGGAATGCACAGTCTTCCGCAAGAATCAATTCTTGTGTAGGAATATGTTGCAAGGAGTGCATAGATTTGGAGTTCGCCTAAGTGTCAAAGGGAATCCATAAGAGGCAAAGTAGCGAAAGGTGAAATCCCGACTTGATTTGGGCTGTTGGATCCAAAAATATCTAGACCGTCGATCTAACACCATCACGATATTGGATATCAGGAGAATGGAGGTAAGGAGACTCCCAAAGTCGCAAAATGCAAAACCTCGACTTGATTACAACCGTTGATCAAAGAAAAGATTTGGACCATCGATATAGCACCATCGTGATCTCAGATATTGGGAGAACGGAGGTAAGGAGACTCCCAAAGTCGTGAAATGAAAAATCGTGAATTGATCATAACCATTGATCAAAGGAAAAATATGAACCATCGATCTGGCATCATCGCGATCTCGGATATCGGGAGAATAGAGGTAAGGAGACCCCTAGAATCATGAAACATGAAATCATGACACGCCTTTAATTCAATCATGTGGTCACCACCCGTGGTCACATTGAGGGAAGATAAGGAGGAGCTAGTACATGCTAGACTCTTGTTGGGGTTTTAGAGGTCGGGAGAATCAGGGTTATCCACATGCAAAGACCCGATGCATGACATCACAAAACACCTTTTGGGTTAGGCTTCTGGTCACATCCAATGGTCGCGTGAGATAATATTGCGCCTGGTGCTTGTTCGCACGACAAAGTTTCTTGAAAAGGACCTGTGGATATTTATCGAAGGTTCCAACAAGGAATCGAAGAGCTTCTCCAACTCGAAGATTGAGGAGATACAGAGACCAGGAGGTCAACAAACCCTGCTGAGGTGGGGCACTGCATCATGAACACATTCCTCTCTTTTAAATATGATTTAACCATTTCTTATTGTATGTGTGCTCTATTCTCTTACGTGATTTCTTAGTCCTGAGTCTTGATTTATAATTTGTTATTCTTTTCATTGTATCTCTATATTGGCTAAGCTATGTATAATGCATTTCCATGGGCGTATCCTTCACTTACTTTGTTGGGATGATTTCTGTATAATATATATCTATGGGTGTGACCCACACTTACTTCTTTGGGTCAAACTCTGTGTAAGGGGTGTGCCATGTGCTTACTTTGTTGGGCCAAGCTCTGTATAATACATTTCCCTAGTATGAAAAAATGTTCTTTGTATTCAAACTCAAACTAATGTATTTTCACGGGTGTGACCTGTGCTTACTTTGTTGGGTCAACATTTGTGTAATGGATGAGCCATTCTCTTAATTTTCTGGGTCAAGCTTTGTATAATACATCTCCATACCCCTTATATGTTATGTCGATTTCACATTGAAAGTTCATTGTGTAAGTTTCCAAGCCCTAGTCTATTATTTCGACATTGTGTTTCATATATTAAATGTCTAGCATGTTTTTCTAGGTGTCCTTTAGATATACCAAATCCTACTCAGTTTATGTCATTCCTTTGTAAAATTTCTTGGTCTCCCAGACTGTAAACCCCAGTTACTTCTCAATTCACATCAAGGATGAAAAACCCTAAAATGTTTGTAATGTTTTGGTTTGGTTTTGGGAGACTTACTATATAAACATTATGGTCTAGCATCCCACTCTATGAATGGAAGTGTTTGATTCAGTATTAACTATTAGTCCCATTCTATCCTTTCTCTTTTCCACAACCAAGTTTTTACTTGCATGCATTGGATACCTGGTTCGCTATGGGGTTGAGGCCGTAGTGTCTTTTAACTGTTCCATGAACAAGCATACAGACTCACATAGAGTCGTATCCCACTTTAACTTATCGTTAATATTACGTGTTCTTTTTACCTCTATTGGAGTTCATCGAGTATTGAATAATCTATCTATGTTTGATGAATTTGTTATAGTATAGTTTCCTCTTGTACTCTCTTTGTGGAAAATACTTGTAGAGTTTTGTTAAGATTTGTTGTCATGTCTGCGTATTAAAGGGACTCTGTTAAATATTATTAACCCATAGTATTTGGCCATCTATAGATATTTTAATTCCTCCTTCAAGTACTGTTATATGTTTATTGAAGATTCTCTATGTGGGTATCCATTTTACTTTATTACTTCTTTCTCTTTATCAATTTAGTTTCTACAGGTTATCAAGATTATGTTTTCAAATGAAAGGTTTTATTTATACTAGTTCTTCTTATGAAATTTGTTAATAACTCACAAGTATATGCATTGACGATGGGTCCATTTTGTCTTGTGAGGGAGCCCATTAGGTGAACAACGCACCCACTTCCCTACTCTATATTGGATGGGTGGTTTCATAAGATGGCGATGATGACTATCTTAGCTTAAAAACCCAAGTTAAATATTTTAAATCCTTTACTTTGTTGCAATTTTGGCAAATTTGTACCCTTGATAAATTAATAAATACCATTTATTTTTTTGTTTCAGGTTTGGGAGGTGCCCCATATACATGGTGAGACACTTTGCCTATCCGTAAAAGGTATTCAGGTTCCATCTTCTTCCACTAGTTCTTGCGAGTACTCGTGGACAGTCTTATGTAGTCCATCTAAATTTTTGTTTTCATTTAGATGGGGAGAAATGGTATTTGAGGGACTCAATTGTAAACTTGAACTATTGATGGTAATAAATGTGTAATCCAACTTTGTCAAAAGACCTGTACTGTATCATGTGCCTTTTTATATTTGATGAAACACATAATGGGAATGTTATTCTTTTATTTGACATAACAACAACAAATTTACAGTAGTTTTATTCATGTTTACGTATATGTGTGTGTGTGTGTGTGTAAAACTATACTATAAATAACATACTAGCACACTACTTTACATATTGGTAACCTGTAACGACCTCCTCGTTACGACGACCCAACTCTAGTAAATAGTGCATTTTTTTTTTGTGTGTGTGTGGTTAATAAGTGTGTGCACGCGTGTACAAAGGAAACAATCAATGCATCCGACTCTGCGTCGCCACCCGACGACGAATAATATGCAACCATGATGAACATAAAAAGACGGTGAGGACACGCACCAAGTAACTGCATGCATAAACGACGATCACACGACAATAAGTAGAACTGACTACCCACTCGTCCTACCCTGCAATGGTTAGGACCTCCAAGACACATAAGCAACGCTCAAGCCTAGGTTCCCATCGATTTTAACCATTTAAGGTCTTAGGGATGGAGACTGTTATGAGGAACATGGAGGTGTCTATATCCCTCCCGACACCAACAAACCAAGCAAAAATGATTTCAACCAAGCACAACCATAATTAAATAACAAACCTGAATTCTACAGAAAGCACAGATCCGAAGGAATCCGACGACAACCACCCATGATCAAGACAAGGCGTCATCTACGACTCAATTAGCATAAATATAGATCCATTACTCCCCTCAAATTTTTATTAGTTGACAAGTTTCCAATCTACCCTTCAAACTGATGTAAACTCAATTAACTACAATTCCTCATTACTAAATCATAATAATTGATTGTATAACATTAACCAATTACATAACATAATACTAATTTACATCACAATACCATCTAACACAATCTAACACATTAGCCATAAATATTTCACGTCAATATCTACCACTAATTCTTATCAAAGTGTGTCAGTATAATAATCGACATGATTGAATTGAACCACATAAAAGCATAATATATGTTAAAAGAAAACATAGTACCTGATAAATAGAAAAGCCTATAATAATGAGATGTCCATGAATAACATACCATAATACTATTATAAATTGTAAAATGGGAAACAAATGATTTATATAAGAGTAGCTATTGGTACGACAATAAAGTTTATTTACAATGCAAACAATAAAATTTATTTAAATTTAAATATCATTTTAAATCGTAATCAATAGAATTTTTATATACAAAAATGTAAAACGAAAATCAACTAAAGATGAACCTTTTTAAAAAAAAAGGGATTTAAAATTTGTATCCCTATTTATTTGCATATCGCTCTAATCACAAGGTGGTTTCACTAGCTAAATTGATTACAGTTGTAGCCACAACTTTATTATTTAAATATTAAGCTGGTTATATAAACCCATGCCATGGTTAAAGAAATGGGCTGGCAGTGGATAAAACCCTGTTCCTAAATGCTTTAATGGTGTTGGCGGTTAAATCTCGTAACCCAACGTACAATAATGGATTATCAGCAAAAGGGGGGGGGGGGCGTTTGGCTGCCAACACCCAGTCATTAATAACTTCTGTCACAAGGCCACCCCGCGCCCCAGGGCACCCATTTAAAATGAGGATTTTGGGGAAGGGAAGGAAACAACACAAAATAAAGAAAAGGGGTTTCTGAATGCCATTTAATTACACTCGAAATCAGTGCAGACTGTCTAGGCATCATTCCCCGATTCACAATTTCAAATAATGCATCAAACGGGATTGATATAAGTATTGGGCTGGAAGGCCTAATCTCCAACTTTTCTAGCCAAGTCCGCGAACTGATCACAAAAATATCAAACCACACATATCAAGCCAAGCGCACAAGTCAAGCTGAGACACAAGCACCCAAGCACTAAGCCACCAAAGGGAGTCTATTAAACGCCCTAGATCTCACACGCGTGCTTATAACTAGTTTCTCTATACAACTCATTGAGCTAAATTATTTAGCTGTGACGATTGCTTGGATGACCATTATGAACAAATGGATAACCAAACCCAAGAAGGTTTACTCATTAAGGAGTGCAGTAACAGGGCATCCTTGTCCTGCAAAATCTCTACTAAAGGGTGTCCCACATCACGATAGAGTCCAAGACCAAAGTGAGAATGGCGGATAAGCTTCTAAGCCTACAACTCCTGGTTTTTCATTGTTCACCCTAAAAACGGGAGAAAACCTGTTGCAGTCTATGGAAACTGGTGACTTCGCATCCTGCTATCCACATGCAATTCAGGATGTTGCTTCAACTAAGGTGAGGCTCTAATACTAAAATCCCTTCAGAAAAATGAATGTTTAGTCGCGAGAAAGAAGCTGCTACTTGAGATGACTACACACAAGAAACGTGTTCACTGCCCATGAATAACATCACTGGTCTAGAGGACGGTTTTCAAGGGAGTTGAAGCCTTATAATCAGAAAGATGAAGGAAGGGCCACTAAAATCAAGAGTATGAGTAAAATATATCTACATAATCTTTGCAAGAGAACTTAATTTCCTCAATTTCATCAATGCAGCAGATCCTTTGGGGATTTGTATAAAAGAAACTACCAGAGGGCAGCCCAGGGCTACGGTTGGATAAACGAAATGAATCTGTTGAGACTAGAGAGCACTCAGAAACAACCCAGTCCACATGACCTCCGGATGGAAATCAAAAGACCAAACACTACAGTAAGGAACACAAACTCTAGGAGGCAATGCGAGAGGTAGACGATAGTAAACCAGTCATTTCAAAATTTAACTATCAACCTTTTATTTCGTTACAGCCATCATATCATTCAACACAAAATAAAACAAAGAGAAGAGACACATGCGATTATCCCAACCTGGGTACAAACGCCAGTTCAGAAATTATTTGTTTTCTTTTTATTCTTATTTTATTTGCTGCTGAAGAAAAATTTTGCCGACATGCAGTCCTCCCTTTGCGAAGCCAGGGTATCCACACCATGCATCATTACAAGTAAAATGCTATTACTCAAGTAGTTATCTCTAGAATGGTAATAAAAGATATCCCTCCGCGCACAAACGCAGACGTAGGTAAAAGGATAAGGCGCAGTAGGAGGACGCATAGTAAATAAAATGCCCACTGAAATAACAACACACTGTCATGCATAGATGCCCACAGTGAATAAAGAAAACGCCCACAGTCAATGAATTCGCAACAGAGGAATAAAAACGCCCACCAAGAAGGATTTCGCCCACAGAGTAAAAAAAATAAAAACGCCCACAGTCAATGACAAATTCCATAACCATGAATAATAAGTATTTACACAGTCCCACATAATAAATAAAAATTTACATAGGCCAGACGATGAATAACAAATTTTTACACAGTCCAGGGTAAGAACATTAATTATTTTACACAGTCTAGATTCGCATAAGAACGTCGTCAATGTAAAAACGTGAAGCATAGCAAGAGAGCGCATCAACCAAAAAGGGTTATTGAAATGCCAAAGTAAAAATGCACAGCCAAAGGGGAGGCAGCGCCATACAGTTACAGTTTTAATTACCAAAGTACATCGTATGCATTCTACACTACCAATTAAAAGACCATATCGTTGCCTCAATGTCGTCCTCCAGTGTTGTCCGCACTCCATGCCACTCCTGCTCCGTGCCGCTCTCGCTCGCCGATCGTAGAGACTACACCGGTACCTTGCAGCGAAACGCTAGGGGTACTTTGATTCCCCCTTAGCCCCCCAAGCCGCAAAGGGGCCACACACAGTCCAGATAGTATACCTAGCTTCCCCAGCTCGCCTCCAAGGCTGAGCTACCACTCTAATACAGCTGAGAAAATCCCCAACTCCTCACAAGCAATCAGTCCAGTTTTCAATTTTGACAGCATAACAATACCTAATAGCTCCTCCCCCCTTCTTTCCCCCATCCCCTTTCTTTTATCCTCTTTTTTTTTACCTAAATCACATTTGTTTTAAGTTTTAATGAAAAACCCTCTAAAATTCTATGTCTTACAAGTCTCACTCATCCCCCATGGTTCTCCCAAAATTATTTCCCCCCTTTATTTATTTATTTAAAAAAAAAAACTCAAAAAGGTAAATGCGCTAAGCATCTTTTCATTATATTTTTAAATTCATACATATTTTTTTTCTTTTATACTCCCATTAGTTAACTAATTAAATTCTTATTTTCAAATTTACAACCACCTATTTGAATTAATTTCTTAGTCTCTTTATTTTACCCTACACACTTTATGAAGACTCAAATCATAACTTAAGTGGGTTTTTTTTTTCTTTTTGTTTAATTTTATTATTAGCACATGTATTGTTAGTGCTACCTAGTAGGAAGTGAAATTTTAATGTTATTTAAATGGCAAATCTATTGTGAGCTAGAATATAATGGCATTGTTATTAGGAGATGGTTAAGTTTTGATTATTATGTTAGGGCAAAGTAGTTCCTTCACTAATAAAGATAAATTATCATGCTTATTACTGGGGAATGAGGATTGGCCTTATGTATGCAATTTAGGAAGGAATTACTTTATGAATTCAATTAAAGAAGGAATTGCTTTATGTATTTAATTAAGGAAGGAAACTCCTTGTATTAGGTGGAGGTTGCAAATCATAGGGGTAATGAATATTTAAAGTATAGTCTTGAATTATGCATTTTTTTTTTTTTAAGGTTAGACTAAAATTTTTACCCTAGAAGGGTTTTGACTTAGGACTCAAATTCTGAACTGGCGACACTTGGTTAGGGGAATTGTTTAAAGATTTATTAAGGTGTTAATGTCTCAGGGTTGTTTAGTTTTGTTTCCTTCATCCACCTCAATGCGATGTTCCCTTCAGGACGCACCAGGCGCTCCAAGGGTGCCACTTGCCTTGTTCGTTTCCTTTGCGCGATGTGCCCTTCAGGATGCACCATGTGATCCAAGGGTGCCACTCACTTCTTTTGATTCTTTTGTGCGATGTTCCCTTCAGGATGCACCACGTGCTCCAAGGGTTCCACTCGCTAATTGGACTGATTGGTAGACATCTATAACCCCTAGAGTCAACACTCTACTAGGTGAACTTGTGGGAGACTAAGGGTTCTAAGGAATAAGGCCCCTGCCTTATTGCGTGCCCCTTAGAATCATCGTGAGTGACTGTCACAGTCTTCCCTCATGGCATCGTGGATCCTCTCAAACTAGGTAATCGTTAACCTACAGTTCGAGCCACGGCGGGAGTGCTAGTAGGCAGTGGCAGGGCTACTATGCACCCCTCTCCCTCAACCTCTCTGGAAATTGTATGTGGCCCCTTTAATCCATATGTGAGTCTGGCCGGCAAGCTATCATCAGCCTGCATCATCGACAATCGTGTCAGAACATGTCAACATCTAATCATCAAATCAATGAAATATCACAGAAAATAAATCAACCCAAATCGCACACTCCCTGACTCAATCCGGAGTCCAAGGGGTTCCACCGATGCCTCTACATCCTCAAGGTCAAAAACCCTGCACACTCAATAAAACTGAATCAATAGCACCTGTCTACATCAAATAGTAACACATCATGTCGTCTGTCAATCGCATCATAATCAAGTATAAATGGTCTAACATCATAAAATTTCGGATCACTACGAGCAAGTGTCCTCAAATAATAAGTTTTCTCAGTGCGCCAGAGTGGGATGTTACATACACCCCCTCTTGGTCTAAACTTCGTCCCGAATTTTCTCAGTATAAATGCAGAAATAAAAGTATCACAGTATCATAAGTCTATCTATCAAAAAAAAATGGAAACTGTTGACGCATATCATATGCATCCTCCCAGGTCGCCGAATGTGGACTATAACTGTCCCACTGGACCTTGACCTGATCTACCGTTCGACATCGTAACTGTCGAACGCGATGATCTAATATGTGGACCGGCTCAGCCGTGAGCGCTCCCTCATTCGATACCTGCAAGGAACTCATGTCAATCACATGTGTAGGATCACTAACACAATGTCTCAAAACAGATACATGAAAAACATCGTGCATATGCCTCAAAGAATCAGGCAAGGCTAGTCGATAGGTCACAGGCCCCTTTCTCTCCACAATCTCGAAAGGTCCCACGAACCTAGGAGAGAGTTTAGATCCCTTTCCAAACTTGATCGAACTCTTATGTGGTTTAACCCACAAGAAGACTCGATCGCCAACCTCGTAACTACGGTCAGCTCGGTGCACATCAACATAAATCTTCTGTCGATCCTATGCTTATTTAATCTTTTGTCTTATGGCTTGCATTTTCTCTTCCATTTCTTGGATCGCTTCGGGTCCCACCAGGACCCTATCCTCAATTCGATCCCAACTCAAGGGCATCTGACATAGTCGCCCATAAAGAAACTCAAAGGCGCCATCTTAATGGTGCTCTGGTAACTGTTGTTGTAAGCGAACTCCACTAGAGGCAAGAATTCCTCCCAACGCTTTTGTTGGTCCATCACATACCTGCGCAACATGTCTTCCAAGGTTTGGTTTGTTCATTCTGTCTGTCCGTCCGTCTCTGGGTGATAAGAAGTACTAATTTAAGTTGGGTTCCCAAGGCCTCTTGGAAACTCATCCAAAATCGTCTAGTAAACACCGATCCACGATCGGATATAATCTTTTTAGGCACGCCATGCAGCCTCACAATCTCAATGATGAAAACTCTCGCTATGTCAGGTGCCTGATACATCATACGCACAAGAATAAAGTGAGCACTCTTCGTCAGAGTGTCTACTACTACAAAATCGAGTCGTGTCTCCTTACTGTCAGTGGAAAACCAACAATAAAATCCATCAAAATAACTTCCCATTTCAATTCTGGAATGGCATGTGGTTGAAGTAATCCTTCCGGGTGTCTATGTTTAGCCTTTACCTGCTGACATTCTAGACATATAGCCACAAAGTTGACTATGTCGGCCTTCATTCCCCTCCAGAAGAATAAGGGTTTAAGGTATTCCCTCATCATCATAACTCCTGGGTGAGCCATATAAACTACTCTATGAGCCTCACTCAGGATCAACCTCCTCAACTTGTCGTTTGGCGATACGTAAATCCAACTTCTAAACCTCAATAAACCCATCTCTATCAAAAGAAAATCCCTTATCATGGTACCATCATTGTTTTTTGTCCGATAAACTCCTCGACTTCTTTGTACCAATCATCGTCACGCTGTAAAGTGAGAATCTTCTCATGTAGATTCGTTTGAAGAGGCAACACTGAAAATATGTGTGGCCTTCGACTCAAAGCATCTGCCACTTGGTTCACTGTTCCCTTTATGTAAGTAATCTCTAAGTCGTACTCGCTAAGCAATTCTGACCAACTCCGTTGTCGTGCGTTCAGGTCCCTTTGCGTGAAAATGTGTTGCAGCCCACAATGATCAGTCTTTAATTAAAATTTTCGTCCAACAAGGTAGTGTTTCCAAACCTTCAAGGCATAAACGATGGCTAATAAATCAAAATTGTGCGTCACATAGTCCTCCTCACGTCTTCCCATAAAACTACTCACTTCTATGACATTCGTCGGTGCAGGCCATTCCATAATAGCCTCAACCTTGGATGGATCCACGGTGATACCTTCGCTAGAGATGAAAAGAGCATTTGGACAACTTCCCATACAATTTGTGTTCTTGTAAACATTGTAGTACCAAGCGCAAGTGCTCGTCATGCTCCTCCATCGTCCGAGAGTAGATCAAAATATCGTCAATGAATACTTGGACGAACTTGTCCAAGTACTCGTGGAACACCCCATTCATCAAACTCATAAATACCCCTGGGGCATTTGTCAGTCCCAACGGTAAAATAGTAAACTCGTAATGTCCAAATCTCATCTTAAAGGTTGTCTTAGGGACGTCATCCTCCTTGATTCGTAACTGGTGATACCCTGATCGCAAATCGATCTTGGAAAGCACCGTCGCACCCTTCATTTGATCGAACATATCATAAATTCTTGGTAAGGGATATTTATTCTTGATCGTAGCCTCGTTTAGTTGACGATAGTCAATGCAGAGCCTCCACGATCCGTCCTTCTTTCGTATGAAAATAACAGGTGCACCCCACGGTGACACACTAGGACGTATCCGTCCCAGGTCCAGCAACTTCTTCAGTTGCATTTTCAACTCATGCAACTCCAGGGTCGACATCCGATAAGGCGTTCTTGCTATCGGTTCGGTCCCCGGTTTCAGGTCTATGGTAAACTCCAATTCCCTTTCCGGTGGCATCCCAGGTAACTCCTCTAGAAACACGTCCGCAAACTCCTTCACCACCGGAAAGTGTTCTAGACCTTCCGCCACTCCCTTTTCATTGAGCGCAAGGATCACATAAATCTTTCACCCCTTGCACATACTCTTCCGTAATTGTAAGGAAGAGACAAACCTCAGGGAAACTCCCTGGTTCCGTCCTACAATCACACGTCTCTATCCTTCGTCATCAACTAAGCTCATCCGTTTTTTCTTACAGTTGAGTATCGCCTCATGCAATTCCAACCAATCCATACCAATCACGACGTCATAAGATCCTAAGATCGTGACGTACAAGTTGACCCTCATGAGAAACTCTCCCAGGTTAAGGGCACAGCCCATAACCTTTCCTCCAACCTTTTGTTTGGCTCCTGAAGCCATCTCTACGAAGCTAAACTCATCCTGTTCGAATGCCTTCACATTAATCCTTTTTAGTGTTGCACCAGAAATGAAACTATCAGTAGCACCTGGGTCTATCAAATACTAAGGGTCTGGTCAGCGACAGTACCTGTCGTCTCGAGCATAGTCGACTGGTGCTCTGCCTGGCGGTTATTCACCACTGCATGAATCTGATAGGCCTTGTCTATATCTCCCACGGTAGCGGGTCCAGCTGATCCAGATGCTCTGGCCCTCTCCACAGGACAGTCACATTGGTAGTTTGGCTCCCCACACATCCAACACCCCTTATTCGGCCTAGCAGTCTTGGTACCCGAAGTAGAAGATGACTGCCCACCAGCCTGAAACCCTGGTCTGTTCTGCTGACCAAGCCTAAACTGCTGCTACGGCGGGCAATGCTATTACTGGTGCTGTGGTCCTTGATAAGGTGTTCGCTACTGAGGCAGCGATCGTCGGGGTGTAGAAAAAGTGGATCCCCTCTGGAAGCCATGATCTCCCGGTGTATGTCTCGCTGGTGTCTGATGCTGTGGTGTACCAGATGAACCTTGCCCTGCCGGTCTCGCTGGAGTCCTGGTCTGACCCCCACTGATAAGCTCCTCCTCTGCTATGAGGGCCTTTTGGACAGCATCGTGCAAGGTTGAGGCATAAATATCCTAACATTTGCACGCCGGCTCCCGTTAAGGCCAAACACGAACCTATTGACCTTGAGCTTCTCAGTGTTAAGGTACGGAGCATACCGAAGAAGCTCCATAAAATGTTCCTCATACTCGGGCACCGTACGACCTCCCTGTCATAACGCGTTGAACTCATTGAGCTGACACTCAATGAATTCCTCTTAAAGGTACCTCTCTCAGAACCGTTACTCAAACAGTTCCCATGACACGTCTTCAACGGCCATGTTCAGTTGCGACAAGAGCATCTTCCACCATAGAAGAGCGCTCCCCTTTAGTTGAAAGACCGCCATGTGGACCTTCATGTTGGAGGTATAATCACGGAGTGCGAAGCACATTGCCATATTCTCCAACCATGCCTCGGAGGCTGCGTCGTCCGGGGCACCAAAAAACTTGGGAAATTTTACCTTCTCGAGTTCACAGTGAATGCTACCTATAACGGTCGGTGCGTGCGGCGGAACCTCAGGGGGTGCCGACGCCCTGGCCTCGTCTTTGTCCAATCGGCTGATCAGAGCCTCAGACATGCACTGAAAGGATCTCATCATCCCAATAACATCACCAACTTCTATCTGCTCCTGTCTGAGAACTTGCTCGCCTCCCAGGGGGTTGGACCCCTCAGGCGTGGATGTTGCTGGAGGCGTCACGCCTCCTCCCCTAGCACCCCGTCGTCTGCCTCCGCGGCGTCCTCTAACCATGATTACCTTCACGCACACAATCAACTCGATCAACAATAGTATAATCAATATAATCATGTCAGCGAAAGTCGTAGCGAATCCCAAGTCGCGGGTCGAACCTACATCTGATACCATATGTAACGACCTCCTCGTTACGACGACCCAACTCTAGTAAATAGTGCAATTTTTTTATTTTTTTTTTTGTGTGTGTGGTTAATAAGTGTGTGCGCACATGTACAAAGGAAACAATCAATGCATTCGACTTTGCATCGCCACTCGATGACGAATAAGATGCAACCATGATGAACATAGAAAGACAGCGAGGACGCGCACCAAGTAACTGCATGCATAAACGACGATCACACACCGATAATTAGAACTGACTACCTGCCCGTCCTACCCTGGAATGGTTAGGACCTCCAAGACACATAAGCAACGCTCAAGCCTAGGTTCCCATCGATTTTAACCATTTAAGGTCTCAGGGCTGGCGACTGTTCTCAGGAACATGGAGATGTCTATATCCCGCCCGACACCAGCAAACCAAGCAAAATGATTTCAACCAAGTAAAACCATAATTAAATAACAACCCTGAATTCTACGGAAAGTGCAGATCCGAAGGACTCCGATGACAACCACCCATCATCAATATCTGGCATCATCTACGACTCAATTAGCATAAATACAGATCCGTTACTCCCCTCAAATTTTCATTAGTTGACGAGTTGCCAATCTACCCTTCAAACCGATGTAAACTCAATTAACTACAATTTCTCATTACTAAATCATAATAACTGATTGTATAACATTAACCAATAACATAGCATAATACTAATTTACATCACAATACCATCTAACACAATCTAACACATTAGCCATAAATATTTCACGTCAATATCTACCACTAATTCTTATTAAAGTGTGTCAGTATAATAATCGACATGAATGACTTGAACCACATAAAAGCATAATATATGTTAAAAGAAAACATAGTACCTTATAAATAGAAAAGCCTATAATAATGAGATGTCCATGAATAACATACCATAATACTATTATAAATTGTAAAATGGGAAACAAATGATTTATATAAGAGTAGCTATTGGTACGACAGTAAAGTTTATTTACAATGCAAACAATAAAATTTATTTAAATTTAACTATCATTTTAAATTGTAATCAATAGAATTTTTATATACAAAAATGTAAAACGAAAATCAACTAAAGATGAACCCTTTTAAAAAAAAAAGGGGATTTAAAATTTGTATCCCTATTTATCTGCATATCGCTCTAATCACAAGGTGGTTTCACTAGATAAATTGATTACAGCTGTAGCCACAACTTTATTATTTAAATATTAAGTTGGTTATATAAACCCACGCCATGGTTAAAGAAATGGGCTGGCAGTGGCTAAAACCCTGTTCCTAAATGTTGTAATGGTGCTGGCGGTTAAAGCTCATAACCCAACGTACAATAATGGACTATCAACAAAAAGGGGGGGGGGGGGGGGGG
>ML783288.1:328462-342961 GCA_009831015.1 Picea engelmannii
GGGGCGTTTGGCTTCCAGCACCTAGTCATTAATAGCTTCTGTCACAAGGCCACCCCGCACCCCAGGGAACCCATTTAAAATGAGGATTTTGGGGAAGGGAAGGAAACAACACAAAATAAAAAAGGGGTTTCTGACTGCCATTTAATTACGCTCAAAATCAGTGCAGACTGTCCAAGCATCATTCCGCGATTCACAATTTCAGACAATGCATCAAACGGGCTAGATATAAGTATTGGGCCGGAAGGCCTAATCTCCAACTTTTCTAGCCAAGTCCGCGAACTGATCACACCAAGCTCAAACCACACATATCAAGCCAGGTGCACAAGTCAAGCTGAGACACAAGCACCAAAATGCTAAGCCACCAAAGGGAGTCTATTAAACGTCCTAGATCTCAAACACATGCTTCTGACTAGTTTGTCTATACAACTCGCTGAGCTAAATTATTGAGCTGTGACGATTGCGTGGATGACCATTATGAAAAAATGGATAACCGAACCCAAGGAGGTTTACTCATTAAGGAGTGCAGTAACAGGGCATCTTTGTCTTGCAAAATCTCTACTAAAGGGTGTCCCACGTCAGGATAGAGTCCAAGACCAAAGTGAGAATGGCGGATAAGCTTCTAGGCCTACATCTCCTTTTTTTTCATTGTTCACCCTGAAAACGGGAGAAAACATGTTGCAGTCTATGGAAACTGGTGACTTCGCATCCTGCTATCCACATGCAATTCAGGATGTTGCTTCAACTAAGGTGAGGCTCTAATACTAAACTCCCTTCAGAAAAATGAATGTTTAGTCGCGAGAAAGAAGCTGTTACTTCAGATGACTACACACAAAAAATGTGTTCGCTGCCCATGAATAACATCACTGGTCTGGAGGACGGTTTTCAAGGGAGTTGAAGCCTTATAATCAGAAAGATGAAGGAAGGGCCACTAAAATCAAGAGTACGAGTAAAAGATATCTACATAATCTTTGCAAGAGAACTTAATTTCCATAATTTCATCAATGCAGCGGATCCTTTGGGGATTTGTATAAAAGCAACTACCAGAGGGCAGCCCAGGGCTACGGTTGGATAAACGAAATGAATCCGTTGAGACTAGAGAGCACTCAGAAACAACCCAGTCCACATGACCTCCGGATGGAAATCAAAAGACCAAACACTACAGCAAGGAACACAAACTCCAGGAGGCAATGCGAGAGGTAGACGACAGTAAACCAGCCGTTTCAAAATTTAACTATCAACCTTTTATTTCGTTACAGCCAACATATCATTCAACACAAAATAAAACAAAGAGAAGAGACACACGTGATTATCCCAACCTGGGTACAAACACCAGTTTAGAAATTATCTGTTTTCTTTTTATTCTTATTTTATTTGCTGCTGAAGCAAAATTTTGCCGACATGCACTCCTCCCTTTGCGAAGCCAGGGTATCCACACCATGCATCATTACAAGTAAAATGCTATTACTCAAATAGTTATCGCTAGAATGGTAATAAAAGATATCCCTCCGTGCACAATCATAGACATAGGTAAAAGGATAAGGCGCAGTAGGAGGACGCACAGTAAATAAAACGCCCACTGAAATAACAACACACTGTCATGCATAGATGCCCACAGTGAATAAAGAAAATGCCCACAGTTAATGAATTCGCCACAGAGGAATAAAAACGCCCACCAAGAAGGATTTCGCCCACAAAGTAAAATAAATAAAAACGCCCATAGTCAATGACAAATTCTAGAACCATGAATAATAAGTATTTACACAGTCCCACATAATAAATAAAAAGTTACACAGGCCAGACGATGAATAATTTTTTTTTACACAGTCCAGGGTAAGGACATTAATTATTTTACACAGTCCAGATTCGCATAAGAACGTCGTCAATGTAAAAACATGAAGCATAGCAAGACAACGCATCAACCAAAAAGGGTTATTGAAATGCCAAGGTAAAAATGCATAGCCAAAGGGGAGGCAGCGCCGTACAGTTACAGTTTTAATTGCCAAAGTACATAATATGCATTCTACACTACCAATTAAAAGACCATATCGTTGCCTAAATGTCGTCCTCCAGTGTCGTCCGCACTCCGTGCCGCTCCCACTCGCCGACCATAGAGACTACATCGGTACCTCCCAGCCAAACTCTAGGGGTACTCTGCTTCCCCCTTAGGCCCCCGAGCCACGAAGGGGCCACACACAGTCCAGATAGTATACCTAGCTTCCCCAGCTCACCTCCAAGGCTAAGCTACCACTCTAATACAGCTGAGAAAATCCCCAACTCCTCACAAGAAATCAGTCTAGTTTTCAATTTCGACAGCATAACAATACCTAATAGCTCCTCCCCCCTTCTTTCCCCCATCCCCTTTCTTTTATCCTCTTTTTTTTGACCTAAATCACATTTGTTTTAAGTTTTAATTAAAAACCCTCTAAAATTCTATGTCTTACAACTGTCATTCATCCCCCATGGTTCTCCCAAAATTATTTCCCCCCTTTATTTATTTATTTAAAAAAAAAAAACTCAAAAAGGTAAAGGCGCTAAGCATCTTTTCATTATATTTTTAAATTCATATATATATTTTTTTCTTTTATACTCCCATTAGTTAACTAATTAAATTCTTCTTTTCAAATTTACAACCACCTATTTGAATTAATTTCTTAGTCTCTTTATTTTACCCTACACACTTTATGAAGACTCAAATCATAGCTTAAGTGGGTTTTTTTTTTTCTTTTTGTTTAATTTTATTATTAGCACATGTATTGTTAGTGCTAGCTAGTAGGAAGTGAAATTTTAATGTTATTCGAATGGAAAAGCTATTGTGAGCTAGAATATAATGGCATTGTTATTAGGAGATGGTTAAGTTTTGATTATTATGTTAGGGCAAAGTAGTACCTTCGCTAATAAAGATAAATTATCATGCTTATTACTGGGGAATGAGGATTGGCCTTATGTATGCAATCTAGGAAGGAATTACTTTATGAATTCAATTAAAGAAGGAATTGCTTTATGTATTTAATTAAGGAAGGAAACTCCTTGTATTAGGTGGAGGTTGCAAATCATAGGGGTAATGAATATTTAAAGTATAGTCTTGAATTATGTATTTTTTATTTTTTAAGGTTAGACTAAAATTTTTACCCTAGAAGGGTTTTGACTTAGGACTCAAATTCTGAACTGGCAACACTTGGTTAGGGGAATTGTTTAAGGATTTATTAAGGTGTTAATGTCTCAGTGTTGTTTAGGTTTGTTTCCTTCATCCACCTCAATGCGACGTCCCCTTCAGGATGCACCAGGTGCTCCAAGGGTGCCACTCGCCTCGTTCGTTTCCTTTGCGCGACGTGCCCTTCAAGATGCACCACGTGCTCCAAGGGTGCCACTCACTTCTTGTGTTTCTTTTGTGCAACGTGCCCTTCAGGATGCACCACGTGCTCCAAGGGTGCCACTCGCCAACTGGATTGATTGGTAGACATCTATAACCCCTGGAGTCAACACTCTGCCAGGTGAACTTATGGGAGACTAAGGGTTCTAAGGAATAAGGCCCCCTCCTTATTGCGCGCCCCTTAGAATCATCGTGAGCGATTGTCGCAGTCTGCCCTCACGGCATCGTGGATTCTCTCGAACTAGGTAATCGTTAACCTACAGTTCGAGCCACGGCGGGAGTGCTAGTAGGCGGTGGCAGGGCTGTTGTCCACCCCTCTCCCTCAACCTCTCTGGAAATCATGTGTGGCCCCTTTACTCCATATGTGAGTCTAGCCAGCAAGTTATCATCAGCCTGCATCATCGACAATCGTGTCAGAACATGTCAACATCTAATCATCAAATCAATGAAATATCACAGTAAATAAATCAACCCAAATAGCACACTCCCTGACTCAATCCGGAGTCCAAGGGGTTCCACCGATGCTTCTGCATCCTCAAGGTCGAAAACCCTGCACACTCAATAAAACTGAGTCAATAGCACCTGTCTACATCAAATAGTAACACATCATGTCATTTTTCAATCGCATCATAATCAAGTATAAATGGTCTAACATCATAAAATTCTGGATCACTGCGAGCAAGTGTCCTCAAATAATAAGTTTTCTCAGTGCGCCAGAGCGGGATGTTACATAACCATATCAATTATATGACTATACAATGCTTTCAAACACATTGCTTATTAACAATATAACAAAGATTTGGAAACAATTTTATAGCTACTAAACATCATTAGCATAGTACCAAATTTAAATACACAACTAAAAATACATATCTAAAAAGGTTGATGCTAGGAAAAAAAATGGAACATCCACATTCCACCTAACCGTAGAACATACCAACCACAGTCACTTGTCCTCATCGCCCCCTAGCCTGACCATGTGTCCATAAGGGAGAACTAAATTATCCTCCTTATCTATAGTCACCATCCACTGTATAGAAAATGATTTTCCTCACACTAACAGTGCTCATAACAACAAACTATTCTCCATTCCTCCCAACATACTAAGTAGCATCCTCCCTACCACATATGTTCTATATAATCTTGTGCCTAGGTCATTCATTTATTTCCCTCCTTGGGGAAATTTACATCTTTAAAAATCCGTAATTTTTAGGGGTTGCTAGTTGCCAAATCCCACTTCTTCCAGTTGTAAAAATCAGCCTTGAGGTAACTCAAACTTGTTCCCCACTCATGGAGTCATGGTCAACTATTTTTAACCCGGATGTTCCATTTGTCTTCCATCATTAATTTTATTAAAAGTTTGTCTCATACATGTGTCCAATAAAAGAGGATAGTTGGGAAAGTCAAATCTTTTCTCAACAATCATCAAATAATTAATTACATAATGAAAATTTCCAAATTTGGATTTGCCATAAATGGCAAATAATTTCCAAATCCGAATTTTCTAAAAACAGAAATTTATTTCAAACTTCCACATAGAATTTAATTTTCTAAAATTTCTGGATATTACATCCTCTCCCCCTTAAGTAAAACACTATCCTCATTGTTCATTCCTCTCTTAGAATAGGGTTGGATAATATTTCAACATATCTTCTTGCAATTCCCAAGTGGCCTCCTCAGGACTAAAGTGTTTGCATTGCACTTTTACCTAGGCGATGGATCTGTTATGTAGTATTGTTTCTTTCCTATCTAGAATGCACAAAGGTTCCGCTTGGAACTCGCCTTCCAGTTCCACCCGCACCATGTTCCAATCAATGATGTGAGTGCTAGTTGAAACATGAAAAACATAATGAACTTTTAAATTTGTAGGGAGTGCTAGTTGATATGCCACAGGTCTGATTCGAGTTAAAATCTTGAAGGAGCTACAAAACCTTGGTGCCTACTTTGAAAAACTTCCTAGATTTAGAGAACTCCTTCTTTCTTTGACCTTTAGATATACATGTTCTCCAGTTTGAAATTCCTGATGTCTTCTTTTTAAATCTGTGTAGCTTTTATGTCGGTCTTGGGCTTCTTTTAAATTCTATTGTAATATTTTTACCATCTTCTCCATCTCATGGAGCATTTACAGTCCCACCATAATCTTGACAACTGGATTATCCCAACTAATCAGGATTGTGCATTTCCTTCTGTATAAGACTTCGAAGGGTATCATCTTAGTTGATGTCTAATAGTCATTATTGTAAGAGAATTAAACTAAGTGGAGGTACTCCCACTTAGTTGGTTTCATCCTTACATACATTCGCAACATGTCTTCGATAATATGGTTTATTCTTTCTTTTTTTCCATCCGTTTGTTGATGGTATATTGTGTTGAAATTCAAGTTAGTATCTAATCCTGCAAACAATTCCTTCCAAACATTTGACATAAATTTGACATCTCTATCCAAAATTACCATCTTAGGAATTCCATGGAATATAAATATTTCTTTCATAAAAATTTCAGTGATATTAATCGCTTTATAAGTAGAATTCACACGTATTAAATGTGCACATTTTCTTAGTTTATCAACCACTACCATAATCGAGTCATTTTTTCTTTGGTTCTTAGGCAAACCCGTGATGAATTCCATCGAGATAATCTCCCATTTCCATTCTGGTATAGGTAGAGGTTGTAAAAGACCTACTAGATGCTGATGTTCAGCCTTTACCTATTGACAATATAAGAATTTAGACAAATATTTAGTTGTTTCATTCTTCATGTTAGGCCAGTAAAACAATTTTCTTAAGTATGTTATTGTTTTTTGGTATCCTAGGTGATCTAAATGTGTTTTTTTGTGTAGTTCGTCAATAATTGTTGTCTTTAAATCAACATAATTAGGTACACATAGCCGGTTTTTAACCTTAATAGTCAATTTTTATCTATACTCAAATCTGTTCTATTCAATTTTTATGTATTTCCTTGCCATTTTGTTGTCATTTTAATGTAATTTTTGTCATTATTGCTTGCACATTTTATTCTTTGTTTGATATCGTTTTCTTCTTTGTTGATATTTATTTCATAGATTCCATTAGTCCTTCAACTTAGTACATCTGCAACTTTATTTTCTTTACCTTTGATGTGTTGTACCTTGAAATTAAATTCGCTTAAGAAGTCCATCCATCTTTCTTGCCTTGGTTGAGGTCTAGTTGGTTGAACAAATATTTTATTCCACTATTGTTGGTTAATAATATAAATTTTATTCCCATTAAATAATGTCACCACATTTTTAATGCATTAATTACAGTTGTTAATTCTATATCATGAGTCACATAATTTTGTACATGTTCTTTCAGTTTACATGATTGATAACAGAGGACGTGTCCTTCTTCTGTCAATACTCCTCCTAATCCTTCTTTGCTTGCATCCACAGAAAATGTAAAATATTTATTGAGCTCATCTACCTTTAGGATAGGTGTCCTGACACTTTTGTGACCAAGTAAATTTTATTCCCTTTTTCTATAACGAGGTAATTGGGTATGTGATCTTGGAAAATCCTTCGATAAATCTTCAGTAATAACCGATAATTCCCAAAAATGATCTGATGCCTGCTACATCTTTAGGGATAGGCCATTCCATAATGGATTTTATCTTTTCTAGATCAACAACAATACCATCTTCAGGTATTACGTGTCCTAAGTACTGTACCTTTCTTTGGTAGAAGTCACACTTATCAAAATTGGCATACAACTTATGTTCCCTTAAATTCTACAATACTATTTTCAGATGTTCTTCATTTTCTTCTTACATTTTTGAGTAAATTAGAATATCATTGATAAAAACCAACACACATTTATCTGGATATTGGTTGAATATATTGTTCATCAAACACATAAATTTTGTTGGTGCGTTATTAAGCCCAAATGGGATTACGACAAGCTCATAATGTCCATAATGTGTTCTAAAATTTGTTTTATTTACATATTCATCCTTTATTTTGACTTGGTGATAACAAAACCTTAAATCTAGTTTAGAAAATATCCTTGCCCCTCCAACTTGGTCAAAGAGGTCATTAATTTTGGGTAAGGGATACTTATTTTTAATTTTCATTTTATTCAGTTGTCGATAGTCAACACACAGTCTCAAAGTCCCATCTTTATTCTTAACGAATGAAATTGGTGCTCCTTATTATCACTGAAAAATCATCCACAACATTGCACACAATGGTTGAAGAAAGACATCAATTTCAACAACAATTAGTCCACCTACAACACCAAAACCCATCAAAAAGGCAAAAAACTATATACTTGGTTCAAAAATCAAAGTGCACAAATTCACCATAGGAAGTGCGTGCACAGTGCACAGAATGCGCAGGATAACACAACCCTTAGCATGCATTATCCACAAGATGCATGACTGTATACGATAAAATACAGACACTTCTCATGAATGATGCATTTATGAATCTTTCCATCCTCTCAACCACTTTTAGTTCGACCCCCAACACAATTTGACACTCATATCTGAGAAAACTCTAGCTTGGATATTGGTCAAGGGCTAGAGAGTGCCCTAAAATCCCCCTTGTTCACACTATGAACCAGTTGAATATTTCCATCAATGGACACTATAAATATGTGCCATGGGTTTGCTAGAAAAATAAGAACTTCAAGGTATTTTTATGCTACAAGAATTCTTCTTGGAGAATCCTCTTTTCTCTTTGAATCATTCAAGCGCTATATCAAGAGCCATTCCACTCACCTCTTGAGGGAATTGGCATTGTATTTCTTCACCATTGTCATTTTTCATTGCATGAAGAGAAGAGCTCTCTATTATGGAACTCAAGAGCCCTCCCAAGGGGGATCAGGGGATTCATAAGTCCCTGCCTTTCTCTACGGTTTTATCCTATCAATATATTGATCCATTGGTAGCTATATGATGGTCATTTTTCGCTTTTCATGGTTCTAGTTCTTCCAAGCTTCTCTAACATTTATTTCCTTTTGTTTTTAGTTTTTATTTCCTTTTTTCATGTGTATTTGGTTATTGAATCAACTCACAAACCTTTTTCTTGTTTAGCTGACTTAACTAAGCAGGTAAGTGTTGTTTTTTTTCTCACCCATGTGACAAAAACAACACAATAGATTGGCGACCATACTGGGGGTCGATATCAAATTCCTCCCTATTTAATTCTTGAAAGAACTTCTTTATAATTGTTTTGATATGGAGGGACCAAAACCTGCCTAGCCAAACCTTCCAAAGTCAATAATCAGAGCCAAGGCAAGATAATTTCACTTGGAAAAAAAATTCCCAACACGTGACAGGAAGTGCATGACTTTGAAGGCACATAGACATGCACTTTGTGCACTGTGTGCATGACAGACTTCATTAATCTATGCATTATGCACCCTCGATGCTCTTGTTAGAACTGCAGCCCGCACATAAGTTCACTTTTTGCAAATTGCAAGGGTTTTTATGAGTGGTTTGAGGGCCCCTAGCCTTCATATATTAATTTCCTTCACTTTGTAAAAAAACCACACTTCACTTAGAGTCCTTTTGTCACAATAAAGGTTAGCTAACATAAGAACATAGGGGTAAAAATAATCACTATTCTTCTCTTTGCTTTGTTGCCACATCGGTGGCTCATTTGGTATTTAAAATTTTGAGTTCAAGTTATTTCTTTTTCAAAACACAATCAATTAATTTGGGACTAGAAATCAATTTTAACCCTCAAGTATGATCTTCCCCCGCACCCAAGTTTGATCTCAGGAATCAGAAAAGGTGGTTGAAAGGAAATTTCATCTCTCTTTAAAAATCATTAGGAGATAAAAAATCCCCCCTAGGGTACCTCTTAGTTTTGGAAATCATCTTAAAGCTTTGTAAGGGCCCATACATGCCCACATGTTTGAAATCTTAGGATAGTTTCTCAAAATCTTTCTTAGTTTATAAAACACTCTAGGGAAGTTTAAAATATCAAGTAACGAGCCCATACATACCCACATGTATTCAATTCTAAGATAGTTTCAAAATATTTTCTATTTTAGACAACATTCTAGGGAGTTTAATGGATTTGTAAGGACCCATATGTCCACATTGCTAGTTCTTTAGGGATTTAAATATTCTGCAAGGTTTTACCAAAGAAACATAGTAAGCTAGGTAAGAACATTTGTAAGGACCATAGGAAGTCCACATGTTGCAATCTCACACTTAACTTATTAAAATATTTTTCACACTTTTCACTTTCTTGGACACAAAGCCACTCATCACACACATAATTTCTATTAGAATAGTGGAGGTCGAAGTAGGATTCATTTTTTAGTACCCACAAAGTACTTCAAAGGAACTCCAAAAGATCTGGATACTTCTTTGGAAATTATCCACACCAATTTAATTTGAACGAGGTTGGTCCATGACCCCAATCTCTCAACCCACCACATTTAAAAAAAAAATTAAGAACACACTAATTTTTCCTCCACAAGAGGTGCCAAAAGAAATATTTTTAGTCTAGGTAGGATATTGGGGGTAGACATCCAAATAACCCCTCATTATTAGGCTCTCACATTTTGAAACAATAGAAGTTGAGAATGGGGATCTTTCAAATCCTCCAATTCAAGTGTTCTTATACCATAAGATAGGGAGATACTCGTGAAGGTTCGAAGGGTGAGGTCCGGTTTTTCTGTGCATCCCTCCTTGAGTCACCCAACTCTTGTGAGGGTATCCATCCCATGACCCATTTCTTAGGTCGAAAATCTAAATGTCTCACTTTGGCCAAGGTACTTAGTGGCCAAACATAGGATATCTACCCAGGTGGAAGTTGTAATATGCAATCACACCTTGATCATATTTTGTGTGGATAGTGGGAAATATCACCAACTCTTTTGGGATATTCACCCTCTACCCCTCATTATAACTGATTACTTCAACCTTCACTAGTTCCTCTTCCAGTGGCTTCAGAACCCACTGTTGAGTGTTATTGGAAGGCCCAGTGCTAAATTGAGAGGAAGCAACATAGGTATTTTAAGACACGAGCATTTTTTTATATCCACATAGACAAAATCCACCTATCCACATGCTTTTTTATTTACAGTTGATTTATGTATGATGTTCATTTAATTACATGCAATTGTGAGTTATACTATCTTGTGAAGGTAAAAAATATACAAAGCTCTTGTTCATTTATTTATCTCTTGTCACCATTTTCACACATTCACTTTTATAGTTGAAACCATATGGGAACCATAGAATCCGCGTCATTCTAGGTTCTTGTAGAATCTCCCTCTCATTCTAGGAGTCCCTAGTCTTGCCAACTCACCATCTCAACCATCTAACACCCCAATGAGTGACACTAATTTGGGATCATATTTACTTGGTTCCACTTTTCTTGGGTCAAATACCCAAGGTCATCCATTTGTTAGTTCTCCTTCAAAAGGAGGTGGGTGTCAAAATTCTTCTCAAGGGAGAAGCACAAACCCACCAAATCCCTGTCAAGGGACATGTCCATTACCTACACACAAAATGGCCGAAACTAATCCTCCGCCAAATATCCCTATGCCATACTTGGTATCCCTCAACATTCCTGATTTAACCAAACTCATGAATGATCCCATTTTTCATGACGCCACTTGGCCCAATATGCCTACAAAACTACCTTCAGATATTATGAGGTTTGAAGGAAAAACAGGGGAATATCTTGCCAACCATATTATGACCTTCCACTTATGGTGTTATTCAAACATCATCATGAATGATTCCATCTACTTGAGTTTATTTCAAATAACTCTCATTGTTTCATCAGCCAAATGGTATGTGGATGAAAACTCAGGGTCCCATGTGACTTTTGAATCATTGGCCAAGGCCTTTTTATCCCTCTTTCAATTACTAGTTCATCATGATACTGGCTTAGAACACATCTCTCAGTTCAAACAATTCATTTCTATCCATATAGTTGACCACATCTTATTTGCCTCTGATATTGAAAGAGTTCATGATTGACTGATTCACATGAATTTTTGTGATTGTTTTATGATAGATGTTTGATCGTAATGTTGTTATAATTTCTTTCAATTTCCTTGTAATTTAAATTCAAGAAGTTATTGTGTTTAAGTTTTTCCTCTTTGGGTTGCTGGAAGACCTGATGTTCACAACAGACCTTTACATTTTTCTCACCAAAGTATTCTTCCTATTCACCCTTACTACAACCTACTGACTGAATTTAAACCAAGACCTCACTTTTTTGTGCATATAAGTCCAGTTTCCTGAGTTAAGACGATATTTTATTGAGATTGTACCCATTTGACCTTTTCATAACCAACCCATGACATAAAATTTTGATGGGTATCAGGCTTACCTCTATCGTAATCCAAGGGTGACTTCTGGTGCTAAAAAATAGTAGCTTTTTGTAGTGCAAAAATGTTTGAAAGGGGCCTTCTGATATACTCTAGGTACATGGAAGAACCACACAGTCCCCGAGTTGTAGCACTGTCAAGTAATGATAACTCCTATGTTTAAAGACATAGGAATATGTATGTACCTAAAACCCCCTAATATTCTCCAAATTTTTTGTGATACTCCTTTTATCCCACTTTATTCCACTTTTTGAATCACCCCAATTAGATCTTCTAGTCAAAAGATATGCAAATTTCCAAAAACTAAAACGCACCTTTTAAAACCCTGATTTGGAGACTGCTCTGGTAGTTGACCTTTCTTCTAATGTATCTCTGCAATTTCATCCCTTATGAGTACAAAATTTATACATGAGGTATCCTACTATTTCTTCTTTCCAACCCCATAGGTTAGACCAAGATTGGATTCTCTAACATAATTTTATTATAACTTTCCCAAGATGTGCTGATTTTTTCCCTTTCAAAAAAGCAAACTTGTACGGACTAACACGTGTCACTGTATTCACTTCTGAAATTGAAATTTTTACCAGTACAACTTCGGTCTATACCCTAACCAGTGGAATAGGTCTCACTCAATTTGGAGGTATGTAGCTTCATATATAACAATTTTCCCAAGAACACTTGTTTTAGATTGAAATTTGGACCAGCCAAAGACCCTAATTTCCTCATAAAATAACTTTCAGAGTACAGTGAATGAAGGACTGAAATTTGTACAAAAGATACTTCACTATTCCTCCTTCGTACTGTAAAAAATTTAGAACCTGAAACCAAGCAGAAAAAAAATGGGAGAAAAAATAAAAGAGGTACAGGAGGTACAATTACAACTAATGGACCCAAGTCGACGTAAACAAAATAAAAATATTAATGTAATATGGCCCAATTAAGGGGTAATGTGCCATGAATTAGGTATTAACAGAGGTACTAAATTTTATTTCTGTGAGTCCACGAGTCCATGTAGATGGAAAAATGGCTAAGTGTTGAGACAATTTGGATGAACTTATGAAGGAAAGAATTATGCATCTGTGAGTCCGTGAGTTTGTGAGTCCACGTATATGGAAAAATAATATAATTTTTGAGACTTTTCAGGCAGAATTAGAAAAGAAAAAATTATTCATTTGTTAGTTTGTGAGTCTGAGAGCTCGCATAGATGGAAAAATGACTAAGTGTTGAGGCCTTTAGACGAACTTATGAAGAGGATGTAGAAAATTGTATGTATGTGTGTCCATGAGTCTGCGTAGTTGAAAATGGCTAAGTGTTGAGACTTATCGGATGAACCTATGAAAGGATGCTTATAAAATTAGGTGTCTACGATTCTGTGAGACCGTGAAAATGAAAAATGGATAAGTGTTGAGACTTCTCAGAAGGACCTATGAAAGGATGATTATAGAGTTATGCATCCACGAGTCCGTGAAGATGAAAAATGGCTAAGTACTAAGACTTCTCAGGTGGGATGATGAAAGGAAGCTACAATATGAGTCCATGAGTCTGCCTCTATTTCAAGTAAGTAACCATGTATAATGACTTTGTTTGATAACTTCTAGTTTAATTATGGAAACATAGTTACTCTCATGTCATCTTTTTAAACATTAGAAGTTGTTTCCCTCTTACTTGTATCTACAATAAAACAACAAATCACATTTAGCTTAAAATTGGTTGTTTGCATGTGTGTTAATATATTTATATATAAAAAAATTATCAGAATGAATTCCATTAGCAGTAAATGAATAATAGAAAAAATGAATAATGATTTTAGTTTGTTGTTGATTGGGGGGTGGTTTGTTAAGTACCAATCTAGAGTGTATAGAAATTGACTATATTTGTATTTAGAGATGACTGTATCATTGGTTCAGTAGGGTTTGTTAAGAACCAGTTTAGAATATATGCAATATATTTTTGTTATATCTATGCATGCCAAGTTGGTGCTTGAAGTTGAATTTCGAATCCTGACTTTGGTTGGTCACATTCTAAACTTGGGTTTGTATTGATCTTTGAACTACCTCTGGAACTTTTATGAATGTAGTGCATCTATTAAGAAAATATAATATCTTTTCTATAAAAAATCTCTAACACATTCAAGCCAGAAATCATGTAAAATTTTAAATTATGTAACGCCCTCCTCGTTACGACAATCCAACTCTAGAACTAGTGCCAAATTTTTATTTTTTTTTGGTGAGTGTCTAAAAACTGTGTGCGCGCGCGTACAAGGAAACAAACAACGCAGTCGTCTCTGCGTCGCCATCCGACACCAGCAGACCAAGCACCCGAGAGGTTTACCAACCGAGTACCACATTAATTTTAAGGAACAACATCCTTCCTTACTAGCTCAGACTAAGCGTAAGGTGCTTAATTCAAGAACATTCAACATATAAGTTCAGCATAACGATAAATGTTACAATTTCGTGTTATGAACTAGTAAACGCATTACGTTTATATCACATTCGCCTTCTGAAAGGACAGGCGCCTTCCTCAATAGGTGATATCCATATAAGTACATCTAAGATATCTTCCCACAATGACAACGCCATGGCGCGCCTTAATCAACAACCTTGCAAGTTATCCGCCACCTTAAGAGGGCCATATCCTGACTCCAATTGACGACACCATTGTATATATTTCTAATCAATTAATTCTGGCATCAACCCATCACATTACCTTGCCTTAACCTTACCACAATTTACATGACTCGAATTACTAGTATTAACATTCCACTCCCTTAATCATTGGCATGAACAATAATAATGTTAGCATCCTCTTACT
>ML783288.1:356557-444074 GCA_009831015.1 Picea engelmannii
AGGGGGATCTACCGATGCCTCTGCATCCTCAAGGTCAAAAACCCTACACACTCAATCAACTGAGTCAATAGCACCCGTCTAATCAAATAGTAACACATCATGTCATCTGTCGAATCACATCATAATCAAATATAATAGGTTTAACATCGAAAAGGGTCCAGATCACTTGCGAGCAAGTGTCCTCAAATAATAAGTGTTCTTAGTGCGCCAGAGTGGGATGTTACAAATTATGAATCTACTTCCTCCAACTTTCCCTTATAACCCCATTAGCCAACTATAATTCTTCATTAATGGTGAGGCTTGGCTAGACTACACCTCATTTTTAAATTTTTAAAAATTAAAATCCATGTTTCATTTTATATTAACTAATAAAGAACTAGTTAATATCGATCTAGAGTGTCGTTGATTGGGAGGTGGTTTGTTAAGTACCGAGCTATAGTGTATATAATTTGACTATATTTTTATTTAGATTTGATTGTACTCTTCGTTCGTGAGGGTTTGTTAAGCACCGATTTAGAATATATGCAATATATTTTTCTTATATGTATGCATTCCAAGTTGGTGCTCGAAGTTGAATTTCGAATACTGACTTTGGTTGGTCACATGCTCAACTTGGGTTTGTATTGATCTTTGAACTACCTTTGGAAATTTTATGAATGCAGTGCATCTATTAAGAAAATAGAATATCTTTTCTATCAAAAACCTCTAACACATTCAAGCGAGAAATCATGAAACATTTTAAATTTTAAATCTACTTCCTCTAGCTTGCCCTTATAACCCCATTAACCAACTATACTTCTTCATTAACGGTGAGGCTTGGTTGGACTACACCTGATTTTTAAATTTTTAAAAATTAAAATCCATGCTTCATTTTATATTAACTAATAAAACATCTCTAACTACCCTACCCTGACTTGTATGACTTGTTAAACAATAGAAAGTTTCCTATAAAAACCATACTACATGAAATCATTTTTTCCTCTGTTGTGTCCTCCATTATAATACAAAAAACCGTATTTAATATGAAATAATTTTTCATTTCAATCAATTTAAGGAGAATCAATGCCCCCAAAAACACATTTATTACTAAATTACCAATTTGTGTTCCTTGAGCATGCCCCCCTTTGGTTATTATGACCACTACACTAACTTCTCAACCATTGAGGTTTTATAAGTTGACCCTCACATAAAAAATTCAATGTCAATTTCTTGATCTTTATAATCATTGTGCTAGAAAAAAAAATTTGAAGTGCACAAATGTAAGGAACATGCATTATTTATCTAGATATGGCCCAATCCAACATCCTAACAAAATTTTATAGGAAGACACTATAGAGTTGATCTATAAGAGGATATAACTCCTCATCATGAAGAAACCACCTAATATCGTCTTTGCGAAGAACCTCAAATTTCTAACACTAATTTATTAATAGTTTCATATCCCTAGAGCCCAAAGTTGGTTGGGTATATCAATCACACAAAATATATTGTCTTAATCGAAAATAGAAACACTCATAACTTTATTCATTATTGAGTCACAAAACAAACCTCTTGTTATGTACATGTAGTTCACAATTGTAAGGTAGCAAATCTATTATAATAGCTAAAAACATAAATATTGCAGAGAATAACAACAGAAAAACACAATAGATGAAACCACAACACCAAAATAGTACCTTTATTCATAGGAAACAATTTTCACTTGCCTCTTTGAGGGGGGGACCTCTAGTAGAGAAGCAGTCTATTACAATAATTTTGAAGAAAAAAATTCTCATGCCCTCAACTTCTATTTATACTAAATATATCTATCAAAAGAACAATATAGAGGAAGATTTTCTAGAAACAAAATCTTCTATTAGGTCTTCTTACATTTGACTTATTCTTCCTTATTACCAGGCCTTATTAATTTTGTCCTTTATTACATGGAAAATTTATTATTCTATCTATGTGAGGAGTCAGGGAGGTTAGGTCCCTTACATGCCATCCCCCTTAGAAAATAGCCTTGTCCTCAAGGATTGAGATGAGGAAATTGTTGCAAAATAGTATCGAGCCACTAGGTGGCATCAGTTGGAGTTGTATCTTCCCACTGGAATAACACTTCATTGATGGTGCGATGAAAAATATGATGCTCACACTGGTCCAAGACTACTTGTGGCTACATCCAGATGGATCCTTCTTCATCCAACTTGGGAAGTAGTTTAGAATGGTTGGGAAAATCTTACTCATAGACCACCTGTCCCACGTGCTTGATAAGGGTATAAGGACCATAAAAATTGGGCACCAGTTTCTGACAATGATCAGCCTTGAGTGAAGTCTTATTATAAGTTTGTAGTCGAAGAAACACCGGGCCCCCTTTAGAAAATTGACGTTCTAAGAAACCTTGATCTTCTTATTTCTTCATGTGATTCAGAGCCATGACTAAATTCTCTTTGAGGGTATGAAGAATATCCTCTCGAACTGTAAGATGTGTTTCAATCGTGTGGACCTACGAGACGTCGGGCATGTACGAGAGAACCTAAGGTGAATGTTTTCTATATACGTCTTCAAAAGGAGTCATGCGAGTAGATATATGGTAACATGTGTTGTACAGCCATTCATCTAGGGGTAACCATTGAGCCCACTAATTTTTCCATTCATATGAAAACCACCTCAAATATGTTTCCAAACACTTGTTGACAACTTCAATTTGACCATCAGTTTGGGGATGATAGGCGGTGTTGAGATGCAATTGTGTTCCCTGTAGCCTTAACATTTCTTCCCAAATATTTCTAGTGAAAGTGGGATCTTTGTCATAAACAATAGAATGAGGCATGCCATGAAGCTTGAAGATATGATCCATGAAAATTTGAGCCACGATGGAGGTGGTGAAAGGGTGTTGAAGAGCACATAAATGAGCATACTTGGAAAGATGATCAACTACCACCATGATGACTAAATTATTTCCCGATTTAGGTAAGCCAACAATGAAATCCAGAGAGATATCCCTCCAAATAGTGGGTGGGATTGGAAGTGATTGTAGTGTGTCGGGGGATTTGATTATTTCTCCCTTTTTTGCATTGACATACATCACATTAATCCACAAAAGTGTGAATGTCATGTTTCATACCATCTGGAAAAAAAAGAATGGTTGACCCTTTCATAGGTTTTGTTAAACCCCGAGTGCCCAACTATGGGTGTAACATGAAATCAAAAAACACCATGGATTTAGTTTGTGATTGTTTACTTAAATACATACAGCCTTTGTAGAGAATTTCATCATTGTTCCATGAGTACCCTGGGGAAACTAGAGAATTGCCTTGCAATTGTTGTATCAGAATCAAAATTTTGGGATCTTGTAGCCATTCCCGACGAGCAACTTGGAGCCAATCTGGTACAATGAAGGAGAGGGAAAAAAGGGACCCTTCATATTTATATTTTCTTGAAAGACTGTCAACAACCAAATTTTCTTTTCCTTTCTTGTAAATTATCTCATAATCATATCCAAAGATATTAGTCACCCATTTTTATTTATCCAGGAAGAAGGACATTGCTCCAGAAAATACTTGAGGCTCTGATGATATATCTTAATTTGAAAGCATTTCCCCAATAGATAAGGGCTCTAGATATCCATTGCATGCATAATGACCATCATTTCATTTTCATAGATTGATTGGCCCAAATGTTGTCCTGACAGTTGTTTGTTGGTAAAGGCCAAAGGCTGACCATCTTGCATAAGGACTGCTCCAATTCCTCTCCCAGAAGAATCACATTTGAATACAAATGTCTTTGTGAATTCAAGGAGGGCCAAGATAGGAATGGTGCACATAGCTTCTTTCAAATATTGAAGGGAATGATCAACTATTGGAGTCGAAGTGAAATAATTGTTTTTAAGGAGAGCAGTGAGAGGTGCCAAAATATTTCCATAATTCTTAACAAACTTTCGATAATATCCTATTAAACCCAAAAAACCACACAAGATTTGGAAATTCTTAAGGTGATTCCAATCATGGATAACTTTAATCTTCTTAGTATCCACCCTGGCACATTCTTTTCCAACAATATGAATCAAGTGCTCAACTTCTAAGGCTCCAAAATCACATTTAGATTGTTTGAGGAAATGTTGGTGTTGAGAGAGTAGATGAAGAACTTGGTCCACATGAGAAAGAATGGATGTCTAAGTTTTACTATAAATGAGGATATCATCAAAGAAAACTAAGACAAAAGTATAGAGAAAAGGACATAATACATGATTCATGAGGCTTTGCAAAGTGGAGGCATCATTAAACAAGTCAAAGGGCATGACCAAAAACTCATAGTGGCCCTCATGAGTTCTAAATGCGGTCTTAGGAATGTTCACCTCTTTCATATGTATTTGGTGGAAGCCAAAATGAAGATCAAGTTTAGTAAAGAACTAGTCACCACTTAATTCATCCAAGAGATCATCAATGACATGAATGGGAAATTTGTCTTTGATGGTGAGTTTGTTGAGGGCGCGAAAGTTAGGACACATGCACCAAGATCCTTTTTTCTTAAGTACCATGACCACAGGAGAAAAATCAGGTCTAGTACTAGAATGGATAATGCCTATGGCAAGAAATTCTTGAAATTTTTTCTCAATTTCATTTTTTTGGGAAAAGGGATGACAATAGGGATTCACATTGGGAGGAAGGCTACTAGGTATGAGGGGAATTGAATGATCATGAAAATAACAGGAAGGAGGAAGTCCTTGGGGAGTGGAAAAATAAACTTGATGTTTGGAGATGATGGATTGGAGGTCACGAGGCATGGAGGGTGTCTTAGTGGCTTCAATCGAATGGAGTTGTGAAATAATTTTAGAATGACCTTTTTTTAGTATATTTTCCATGCGATGGGAGCTGATGATCTCAGGGGAACCTACTGTGATTCCTTGGAATTTATACTGTTGTCCCTCAAGGTTGAATTGCATGGTTAATTCTTAAAATCTATGAGAATGGGGCCCATATTCCTTAACCATTTGACACCTAGCACATTGTCACAAGCACCCATGTCAATAGAAAACATATGTTATTTCATGTAGTACTGACCAATTTGGAGAAGCATTTTTCACAACTCCCCCCACATTTCATGGACCCGTTATTGGAAATCATGTTTTGAAATTTGTTGACTACTCATATATAGAAATTAGTTTCTTGGGAAATGCAGTGATGAATAAAACTATGGGTGCTTCCACTATCAATGAGGATGATGAACTTATGGTGCTTAATGTAACAAATGAGCTTGAGGGTTTGGGGAGAAAAGAAGCCAATGAGAGAATTCAAGGAAATGAGTGGTTTAACTTTTGGGGGGTCTTAGGGTGGAGTGAGGTCAGTGTGTTCAAGTGATTTGGCCATAGGGGGAGGTTGGACCACTTCTTCAGAAACATCATCAGATATGGCCATAAAAATATTTTGTTCCTTACACTTGTGCCCAAGAAAAAATTTGTCATCACAATTATAACAAAGGCCCTTGAGTTGGCATTCAACCATTTATGCCCATGTCAATTTTTGGATATTTAGTGGAGCGGAAGGAGGAGTGGGAATGATTGGTTTATGGCAAGGAATAAATGAGGGTTTTTTGGTTTAATAAGATACAACCCATTGTGCTTCCTTATCAGTTTTAGTATCTTCCACCCAACTCTAGGGGTGATCCATGAGGATGTGGAAACATATCTCATCCTTGAGGCCACTAATAAATCATTCTCGAAAAAAAGCATCAAACATGCCCTTCATGTAGAAAGCCAATCACTCAAAAGAAACAATAAAGTCTTCCATTGTGCCATATTGTTTCAACTTTATCAAGTGGCCTAAATGGTTGTTTTTAGTGTCAAATCATTCATAAATCTCTTCAAAAAAATGTTTCCAAGCCACATCCATTGGAAAGCATTTTTTATCCATTGCCACCATTGTCAACATTCTTGATAGATATGGAGAACACTATACCATAGTTTTCCAACTCATCTGTAATGTCGTACAAAGAGAAATAATGTTCCATTTGAGTTACCGGGCCAGTGGGATCTGAGCCATCACATTTTTTCACATCCATGTGTGGAAGGTGTAGGTCACACTGAAAGTGATGGGGCTAAAAGTATGGGAATTGGAGGAATTTTCACCTTCTGGGTGAAAAGGTGGGTTAGAGGATGTAAGGTCTCTAGGGATATCCAGCATGGGGCAGATCATGCCACTAAAGGATGCAAGTTGGGTAGAGAGGTCCTATTTCATGGTTTCCATTTTTGCTTCTATGATGGAATGCATGTTTTTATTAATGGTGGTAATATTGGCACTAAGATGCTGCACTTCCTGATAGGTCTCTATGAAAGAAGAGGACAAGGAATTAAAGAGGGATTCAAGGTGTTGGCTATGAGTGTGGACCATGATGAAGGGGGAAACAGAAAGGGATGGGTGGGATCACATAGAAAATGGGTTATGGGTGAAGGTTATGAAAATGATCAGGGAGATGAGGGGAATCCAATGGGGTAAGGCCTAAATAAGGGGGGTGGAAGGGGTTTAGGTCCACAGGAAAAACAATTTTATGAAAAAATAATAGGTATGACTTCGATCAGGGAAAATAAAGGAATCCAATGAGATAGGGATCAAATAATGGTGTCAGCAGGATCCAAACTCTTTTTTTTTTTTACTCCTGTGGATTTATACTTTGATCTGAAGAATATTGCAGTGTTGAAATGCCCAAATTATTAACAGGAAGAAATGTGTAGTAATTTCGCAACCAGAATGAAGGAGGTAAGGTTTCAAGACAATAGATCTTGTGTGTTTTGATTTTTTTTTCCATCCCAAGGGTTAGGGTATTCATGGTTTCTACAGACAAGGTTTTTCCCTATGCTATAGCTCTCTAATATACATGCGAGGTCCAACAGTATTACTCGACCCAATATCTTAGGGCACTAACTAAGGAGTCTAGACCGTGCCCTTGTCCGTACTACCTGACTACCCAAGTACTAGAGATAATCTTCCTAAGTGTTGTTCTTGATGGCACTATAGCAATCAAGAGGTCGATTGATTTATCTATGGAGGGATTTAGGATATCTAGGTTGATCCATATACAGGTGTTTTCTAATGCACTACCACTCAAAGGGGTACCATCAAGGGTTACAAGAATGGCCAACAATGTGCACTTAAGTACCACTTGTAGTTCTTACGTTTATGCTTCCCCAACAATGTATTTATGCATTGAACAACAAATCTTTGTAGATTTAAGACATTGGAATATGTCTCTACCCGAAAAAAAATAACCCACAATTCTCTACCAAGGAAAGTTCTTTGATACCACTTGTAAGGTACCAATCTATTATAATAGTTGAAAACATAAATATTGTAGAAAATAATAGTGGAACAACACAATAGATCAAACCACAACACCAAAATAATACCTTATTGAAAATAAAAAATGTTCGCTTGCCTCTTCGACGAGGAAACCTCCAACAGAGAAACGCTCTATTACAATAATTCTCAAGACAAAACTTCTCATGCCCTCGAATCCTATTTATACTAAATCTATCTATCAAAAGAACAATCTAGAGGAAGATCTTCTAAAAGTAGAAGCTTATATTAGGTCCTCTTACATTTGACTTATTCTTCCTTATTACTAGGCCATGTTAATATTGGAATTTATTACATAGAATAAATATTATTGTACCTACGTGAGGGGTTAGGGAGGTTAGGTCCCTAACAATAATTTAAAACCAATTATAGCCAATGGTGTTATGATGAAATGTGATGTAAGTGTGAGAATGTGAAACTTAAAATGGGGGATTATTTGCTCAAATAAAATATGTTTCCATTGAAATGGATAAAGTTGTGTAGTTCTTAGAATAGAATGGTTGTGAACATTAGTTCCAGTAACCATGGAGTTCAATGAGTTATACATGACCATTAATAAGGAGGCTTGTAAACACAACTTAAAATGTCTCTAGTATGAATTGTAGGAAATTATCATCTCTCACTATATGGAAAAGATATTGAATAAAGGCAACTTAGGAATTATTTTCCAACCAAATACCATCCAAATTATGGATAGCTCCCCAAAATAAATTCATTTTGATTTGATAGTGTCTAAAATTTTTAAAATTATAGATCACACCTAAATATTCTCTTTGCATGGAATTTTAATTCTTCTCACTCATGTGGATAGTTTTCTAATGGCATAGTGGATGCGATATTCCATCCCTTTTTTTCCTGGTTGTGAGAAGATGACCTTCATGATTGTTCCTGATGCATACATGGTTGTTATTGTTCCACCAATGATGAAAAATATTAGTACATGCGTAACCATGTTTGTAATTGAGTGTGTTAATTCCTTTGTCCTCCAAATTGTTTATATCCTTCTCATGTAACATGAATTATTTTTCATACGTGATGGATGTATCCACTCCAACCTCACTTTCTCTCCATTGCATACCTTCCAAGCTAACCACCCACCTTTTAAAGGGAAGGATTGAACTAAATATTTCTAGTTTTTAAAAACATTAATTTTGTATTTCCTTTGACTCATTATCCTATGATATGACTTTCCAAAAACATTTAAATGGCAAGGTTTTTCCAAAATAATGAATATTTTTCAATCCCCACCCTTCTTCATCTTTTGGTTGAGCTACAACCTTTCATTTGACAAGTGGTTCATCTCTTCATTTTGTTTTTTCCAATCCAAAATAATCTAAAAAACCTTTCTCCTTTTATTCTCTAGAAACCCCTTCCGGAATATCGACTAATGTATGTAAGTAAAACCAAGAGTTGAGTTGAGTTGGTTACATTCCATAGCCTGCAACTAGAAAATATTATACAATAAACCGACACCTTCTTCCTCTCATATTTCACCTATGTTAATGCTTCATTCATCAAAACTAACCACATATACACATTTGATTTAAGAATATTCATAATATTCCACAAATATTTACACCACTAAGCATTCTCTTTTTTATGGACACTTTAACAATTTACTCTTCATTCTCTTCATCATCATTGCCATTCAAAACCCTCAACCGAGCAATTAATTTTGCCTTTATCTTTTCATAGGTTAGGTTCATTGTTAAGTAAATATTATGCACTTTAGGGACATGTTTCTTATTGTGTATGATTGATGGGGATGCTCAAATGGTAGCATGCACTTTGTTATAGAACTCTTTAATTTGTTTCAGGTTCTATACCATTCTTAATATACTAAGAAAACTGGGGTTGACACTTTGGAACTTAAATATGAATAGCCACCAAATGAAGAATGACATAATTTATTTTTGGCATATACACTGAAAGTGATCCAGGTGGATATTGGTGGCCACCCACCTCTTCCAACTAGCTCACATACAATTTTCATCTTTGCAATTTTTTTTCTATCTTTTCAGGTCCTAAACTTTCAGGGCCATTTTGAGGCCCTAAAAGGTGTTTTTTGGGCTCACTATAGTCACACTATAGACAAAGCCAAAGTATGATGATAACATGTGTATTCCTTCGATAGACCTTTCCAACGGGCTATCATGTGCCTAAAATGAAGATCGTATGCAAAAGTTATGACCCGGGGAAGTTGATGTACCAGCTTGCCCCATCAGAGCCCACATGACTTTTGGTGCTTCATCTCCTAGGGTTAGGTTTTTATATGTCTATGGTTTTCTGATTACTTCTTGATGCTAAAAAGGCTTGGAGGCCTCATTTTATTGTGCTCAGGAAAATGCACATAGATGCCACATCTCTTCTCAGAGATTGGTTACCACCATTCGAGCAAGATTGTTTCATTCTGCATTTTACAGTTTCAAGAGATTTCTTTATTGAATAGAAGTTAAGTTTCATTGTATCTCTGTTATTTTTTAGTGTATCTCCGTGTTAATGTTATATATGTGTTTCATTTTGTTCCGCTCATAAATCCATATTAGTGGTATCAGAGCAATCTTCTCCTCATTTGTTTCTCTGTGCATATCCCCAACAAGGTCAGGGTATGAGAAGTTGGGACTTGAACCAGTTGACCCTTTGCAAGACCATCCTTGCCAAAACTGACGATCGTCGATGGGGGAAGAAAAGAGAGATGATGGGGTAGGGGATCCATTTAAATTTTTTCTTGAGGAAACCCTCACGCGATAGAGGAATGAGATGATGGATAATTTTTCACAAATCCTTCAATGACTGCCAACAAGCAACGCATCTTCCTTGAGCATAGGTGCCACCCCTTCAAGGTACAAATCAATTTTTATCTTCCTATATTCAAAGGTCAAATAGATGTGGATTCCATAGACAAATGGTAAAACCTTGTAGAAAGGTATTTTTTTGTCCATAACATTTTTGATAGAGAAAATATTACATTTTTTCTCCTTAAGGTCATCCTCCATGTCAAATATTGGTGGGATACTTTATGTGAGCAAAAGGAAAAAAATGAATCTACATTATTTGTAGTCGCACCCACTTGGGGTTCTTTCATGGATGGTATTAAGGAAAAATACTACCATTTTTGAAGTTATGATAACTTATATACAACATGGACCACATTGCAGAAGGAGAGGGACCAAACAATGCCAGATTTCAACAATGTCTTCCACACCATACACACCAAGTTGGGTATCAAAGACTCTGAGCGAAATCTAGTACTAAAGTATCGCAATGGTATACATGGATACATATAGAAAGAAATGGATTTTTTGGACATCTCATCCTTGGGCATGGCCTATCGATATGTTTTCAAAATTGAGCAGAAGCATAAACAAAATACATGGAAATTTAGGTCTGTGAACCCCTCACAGCATAAGGAGGGAAAAGGCATCCCCAACCTATAGAACAAGGGATAGATCAAGGATGGACAACCTTAGGAAAATCGGTCTAATACACAAACAAATAAGGACAATGTGAAGGAAAATAAAGACACTGGGAAGTGATGTGAGTTCCATAAGAGGCCATGTCATAACACCATTGAATTCTGCACAAAGAAGTCTTTGGTGGCCAAGGTGAAAGCCTATGAATCAGTTGTGGGTTTTGACTCTGAGTCAGAACCTGAAAAATGGAGATGGATCATTCACATAGAACACATTGCCATTGTTTCTATCACTAAGATCCAACCTGGTGAACCTGATGAACCATAGTAATCTAACTGCCTCTTTCATTCACAGATGTGGGTGAAGGGTACTCCGCCGCACTTTATCACTGGCAGCGGTATCCAAAAGAACCTCATCTCAGAAGAGGACATCAAGCGGTTGGCTCTACCGACAACATTGTACCCACAACCATACACCATCAGATGGCTTCGCTAAAAGAGTTATCTCCGCATCATCCAATAGTTTCGTCTACCCTATGACATCAAGCCCTTCAAAGATGAGGTATTTTGTGATGTCACTCCCCTTGAATTTTGTGATGTTCTTTTGTGCCAACCTTATTTATGGAAACGTCATGTTGTATATGAGTCTAGGCCTCATAATTTTATTATTACTTTGGATCGGAAATTGTACAAGATACCTGAGGTAGTCCCACCTACTTCCATTTCCTTGATCTCTTCCAAGCAATGCAGGAAGGTCATCTCTCAGACCATGAAGTTTGTGTTCTTTTTTATTCACGTTAAAAGTGAGAGAAAGGTTGCAACCACATCCATGGCCTCTGCAATAGGTCTCTCTATGCAGCAGAAGCAAGTGGATAAGGTTGTGGAATAATACAAAGACATTTTCTCCTCACTCACCGGGGTACCTCTGCACTGTCAGGTCAAGCATTCAATCAATCTGGCCATTGGTGCACCTCTACCCAATGGGGCAGTCTATCATCGCTCTTTACCAAAAGATGAGGAAAATAAGCACCAAATCCAAGATATTCTTGAAAAGGGGTACATCCAACCAACATCATCACCTTATGGAAGGCCAATTGTGCTCGTGAAGAAAAAATATGGAACTTGGTGACTCTGCATTGATTAGCGGGACCCAAATAAAATCACAGTTAGGAATCAATACCATGTTCCCTAAATTTATGATATCCTTAACCATATCAAGGTAGCTAAATACTCAGTAATATTGATTTGAAGTTCGTCTACCACCATGTCCTAATAGAGAAAACCAACATATAAAACACTTCCTTCAAGTCCAAAGAAGGTCTTTTTGAATGGTTGTTCATGCCCTTTGGCTTGACCAATTCCCCAAAACAATTCATGAGGATGATGGCTGATATATTGTGGCCTTTCACCAATTCTTTTTTGGTGGTATATTTAGATGAGATCCTCATCTTCAACAAGATTTGGGAGAAACATTTGCAACATAATTAGTAGGTTTTTCACACTATGTGACAACACAAGCTATATGTAAATTTGAAAAAAATCTCCTTCGGAATGAACAGGGTCCAATACCTAGGCTACATTGCTGATGAGCATGGTGTGCATGTCGATATAGCCAAGATCCAACTCATTTGTGACTAGGCATCCCCAACCACACTCACTGATATTTAGAGCTTTTTATGCCTTTCCAATTTCTATCGTAGGTTCATGTTTGGATTCTCCCACATTGCATGGGCCTTTAGCCAAGTTACTAGGGGTGGTGGCAAGGAAATATTTGTGTGGGTCTAATCACAAAAAAAAGCATTCGATGATTTGAAGAAACACTTGCGCTCAGCCTCGATGTTATCACTACCCAACCTGAAACATCCTTTTGATATTGAGACAAATTATTTCGACTATGATGTGGGTGCACTTCTCACTCAACTCGGACATCCCATGGCCTATCATAATGAGACACTACTAGATATCGTCCGTAAGTACCCCACTTACAACAAGTAAATGTACTCCATTGTGCAAGATTTCCACCAGTGGAGGAATTACATTCTTGGGAAGAAGACAATCATCCACAGTGATCATAATCCTATGTAGTTCATGTAGATACAAGGAAAATTGTAGAATTATCTCTAGAAGAAGTGGTCCACATACTTGCAGTAGTTCCATATCAATGTCAAGTATAATATAGGGAGCACCAAACGCATCGTTGATTGTCTCAGTCGACCTCCAACTGGAGCACTAACCACAGTGCTATGCTCCTGCAAACATGAGACCTTCGGATGGCCCCAAATCTCTGAGACAAATCCTGACTTCACCACTACCTACCATATGTTGGGCACAAACACAATTGCCACTGATTTTCATCTTCAGGATTGGTTGTTGTGCCATATAGCCCATCTATGCATCCCATCAAGTGAGCAATTGAAGATGATTTGGGAATCTCACTACTGTTGGGTGGCAGGACACTTCGGCATAGAAATGATAGTGGCAGTATTGTAGCAACATTTCTATTGGTCGAAACTTCGATAGGATGTCAATAGGTAAATCAAGTCCTACATGGCCTACAATACCATTTACAAACCATCTATTAAGAAACAAGGCATGTACACCCCTCTTCCTACTCACGATGGGACATGAGAATCCATCTTGATGGACTACATGTCATGCCTTCCTTCAACTAAGAACGAAAATGATTGTTTTTTTGTGGTTTTTGATCGATTTTCCAAGATGGTGATAATGGCCTCCTATAAGACGAGAATCATAGTGGAGGACACTCCCAACATATTCATAGAATGAGTGTGGTTATATTTTTGGATACCATAAACCATCATCTCGGTACAACCGATTCCTCAACACATTATGGTCGAGCCTCTGATCACAGCTAGACACCAAGCTCACCAAATCCACTACCTTCCACCCCCAAATAGATGGTCAAACCGATGTCATCAATAGGATGATCATTCATATATTGAACATGTACAATTCCAAGAATTTGTGCACATGGGATGAGATTCTTCTCTATGTTCAACACACTTACAGTAGAGCCATTCATAGCTCAACCGACCACAGTATCTTTTAGGTGGGGTTGGGATTTCAACCATTGGGTCCCATGGGTGTTACAGTACCCCATGTTTACACATAGGAATAATTTCCCCATGCTCAAACAAAATAAGACAAATCCACTTAGTTCATTGAATGAATCTAGTACATTCTCCAATAGGTTCAGGATATTTTGAAGAAGACCAATTCCAAGTACAAGAAACAACATGATCAACATCAGGTGCCACACAAGTTTTAGGTGGGAGATAAAGTTTGGTTACATTTTTACAAAGAACACCTTACAAGAACCCATGAAAATCTTCTTCCACTCTACTATGGACCTTACACCATCACCAAGGTTGTGGCTGTCATTTATTTTGAGCTCAACATTCCCCCCTTCTTTGGCTTGCACCCAGTGTTTAATGTGGACCTCCTTTGGCCATAATTTCCACCATTATTGGACACCTCAGAGATAATAGAACAATTGAAATAGACATATCTCAACCCTAACTGCATGGAATGGGAATCCACTGATTATATCATGGACACACACGTCAAGGGTACTCGCCAACAGAATCTCCAACTTTATCGTGTTGTCAAATCAGGCCAGGTCCTGCACCAAGGAAAGTGGCTCACCAGGGGTTAAATTCAACAGAACGTTCCTTGTCTGATGGGGGAAATCAACACAATGGAGACAATTTATTTCTAAGGGGGAATAATTGATCCAGGTGGATATTTTTGGCCACCCATCTCTTCCAATTAGCTGACATACAACTTTCATCTTGGCAGTTTTTTCTAGATTTCTAGGTCCTAAACTTCTAGGTCATTTGATGCCCTAAACAATGTTTTTTGGTATCACCACAATTACACTATAGATAGAGTCAGAGTGTGATGAAAAAATGTGTATTCCTTGGATATACATTTACAACAGGCTATCGTGCACCTAAAATAGAGATCGTATGCAAAAAATATGACCCTGGGAAGTTGATGTACCAACTTACCCCATCGGGGCCTGTTAGCACTTGGTAAATTTTCTAGAGGTTGAAAATAGAAGAAATATACAAAGGTAACTTTATCCAACCACTTTTAAAGATGGGATCTAGCCCTTCCAGCTTCAGAGAGGGATCTCTCTATATGATTTAGCTATGTTTCCAAATTTAGATATTAGGCTAGGTAAAGAAATAGGTAGGTTTTGTTGTCAAAGTGTTTTTTGAATTGGTTGAGACAGTCTACACCTCCATTGGGCTATGGGGTCTGTGTCATAATAAACACGAGATATAAACCAAAAACGTAAAGGAAGATTCTACAGGGCGAGATAATATACTCACTGGATCTTTTAGTAGCTTAAATGATGGGCAGAAGAAAAGATGAGAAAGATAAATTCAACTAAGAAGCAGTTAATAATTTCTTAATTGAAAACACCAGAAGATAAACACTAAAATCTTTCGAGTCAGAAACAGGGTATCCAAGATAAATCCTGCAACATTTTTTACTGTTAAAGATTAGTTTCAGAAAACAATATAATCGCAAAGAAAGAATAACATTTAACTTAGAGAATAACATCACCAGTGAATACACGCAAGAATCCTGTAAAGTGCATCCTTTTTATTAATGGAAGATCTCTTAAAAAATGTACAGTTTGATAGCGTAAGGGTGTGAAGATCAACAACCCTCAATACTTCGAAAGGTGAAGTATTTATAACTCAAATTACAAACGTTCCTGTCATAACTGATCAAGACGTGCTAATTCTATTTTTAGCCTAACTAATTTAAAGAATCTCCTAACTTTCAAAACTGCTTGATGACTTGGTGAAACTGCACGCTGAATTTCTAGGTAGACCGTTGATGAAGCCTTTGCATGACCTCATCTGAATGGACAGGTGACTGGACCTGGACAACTCATCTGCTAATCGAGCAGATCGTAGAGTTCCTCCCATCGGAGATGACTAGGCACAGTGACTTTGAGCAGTCTTCGATACACTTCATCCATTTTTGTATACTTGGCGAATGTAGGCTTAGTAAGGAATATGTATCGAATCTCATGTTGGATACTGATGTCCAACTGAAGGGCATCCAGGAATGCTTTGCCGGTGATGCTCCCTTGTATGCCTGCAAACTTCGAATTGTCCTTGGACACCTCAGCCAATCTCTTATTGTAATCCGTAAGTGTCATCAGTTTATCATTAATAACCTTCAGACCAGGTAGGCCCTTTTTCTGGAGAACCTCAATCTTGTTGAAGAATATCTGTACCCCTAGGTCCATGGTATGAACCTTTTCTTCCAATTGCAACATTAATCCTCTCTTAGTCAAAACTCTTTTGACCTCAAGGATGGTCTTTGTTCTGTCTTCTATCTTAAGCTCTTCTAGCTCTTCTTTGGTCTTGGAATTGAGGAATTTGATGATATCATTTGCCTGAGTTGGTCTATCTCCCAATTCTACTATCATCTTCTCAATGGCCTATTTGCTCCTCTGGACCAACTCATTCTGCTCGAACATAATTTGGATCATGGGTCATATCTCATTTATGGACTTTGTGATGTCTGTCCATACATTCTCTTTGACCTCAGCCAAAGTCTTCCCTGCCACTGTTTGCTTTTGGAGCTACTATAACTCCTTCTTGAGCTACTCAGTTACATGCTTTTCCTTGGAGAGACTGGTCTGGAAGGAAGTTTTGAGTTCCTTTAGGTTCTCAACTTCCTTTTTGAGCCTGTTGATCTTTGTCTCCTGCATGTTCATATTTTCCATGGATATTGCCAGGTTGGTTGTCTTCTCTTGGGATGTCACTGGGATTGCGGATGGGACTGCTGTCACTTCTGCTATGCTTGCTCCTAAAATTGGAATGGAACTCAATGGAATGACTTCCATTGGCTTCATCTGCTCCTTCTCTTTTAATAATCTCTCCATCTCAGCTTCCATTTCTCTGAGCTGTGCATTCTGCTCCATGAGCAGTTTGAGCATTTCGTCCTTCTCGCCTTCTTTCTCTGCTATCTCCTTTTCTTGCGAGTCCTCTGTGGGCGGGAGCTTCAGTTGTTTCCTCAAGGAGGCGATGTCTGCATTCTTCTTCTTTATCATCTCCTCCGCAGCTTTGACGTTCAAAGGATCATAGTCGATCTTGAGGACCAGCTCCTCCAAAGTCTTGATTATATTGTCCTTTGCAAAGGACGATATATTCTCCAGCTTGAGCTGCGTTTGAGCATTGTTGAGTGACACCTGCAACTTGGCTATAGAAGAAGAAGCATGTGCCAATGTATGGAATACCATCTCCCCTGTCTGTTTTTGCAGATCCATCTGATCTGTTGGGTGCACGTCCTTCGTCTGGAATTCGAAGGTGGCCCTCTTGTAGTCTGTGATCACCTTGGGGTCTGGTACTTGCGCCTGGAGGAAGGCCATGTGCATCCTTCCTTTTTCTATGTCAAATGCAGACAACATCCTATGTTGCGCAGTCGACATATGCTTTCGAAACTGAGTGTAAGTACTGCTGGTAAGGGCCTGATTCTTTTTCTTAATCAGCTCGTACTTCTCAAAAATGCTCAACTTGGGCCAAGTCTTGCCTGGATGAGAGTCCAGTGGGGAGTCTGAGGATTTCCTTGGCACTGCTGGCGTGATGTCCTTATGTAGGCTTGAGCCGAAATGTGGGATGACATACTTGACCACTATGGTAGGCGGGGATTCTTTCTCCCCCGTAGGGCCAGGAACTGAAATTGTCTTGGGCCTCTTCGTGTGCAACTGGAACTCTTCAAACGATACCTCCATGACAAGCGAAGATAAATCTTGTCGAGGCATTTTTTCCTTAGGGACCTGTGGCATGGTAGTTGGTGGCACAGTGGTTGGGGGAACCTGTTGTTCCACTTCGATTAAGGTGTCAGGCACCCACACTGTCTGATTGGCGAATTTTTCAATTTCGGGCTTAGCTTCATGAACGTACGGGATGTTTTTGTTCTTCACCCGCATTTCTGAGATGATCCCGTAGGGATCATAATGCCATGGGAAGATTAGTAAAAACTTCATCTCTTTMAACATCCTGTCATMTTCTTCCCCGGCACCTCGACTGTTGCAGATGAAGGAGCCAATCTGCCCCTTGATTCAAAGCTGCTGCTTTTTCTTCAATGATACGAAATGAATATCATCTAAATTCATGATCTGCCTTATGTATTCTAAAGAAAAGATTCTTACCGGCACATATTTGGGCAGTTTATAGGGTGCCAACTCGCACCCGTATACTCTGATCTCGGAATGGTTTTGATACAGGTACCAATCTCCGGTCTTTGTGTTGTCCGAGAGATGCAAGATTCTCTGGACTTCGTCATTTATTCGAGGCTCGAGCCTGCCGCTCAGCATGCTTACCATAGGGTGGTAGAAAAGATCAATGAATGCCTTGAAGCTATACTCTGTGGAGTTATGCTTTAGCAAAGAGGTCCACGTTGTGACTGCCTAAGGCTTTCCATCTGCGTCCATCCTTTGCATGGAAAAACTAAATTTATCTGCTTGAAAGTAGACAAACATGTATGCCGGTATAGATGAGTATCTGAACATGCCTTCCGTGCCAAAATTCATGAACTGTTCATGAATATTGTCTGCCAAGAAGGTGTTGAAATCAAACTGGGTGGTGGGTTTTTCATCAGTGGAGAAAATGGATAGAAAACCCAGAATGGGCTCATCTACCCATTGGTCAGAATAGTACCCTAACAGAGCACAAAGGGAGGAAATGACCTGGTTTCCCTTGGTGGAGAACATGGACGATGGGTAAGGGGGATTTGTGGAAGGGAATTGTGCAGAGGTGGGAAGGAAAAGCTCAAATACTTGAGCTCTCTGGGGAAAAGTCATCTTCTGATACAACTCTGTAAGGATTTCTAGGTTGAAAGGAGCTACAGAGTCTGCACGAGGAATTTGCATCATCTAGTCTATGTCTTCGGGCGTGATGAGGAATAGGGTGTCTTCGGATGAGGATATGATGTCTCTCTGTTCGAGAATATAGAGAGCTTGGCATTTAAGTGAGAACTTGGGAAAATGGTGGATTTGGGGAAAGAGGTACAGGGGTAAATTGGACTCCCAGAGTCCAATTTCATCGCTCTAGTCTAGGAAAACCTCCCTGAGCCATGACTGGAGGTCTGAGAAATCAAAATCTCATTTGGTATCTACAATCAATCTGTCTTTGTCGACCAGTGGGATCTTGTCCAGATCGACAAGGGGCAGGAGAAAAGGATTCTCCTCTCCTTCTTCTTGTCTTGGCTTTGGCGGTATCTCTGCAACAGTACCTGCAATAAACATGAAGTCAGTGGGGTCGACTGACTGTGGATGAAGGCGACGGGATGTAACAGAGGATCAAGCTATGACTTTCTCTGGTGCGAAGAGTGAACCGTGAAAGTAGGGGAAAACGGTAATTTTATTTAAAAATGGGGTCGGTTGGGCGCGGGAGACAGGTCAGCTGGATAACAGATAGGTTATCCAGTAATAAATGGACAATGGGCCACTTGGGGGTGAGATGGAAGATGACGGTGGATGAAACATACGGACAAGTCATGTGGCTGCTAGGGATTGGAGGTAAAAGTCGCAATAAGGGGCTGGTCATGAGTGAAAAGGGGGTAGGGCACTGACAGCAGTTATGGGATGGGACATAACTCGGGAACAAGTGGAACAAGTGGAAGATGATGTCCATGAGTGATGGGGACTGTCAGATAGCATAATGGTGATGGGACTTAGGGACCAATAGATTTATGCCACATATGACAAGGGTACCGCCAGAGGGAGATAACCATTCTGGACCGCCCCCCCCTTGGTTAAAGGCAGATCATTCGGGGGGGTCCGGAAAAATTTTTGGACCTTTGATCTGCGTGCTCATTTCCAAGCCACAGATATTAAAGCACGCTTTATTGCTAATTCCGGACCCCCCCCCCCCTCCATTAAAGGAAGAACGTATGGGGGGGTCCGGAATCCAATCTGGACCGTTGATTTAAGCGCTCGTCCCTGGGCCGTCCAGATGTGCACAAGTCTTATTACTGATTCTGGACCCCCCCCCTCTGGTTAAAAGCAGAATGGTCGGGGGGGTCTGGAATGCTCTGTACACCGTAGATCTGAGCGCCGCGATCAGGACCGTTGATATATGCAGGAAGTATAAATCAGGAGTGGAGAACACATGTGCTGGGAAAACTTAGGATAAATGCATTTTATGGTTTTTTCCCAAACTTTTCAAAAAAACACCACCAAGGGACTTCGGCCAACTATCTTTTAAGCATTTGGAACATGGTGCGATCTTGACATCAAGCTGGTTTTATTGGAATGGAACAATAAAGAAACTAACCTATGTTCTAACCTAGTTTCCTATGACAGTTAACCCAGATTAAACTGTTGGGTTAAGAAATTACTCTACCCTAGGGCTATCTGACCAGGATTAGACAGTCTAGCCAGATTTATTCACTAATCTATCATAGACACTTTGGCTAAGATTAAATTGTTTAGCCAAATTCATTCACTACCCTATCAACATCAAATTTAAAAAGAACTTGGCCATGCTTGAACGGTATGGACCAAGTTACCATTATTGCATGGTGCTTTTATTTCAATTCTTTATGCCCTCTTTTCTTTCTTATCTTTTCTTTTTTCTTTTCCTTTTTCCTTTCCTTTTTGTTTTTCTTTTTCCTTTTCTTTTTCTTTTTCTTTTTTCTTTTTCTTTTTCCTTTTCTTTTTCTTTTTCTTTTTTCTTTTTTCTTTTTTCTTTTTCTTTTTTCTTTTTTCAAATTATTTGCAGAATGAAAAATCATTTGTCAACAAACACTAGAGACAGATAATATTCCAGTCACCAGTTGATTCCTATAACTTATAGGGTGATAACAGGGCCAACATAGGGTTAGTTTTTTGGATGTCTAGGGTTTTATGATTACTTCTTGATGCTAAAATTCTTGGATGCCTCATTGTAATTTTCTCAGGCAAATGTACGTAGCCGCCATATCTCTTCTCAGAGATTAGCTACCACCATTTGAGAAAGAATGTTTCATTCTGCATTTTACAGTTTCAACATATTTCTTTATTGAGTAGAAGTTAAGTTTCATTGTATCATTGTTATTTTCCACTATACCTCTATGTTAATATTATATATGTGTGTTTCATTTCATTCCACTCATCAATCCAGATCAGAAATTCCACAAATCCTTCCACCACCAAGCAACCCCTTTTTGGAAAGTTATGCAATTCACCAAAAAGGATGACAAAAATGAGTAGTTGATATAATAACTTAATAATTTACTCATCGTTCTCTTCATCAAAACTGGCATTCAAAGTGCTCAACTGAGAAATTAATATTTCCTTTATCTCGACATAGGTTAGTTTCATTGTCAATTAATGCATCTTTACTTTAAGGAGATGTTTCTTAGTGTGTTTGATTGTCGAGGTTGCTTGAATGGAAGCATGCACTTTCTTATTATGGGCATATAGGATATATTAACTACATTTATCATGGAAATTGATATTAATGAACATAAACTTTAAACACATTACTTTTATATTTCCTTTGACTCATTATCCTATGATATGTCTTTCCATGGAAGCATGCACTTTTTTATAGAACACTTCAATTTGTTTCTGGCTCTATAACTTTTTTAATATATTAAGAAAATTGATATTGACACTTTGGAATTTCAATATGAATAGCCACCGGATGAAGAATGGCATAATTGTATTTTGGTATATACATTGAAATTCCACAAAGCCTTCTACCACCAAGCATCCCCTTTTTGGAAAGTTATGTCATTCACCAAAAAGGATGAGAAAAATGAATAGTTGATCTAATAACTTAATAATTTACTCATCATTCTCTTCATCAACACTAACATTCAAAGTGTTCAACTAAGAAATTAATTTTTCATTTATCACTTCATAGGTTAGTTTCATTGTCAAGTAATTCTTCTGCACTTTAGGGAGATGTTTCTTAGGTTGTTTGATTGATGGTGTTGCTTGAATGGTAGCATGCACTTTCTTATCATATCCATTCCCTTTATCATGGGAATGGATATGCATGCACATAAAATGTGTACTTTAACTTTAAACACATTAATTTTATATTTCCTTTAACTCATTATCCTCTCATATGAATTTCCATGGTAGCATGCACTTTGTTATAGAATTATTCAATTTGTTTCAGGCTCTATACCTTTCTTAATATACTAATAAAATTGGGATTGACACCTTGGAATTTCAATATGAATAGCCACCAGATGAAGAATGGAATAATTTTGTTTTGTCGTATACACTAAAATTCCACAAAGACTTCCACCACCAAGCATCCCCTTTTTGGAAAGTTTAGCAATTCACAAAAAAGGATGAGAAAAACAAATAGTTGATCTAATAACTTAATAATTTACTCATCATTCTCTTCATAAACACTGACATTCAAAGCATTCAATTGAGAAATCAATTTTGCATTTATATCTTCATAGGTTAGTTTCATTGTCAAGTAATTATTTTTCACTTTAGTTAGATGTTTCTTAGTGTGTTTGATTGATGGTGTTGCTTTAATGGTAGCATGCACTTTATTATCATGGGAATATATGAGATATTAACTACCTTTATCATGGCCATGGATATGCATGCAGATAAACTTTGTACTTTAATGGAATTTCTTCTGAGCATGTGGAAGATTTTTTTTTTTTTATATGATGTATAAAAATATAGTCAATTTATGTATTAAAATATTGTCAATTGTCAATTTGAAGCATGGTACACATATTTAAAATATATTTGTCGAGATAAGTCTCAAATTATGCCCCGTGAACGCTCTAGGCTATCTAATGAAAGTAGTAGAGGGACCCCTAGTTCGAAAGGTAATCCTAGTCAAGCAAAGGCAACTAGTCACACAAGGAAGTCTAGTTAAGGAAAAAGATCTAGTGAGTCTAGATGACGATCGAATTCATTTAGATCTAGTCAGGATGGAGATCAAGGTACATGTATGTTTATATGCACATATTAAATTGTGCATGCATACATGTTAAAATTGATATAACTAATTGAACTTGATAAATTTATTTTCAGATGCCTCATTTAGTATATCAAAAGAAAGAGCATCACAAGAGAGTGCACATCCATTTGCAGGGGGTGCTCAATTTGATTCATTGCTTCATGGATCATCGTGATATTTTTTTAATCGTGATTTTAGGGAAATATTTTATGGGGAATAGTCTCATATGTCAGCCAATGTACAACAACCCCAATCACATCAATGATATATGGCCGATAAATTTCTTTTATTTTTTTTATATAAATCAATCGTGCATATGGACATGCGTATATATGTCATTGAGGATTGTCCTAAAATATCTACAAATATTTATCAATATGTAGAGGATTAGGCTTCTACGGGGGACAATAATGAAGTGGAGGGTGAGGGTGAAGGTTACCAAGGGCCCAAGTATTTTCAAGAAAATTAAGATTACACCCCCATCACCACCTATTGCTAATACATTAGTATGGAGGTTCCTTGGGAAGGAAAGGTTCAAAAAATAACTATTCAACGTTGCACAAAACAACATGCAAAGTTGAAGCACGATCTTGAGAAATTAGATCTCTCTACAGAGAGAAAACAAATCTTGGAGATCCTTTTGCATTCTTTAAAGAACTTCAATGATGTATATAAGACCCTTGGGCTAACAACCGATGGTTTTGTTGATTTGTTGAGGAGGCACAAGAAACAGGTGATGGTCCCTTATAAATGGCCCAAAATATAGAAAATGGTGTCAAAAGAGTAGGAAAAATCAATGTTCAATTTTAAGGAAGGACCAAAGCGACGAATGTTAAAGGTGAAATATTTCCATCACCCTCACATTGCACACCATCTTTATGATTGATTCTTGTCATCATGTTGGGCTCCAGTTTTGCCATATTATTATCCATACAAATACACTCATCATTGAACCTTCTCCCCGCATTTCATCAATAATATATCTCTAATTACACCATAAACCTCCATTATCTCATGTTATTCTTCATATGTGGTTAATACATAATTTTCCATATTTTTAGTGATTAAAAGGATGATTATACAATAGTTTTGTTGATGATGGTTTAATCATGTGTTTATATGTCCAAAAAATATGTTCCTGCACTGGAATTCATCTGGTACCCACACTGGAGGTTAGTCAATACTCACACTCCAAGTCATCCGATACCAGAAGGTTCTACAATCAACTGGTACCTGCATAGTCATCCGGTAACCACACTCCATGCCATCTGGTACTCACACTCCATGTCATCCTATACTCGCAATTCAGCTCATCCAGTACCAAGATGTTCTAGGTCATCTGGTACCAACATCAACAACCATCTGATACTGGATTATAGTTGGAAAATTGGAATGCTTCTAGAGGAAAATCGGGGACCTAGGTTTTGTCCAGAACGACATTGGCATGCAGATGTGTGAGTCTGAATCCACCCATATGTCAAGTGTGGACCTCCAACTCAGGGGGAATGATTTTCCAAAAAATAGTAAAAATCTCAAACTGCCAACTTCTGTCTCGATTTTTGTGCAAAGGTTATCATATCTAGAAATTCTAAGATATGGGTTTTGTCTAAAATATGGAAACTTGAGTATAGCATGGGAATTATTTTTAAATTCGAATTGGTTTGGAAGATATGGGTGGATCCCTAACTCAAATCTTCCCAAATTACAATAAAACCCATATTTTTGGGATTGCTGCCTAAAAATATAAATTTTGAAATCAGAGCTTTGGTATTCAGTCCCATCCACTCTTCAATGTTTTCTTGTGTATAAAAAAGGATTCATAGGTTTGAAAGAGGATTCATTCATTCATTTGTAGTTATGGTCAGAACATTATTGTGAGAGTGATCTTCCTTTTTGTAGTTCCATAGTTTGATGGAATAAAGAATTGGTGTTTTGTGCATTCAAGGGGATTGATTTCTTTTTGGCAGAAAATTACCCATTGAGTAGGGCCCCTCAATTTGGTAATAATGATGTTGTTTGTATCTTAACTAGTTAGCATTTCATTTATGTATTTTTATTTTACTGTTCAATTTGTTTAAAGGTTAGAATTTCATTCACAGTTTGGATTGTGTGGTTTGAATTCTAATTTTAGTTTTGCAGTTGTTATGTTAATTAGAACTCATATTGAAAAACTTCCAATTGAATACATTGTTAAATTGAGCTTTGAATTTATTTAGCATTCTCTCCTATCACATTTGCGTTCTTACATTTCTGTGTATTCTTCCTATGCTATATTTTTATGCTGAATAGACCATGGGCAGTCCCTCATTACATTTATCTCCTTCATCATTTATCTTCCATCCAATTTTCCCATCAAATCTACCATTCAAATAACCCATTAGTTTCTTACTGTCCAAAACATTATAAAACAGAGTATGTTAACATATTATTGTTTGCATTCACTTATAAAAGAAAACACAAAAAAAAAAATTGGCTTATTTGTTGCATGTACTTAACTTTTCTCTTCCATATTTTCTCTTTTTTCCTTCAACACGATTTGCCAATTGATTGCAAATTTAATCATACAATATAATTAGCCATTGCAAGAGCAGATCATTCCCTCTTTTTGCCTCATTCTCTATGCATGGAATCAATTCCGAGTCACACTATAATTACATTTCATGATAGAGAATTGTTCTCTCTTTTTATCTACTCATTCCTTGATTGATGCAAACTAAGTTACACAACTTTATTGATTGTTTACACAAGGAAATCACACTGCTTTCAACTTATTCAACACATTAACTTTTGTTTAATTGATTGTGCTTTAAATATAGATTTTTCGTCAATTGAAAAAGTTCATATTCTTCTCAATTACTCTTTGATTCTTATGATTTACATTGAATCTCTCAGCCTACAGAGAGTACCTGTCCTTCTTTTTCCTCTTTTGATTTTATATATGACTAAACATTTTTTATAATCATTTAATTTTTAGCTTCTTTTACAGAGTTGATATTTCTTTCCATTTCATAAGCATTCCACTTATCTCCACTTTGTATTTTTGCATTGCCATTCTTTCCAATTCCTTTTCATTTCTTTCCATGCTTGCTCATTGTGATTGATGCACTAGATTGTGGAAATATCTTGATTTTAGATTGCATATATTGTTTGAGTCCAATTTGATTTATTGCTTTTAAATTCATCTTGCCTCTTTCTATAGTTTGAGTGGTTTTCTTTGTGTGTTTTAGGTTCAATTCTTGCATTGACATTTCATTTCATTCACATCATTTGAAATACATTTTTTTTTCTATTTGTTTGATTTCCTTTCTCTAGTTTGATTCAATTTGGATTTCCCATAGTTTTCATGTACTTAGTTTTTATTTCTTGTATTTTGGATTCCTTGCACTTTAATTTCACATAGCTTCAATCACCAATAGACAAATTAGAGGTCTAACTCGTGAAATATGGCCTTCTCGTGTTGGAATTATTCCCAAGGTGTTAGCTTATTTCCTTTAATTTGAATTCACTTCCATTTGCTTGTTTCTTTTATTGCATTTAAGTGTGGATCCAGTATACGAAATAATCATTGAAGGATATGAAACTTAATTAAGCTACTCATGATTAATCACATGAACATCAACTTGAGTGCATGAAAGACTATGATCTAAGACTTTATAGCACTAAGTTATTCCTACATCCCAGTGATGAATTCTTAGTGTTAATTTCCTGCAATGTGGGTTTGAATATTGTTTTGTCGGCTTTATATTAGGTTAGCCTAGGCTTTGATCCTGCGTTTCTTACACCTGCACCTCAAAGCTTACGAGCTCCGGTTGATAATTAAATGTGGGAATTAATAGTGTATATATTTATCCTAACACCTCATATGGTAGACTACCATGGAATGATGAGGTGCCATATTATTTTGATAGATTCATGTATGCATAGTTTTTGAGAATATGCAGTGCAATTATACCAACCTACCATCCAATTATTATGGTGTTGGTACATATAATGGAAAAGGTGCATTTTGAGATGCGGTGTTGCCAAAACCTCCACCACCCTTGGTATCTCATCCACCAAGGATGGTTTCTCTACATTCAAAAATTAATGCCACTTCACAAGTTGGTCCACACACAAGGGAGGCAATAGCTTATAATTTAAATTCATATTTTTATGGTGTTGATGTTGGTTTGAACCAATGAAGAGCATGATCCAATGCCCATGATAGTTTTGTATTTAAGACAGATGATGAGATAGATCACATGAGCCTCGAAGAGGTACATGCTTATGCAAAGGTTTGTCACAAAAGTTGGAAATACTTAATTGGACATGAGGAAGGAGGAACTATAACGATATGTGTTACAAATGGTAAAGTTTTCATGAATTTGATGATTTAATAATTCTTTTATTAGATCCACATCATTTCAATTTTTCAACTAGCACAAAATGTTTATGTTCATTTATTGTAGTTCATTAGAATGTTAAATGAAACATCATTTACAATGGGAGATATTCCAGAGATTCATACCTCACAAGTATTGCATATTTAAAAGTTTAAAACTATGCTTTCAGGTGTCAATCATTTGATTTGTATTCATTTAATTATATAAAAATGGTCTAGTATGTATATAGGGGTACCAAGAGGGGACCTTTCATATGATAGAACCCTCTTCCATCTTGGATGACGTTCTAGTTGGCAATTCACAGGTATCAATCATGGTTGATTTTTTCTAACTAAGATTAGTTGCATCATAATTCAATTGTTTAATTATTAGTTTTTTTCAAGACATGTACTTACAATTATGTCTCTAATATGCATTTCAAATGTGTTACAGGCCAATTTCGAGCATAGAGTGGTGGATAAGAACATTCTAGAAGGCGAGAGTGGTGGAGAATGCACAACCATATATGATAATTCATAGATTGTATATGTTGCATTTGTAAGCTCTAATTTTTTTTTCTGAGAACTTTATCAAATGATTGCTTTTAATCATTTTTGTACTTAATGGATACACATTCTTTGGAATTTTATTCATTTTTTTACTTAATGTGTCATGAAATATTCTACATTGTTTTCAAATACTCTACCTTTCAACACTTTACATTACTTTTAATGGAAAATTGTTTATTAGTACATTAATTTGTTTTATATGGCTAATTGTTTGGGTAAATTGTTTGTAAAATTACTAGTAAAGTTGAATGGTTATTTCAAATTGGTCACACAAAGGATATGACACCCCCCTTGTTTTTCAGTATCCTTCCAATAGGAAAGCAACCCATAAGAAAAAAAAAAGGCAGGTTGGGGTTCCATCAAATGTTTCCACTTGCTATCGAACCTAAAAATCCAAGTTTTAAATTTTGAGTTTAATCTTCAAATCTTATCTAGTCAACCATCCAAAATGGGATTTGGGGAAACTCACTTGTAACCATCTACAATATTTTATTTGGTGAACACCATAGATTTATTCCATTTCCAATAATGCTACCAAATTTAAGCTAAGTACCCAAATTAATAAAGAGTGAATTTAGAATCACGATTTTGACTCTATATGGATGAGCCACCCCAAGCAAAGTGTTCATCTCTAGCCATGTCACCTAGGATTTTTCTTGGATATCAAACAAATTAATGGAAATACCAATTTCTTTCCTAAAAAGTATGAGGGTTGAAAACCAAGGAATTCCAATCATGTTTTTCCCTTCTTGTGTCAATATTGGTAACTACCAACTAGAGTGATCATTAAATGAGATCCCCAACCTCAAGGACCTCTTCTAGGTTAGAAATGGTTTAATTTCTTTGCAGGCTTTCCAAATACTCTAAGCCACTAAAGACTCTTTAGAATTCATCATAGTGGGTATGATTACCAATGTTTGAAGGAAGGGACCTTGACAAGAGACAATGCCAAAGAAATGTAGTTTTTAAAAAGCACCTTCCAACCTTCATTCATTTCCATAGCTTGGATAACCCATTTAGTACATAGATATTGGTTTATATGTAACATTTTTTGATACCATACCTCTACAGTTTCTCATCATGCAATATAATTCCCAAATGACTCTATGAAAACCTTTATTCCAATGTTGTTGGCCGAAATAAACATTCTAGAGGAATTTTCCAACCTGAAGTAGGCACTCATTGAGGGTACCTAGTAGGAGGAATAATAAATAGGGGTGGGTGAAATCACCTTGGTGGATATTATTTCTTTCGAAAAATGATTAGTTATCCATTATGAAATATTATTCTCAAATCTTTGGACCAACACCTACCAAACATATTTAGGAGAGAACTAGAAGGAAAATATAATTTCTAAGAACTTGAAGATATGGCATGGGATAATACATTAAAGCCATTCACTTTGGCCTGTCTAACCTTATCAACCTTTAGAAGGTGATAAATATAGGCAATGTGGGTTTTATTCTCTTCATCAAGGGCGAAATCATGAAGTGGTTGAGAGATGTAATCTAGTTCATCCTTGACTACTTTTCTTCTAGTGAAAAGAGATGTAGATTGGCAAAACAAACATACATGTGAGGACTAAACTGAAGCTTCTGAGAAGGTACCATATGGAGGATAGGCCCTACATGACATCTCTGATGTCAAGGGGAAACAAATCAAAGACTCTATATTTCAACATTTTACATTATTTTTAATGGAAATTTTCTTATTAGTACAATAATTTGTTTGCTATGGGTAATTGTTTGAGTAAATTGTTTATAAAATCACTAGTAAATATCAATGGTTATTTCAACTTGGTCACACAAAGGATATGAGACCCCCCTTGTGTGTCAGTCTCCTACCAATAGGCAAGAAACCCATAAGAAAAAAATGACATGTTGGGGTTCCATCAAAGGTTTCCACTTGTTATAGAACCTAAAAATACAAGTTTTAAATTTTGAGTTTAATTTTCAAATATTATCTAGTCAACCATACAAAATGGGATTTGGGGAAAGTCACTTGTAACCATCTACGAGATTATATTTTGTGAATACCATATATTTATTCCATTTCCAATCATGCTACAAAACTTAAGGGGGATAAAGGCCCAAATCAATAAAGAGTGAACTTAGAATCGAGATTTTGACCCTATATGGATGAGCCACTCCAAACCAAGATTTCATCAATGGCCATGTCACCTAGGATTTTTCTTTGATATCAAACAAATTCATGGAAAAAATAATGTCTTCCCTCAAAAATGTGAGGGTTGACAACAAAGTAATTCCAATCATATTTTTCCCTTCTTGTGTCAATATTTGTAACCACCAACTAGAGTGATCATTAAATGATATCCCCAACCTCAAGGAACTCTTCTTAGTTAGAAATGGTTTAATTCATTTGTAGGATTTCCAAATAATATAAGCCAATAAAGAACCTTTAGAATTCATAATAGTGGGGGTGATTACCAAGGTTTGAAGTATGAGACCTTGCCAATAGAAACTCTCAAAGAAATGTGGATTTTAAAAAGAACCTTCCAAGCTTCACTCCTTTCCATAGCTTGGATAACCCACTTAGTACATAGATATTGATATGTATGTAACATTTTATGATCACATACCTCTAATGTTTCTCATGATGTAATAGAATGCCAAAATGACTCTATAAAAACATTTATTCCAATGTTGTTGGCCAAAATAAAAATTCTATAGGAATTTTCCAACCTCAACTAGGAACTCATTGAGGGTACCTAGTAGGAGGAATAATAAGCATGGATGGGTGAAAGAACCTTGGTGAATATTCTATTTTTTGTAAAAGGGTTATTTATCCATTGTGAAATATTATTCTCAACTCTTTGGACCAACACTTTCCAAACATCTTTAGGAAAGCATTGGAATGAAAATAGAATGTCTAGGAACTTGAAGATATGACATGGAGAATACATGACCATCCACTTTGGTCCATCCAACCTCATTGGTCATTAAAAGGTGACAATTCTAGGCAACATGGGTTTTCTTCTATTCATCATGGGGTAAATCATGAAGTGGTTGAGAGATGTACTTTAGCTCATCCTTGACAACTTTTCTTCTAGTGAAAAGAGACGTATATTCGAAAAAGAGACATACATGCGAGGACTTAACGAAACATTTTGAGTAGGTACCATAGTGAGGATAGGCCTTGCATGAATCTCTGATGTCTAAAGGAAACATATCAATATGTTTTACATTCTGTAGATGTGTGGATAAAGATAAAGTGAGACAATGTAAACTTAAAATTTGAATATTCTTATCAAACTAATAATATACCTCATGAGTGATGAAAAATAGTTGATATGCTATCTTTTCATAATAATGAAATGATCCTTCAGGACTAGAAAGTGAAACAATGTGTCACATGAATCTCCATAAAGTGGCACCCAGGTGAGAAAGAAAGAAATCATGTGAAACCATGTAATTTTGTGTATCCTGAAAACATCACAATCCATTCTGTGTAATTATGTGTATCTATAAATGGATAAATCCAATTAGAAAAAAGATCCTTTCATTCCCATCATTCTCTTCCTCTCTCAGACACAAACTAACCCATTCAATACAAATGTTTTTGAAAAGGATTATGTTTACATTATTGTTTTTTGTCTGTGTTTAGAGTAACAAATTGGTTGTTTTTACTACTTATGAAGGTGCATTACTTTAAATTCACTTGACCCAATGTAGTGTAATGTGTCGTGTATTGAGGATACAAAGGAATTACCGAGACTGAAACATCTTTGTGGGTTTCCTTTGTCTCTCCTTTCCTCCGAGGTCTTCACATTTCAAAACAATAGGTAAGAAACATATTGTGTTTCATTTTTTTCTTTGTAATTACCTATCCACTGACATTGTAATGAATCTTTTGAATTATAGGCCATGACATAAAGATGATATGGTGATTTTTCCACAACATTTTTCTTTATCTTAGGTGTCCATGTGTATATTTTTTCTCTCGCATCCTTTTCCTATATTATATGTGCCACAAGTCCTTCTGCATGCATTGATTGTTAGTCTACAAGCTTCTTAAATAATCTACAACTTCCCTTAATCTTAGTTATGGCAAAGAGATGGATTTGAGTACATATACATTTTTAGGTAGAGATGAAATTATGTATGTAAAATAGAGACAATGATAGATATCTTCCTCTCTAAGTATCATTTCTCACTACTCAGGTGTATATATTATCTATCTAGAGTCTAGTATAATTATTATTGATCTAGAAATTTGTCACAAAATGTAATAGACTGCCTGATTTTCTATGTAAAAAATTATGATAGGATGCATTACAGGCACAACTGTATTTTTATATTTTTATTTTTATCAATGTCTTTATATAATTTATATTTATCTTCCTTGCAGCCATAAGAATGTTCATGTGTTTAAAAGGTTTTGTTTATTAATCCATATTGATTGCTTGCAACTTTTGCAAGCAATCATTTCAATGTTTATAGGCAGACATTTAGAGAGGTTTGGGTCAAGGAGGATGACATGGAAGTTTTGTAGGGAGGCATTATAGATAGGTTCTGTTCCAGTAGGAGGACATCACATACCATATATTTCATATTTTCATGGTGATCTTTTGTTATATTGAATTGTGAAATTTTATTTTACAAGTTTGTTGGTATTATAAATTATGAAAAATTTAACCTATAAAAAGGAATCATCAAATTTAAATGTTGTTTCTTTTCATCATATATATAGGGAAATGAATGAAGATGTAGATGTTTTTTCAAAGGCAAGTTCATAGATGGAATATGGTCAGTGGCATATGAAAGAGATAAAAGATGGACAAGTTGTGGACTACTTTTTATTATTTCAACTATGTTTTTTTGTGTTTAGATCATGAGAAAGTTGAAATTGTTAAATGTAATATTATGAAACTGTTGTAATTTTTTAACACTAGAATTGTTTTAACTCTCGATTTTTTTTAACACTGGAATATCATTATAATTTTTTTTGTTGTAATATTGTTACAACTACATGAATCTACTATTAGTATACTTTTTCTTTCCTTTGTATGTTCACCTTTCCTTTCTATGTTCACCTTTTTCATATTTTTATTAAGCTTTTAAATTGTTAAATATAATATTATGGAACTGTTGTAAAATTTTTAACACTGGAATTTTTTTAACACTAGAATATCATTATATTTTTATTTTGTTGTAATATTGTTACAACTAGATGATATTATTAATATACTTTTTCTTTCCTTTTTATGTTCACCTTTCCTTTGTATGTTCACCTTTTTCATATTTTGTTAAGCTTTCAGGTAGTCACTTTAAGAGAGTTGCAAACGGTTTTCAACCAATTCTTTCTTCCCATTCAGAATCTTTATTGTCAATATTCCTTTTTACTTTATGTTGAAAGAACAATGCAACAAACCTCCATGGAAATATATATAGGCATCACATTGTTATCAATGAAGTGAATATTACAGTTAAAAGCAAATACCTCAGTCTTTTTATTTATTAAAGAAAATCTGAGTGGGTGTGGTATTTCATTTAATCTATCAACAATGTCTTTGGCTATCACTTGGTATGGTTTGGTTATTGAGGACCTTGGGTATATTAATGGTTCTAAAGCTATTATGGGCCTAATTTATGGGATCCCTCTCCTTGAGTTGAATGTTGGTCATCTTTTTAACAACCATAAATTGTGTATGACTACTTATGATAATATAGGAATGGTGCTCATGTGGAAACACACCATGGATTATTTATACACTTTTTTTGTGGATTATAATGGCTTCTAATTCCAATACCTAGTGGGATAAGACACAATGTTATAAACAAAACGAACAACCTATACAGGGTTGGTTGGCCTCTCAATGTTGATCTTGGATATAACTCGAGAACAATTTATGTTTTTGGGTATACCATTCACCTTCTAGGTTTCTTATTGAGATATCTAAGAGGTGCTTGTGGAAAGAGTGGAAGAAAAATGATAGTGAGTCACCAAGATTTTTTTCTAGGTGGTGGAATTCTATATTTTCTTTGATAGGTTTTGTAGTTGTACTTTTTTATCTTCTTTGACACTCTTCACAATTAATATCTATACATTAGGAGGCAAATTAATTGTGCAATCATTATGAAATTCCACTAAGTTGGTTTTAATTTTTTGGATTTACAAAATTGTGTGGCTCCATGGAATCAATAAAAAATGCTTCTTGGAATGGGACGATTCCATGGAGCCACACAAATTTAAATCTGAAAAAAGCAAACCAACTCAGTAGTGTTCTTCATGAAATGGTATAGAAACTTTCTTACCATCGTAGGATGATTTATTATCCATCTTTATAATCCCATTGGAATGGAGAAACCTTAATAAAATACTATATAAAGATCGAAGTCCATATTTTGTTAAGATTTCAGGCAGTCACTTTAAGAGAGTTGCAAATTGTTTTCAACCAATTCTTGCTTCCCATTTAGAAACTTTGTTGTCAATATTCCTTTTTACTTTATGTTGAAATGAACATGTAGAAAACCTCCATGGGAATACAGATAGGAAGCACATTTGTATCCATGATGTGAAAATTATAGTTAAAAAGAAAATATCTCATTCTTTTTATTTACTAAAAGAAAATATAATTGGGTCGGGATCTTTCATTTATTGTATCAACAGTGTCTTTGGCTATCACTTTGTATGTTTTGGTTGTTGATACCCTTGGGTATACGAATAGTTCTAAAGTTAGTATGGGCCTAATTTATGGTATCCCTCTCCTTCAGTTGAATGTTGGTCATGTTTTTAACAACCATAAATTATGTATGACTCCTTATGATAATATAGGAATGATGCTCATGTGGAAACACACCATGGATTATTCAGATACTTTTTGTGTGCATTCTAATGGTTTATAACTCCAACACCTAGTGGGATAAGACACAATGTCATAAACAAAACTAACAACCTATACATGGTTGGTTGGCCTCTCAATGCTCATCTTGGTTGGTTGGCCTCTCAATGTTGATCTTGGATGTAGCCCGAGAAATTTTTATGTTTTTGGATATACCCTTCACCTTATAGGTTTCTCCTTGAAATCTCTAATAGGTCCTTGTGGAAAGAGTGGAAGAAAAATGATAGTGTATCACCAAGATTTTGTTCTATGTTGTGGAATTATATATTTGCACTGAATTACTTGCAATGAATTGTGTTTACTATAACTCCCACTAAGATCCCTCTAAAGAATCTACTCAAAATTACAAAAAAGATACATGTATCCCATTCAAAATTACTTAAAATATACATAATATACATGCATGCCATTCAAAATTACAGAAAAGATTCATATGCCATTGAGATATGAATATGCCTCAATATAATTTAGGCACTAGCTAGCTTTATACCCATCCATTGTTGTCCTTCTCTACACCCATCTTAAGACAATCATTATAACATTGTAGGGTGGCCAAAACAATATTTCATGGTTGCTACAATGGTCAAAGAATAAATATTTAAATAATTTAAGAAGATAGCAAGATTAACACCAACAAGCAATACTTTCATAATTTTGATATGGTGATTTTGGTGCTAGATTTAATATAGATGACTACAATTTTCATTTGTATAATACTTACGAAAAACAAATTTTTAATAAATAATGGACACATTTAAAATAAATACTAAACAAAAACAACACAAGTCATTGTTTTTGGAGTAAATTAATTTTGTAACAAAAGGATCCTATTTCTAGTGATATGATTAAAGTTTAAAGTTTCATTGTAATCCAAGTTACATGTATGGTGAAATGATGACATTAGCAATTTTTATCTATATTTGAAAAGAATGTTGCTACATGATTAGATCACTATTAATGTCCTTGAGAATAATTATCCAATATGAAAATATGTTAACAAATGTCTTCAATTTAGAATTTTGTACTTGATAATCATAACACATTAACTTGACAACTTAACTATTATAAATCTATCTTAACTTTAATTGTATCTAGCGTTCAAAAGTATTAAATTCCTCTACATACTAATCTAATATTTTCACATCTTCAAAGAAGTTTGTAGCTTGACATGTTTCCTCTCTCTCAACATTTAATAAATGTAAAATTAAAATGAATAAATATATTTTGTCTTTTTAAAAATTTAAAACAACATTTTCTCTCTCACTAAGAGTAATATTGTATAATTGTAATGTCCCTTTCCAAATAGGAGCTCCATAGAGGAGGATTAATGGTCTAAACCACCCCGTTAGACTATAGCCAGGGCTAGAAAAGGGGTAAACATGGTTACTAGAGGTCACTCTAGTGAAAGGTGTTATGTTCAGAAAGTGACATTGAGCTAAAAATGGTTAAAAACGCTTTTAAGTCATTATGAGCTAAAAATAGAACAAATGAGCTAAAAATAGAAGTCAACAGTGAATTAGGGTTTCAACAGTGAATTAGGGTTTTGGAAATCTATAAGAGAAGAGTCAACGACCTAATTCATTATTATGTCAATTATGAATTGTCATTGAGGAGAGAGGCGCATCTCAAGAGAGATAACTCAGTGGATTCTAGGAGGAAGACACCAATTGGATGATTTAGGTGTTGAAAGACACACTTTAGTCACCGAGAAGATCACACAGGTCTTCCATCATTCTTCAGCAGCAGTTATGCAAGGTTCAGCAACAAGGGCGTATTCATCCAGGGTGAAGGCGCAAATCCTAAGGAGGTTTAGAGGATCGACTTGCCCCATCCAGGGAGAATTTTGAGATTTCCCTCGGACCTATTTGAGAGGAAGGCAAGGTGCATCATTTTCCCGGTTCCTTGCCAGATTTCCATGGAGGAATCATCTGGGGAACATTTTCCAAACTTGGAAGTGCGACACTTTTGGCAGATACATTCAGGGTTTTCGAGAGAGCATCAGTCCATATTCATGGAAACCCTTTCGACCCATTTCCCAGTAGACCAAGGCAGTCATTTTGAGACACATCTCAGCCGATTTTGATGGTGGAATCACTAGGGTGCATTTTTCCATTGAGAGAGGGGTGCATTCCCACAGTGGGATCCATCCAGGATCCAAACCCATCAGTAGAGGGGTCCGACAGTTACCAGGGCTGAGAAATAGAGTAGGGCGCATCATTTGGGACAATTTCTAGGCCATTCTATGAGATATAGTTGCCAGGGCATACTTTCTAGACTTCCAGCAGTTACCGTACGAGCTTCCATAGTTCCAGTGCATCCATTAATCCCACAGTACTCACCTATTCCAGGTATTATCATTTAGTTTTCTTATTGTATTCTGGCTAAGATCCCTTTTGTCTTTTGATCTAGTCAAGTGATTCATTTATTCAGCTGCATTCGGCCTTTTGTACTCCACAGAGATATCATAATATAAATTTTGTATTCCTTTGTCGCATTTATTATTTGTATGACAATTTATATGATGTAAACAATTAATCCTACACACACATTAGTAGCATTTCCTAGACTAGCCAAGTCAGGACCTTTACAATACTATCATAGCTTTAGTCCTGCCATCCTGTGACTAAAGATGATGATTTCAGTAGAAGACCGAGAGGGCCATGAACATGTAGGTGATGAATATGTCACTTACGACAGGCGTAGGGGAAGAAGGTCTAGGCCTGACTTTCCTCCTTTTCCTCCTAGCTCAAAGGAAGATGAAGAGGCACACAGAGAAGCAGAGAGAAGGGCAGAGCATGAGGCTGAGCATGAGGTAGAGAGGGTGCTAGGAGACAGATATGAGAGACCAGAGGGCAGTGGAAAGGCCCCCATGGAGCCAAAGAAAACTTTCATGCAGGTTATCAGTGATATGTTAGCTATTCAGTGGACCATGTATTAGTCCTTAGCATAGGTGGTTGATAGATTGGCTAGAGTAGGCACCCCAGACACACAAGTCCGACATGCAACACAGGGGAACTCAGGAGTAGGTAGTAGACCCCAGTCACCCACTCACACATACACCTCTACAAGTAGGATTCATAGACCCTTGTTTCCTAGTTTCTAGAGGGCACCCTCGGTAGCAGCACAACCACAGATAGCACAGAAACCACCCACTCATGCAGAGGACATAGAAGAGTATCAAAGTTAGTACGTAGCATTGGGTCATGACTTCCATCAGGACATGACCCTAGTCAAGTATTATGGACTCAGACTCATGAACTTCCCCAAAGAGCCACAAAGAGGAGGACCGCAACAACAGTAAGGTCATAACATGGATTTCATCTGAAAAGTTGGTAAACTCACCATACCCTCTTTTGACAGATCATACAAATGCACCACCAGAGATCGGGTACAAAAGCTAGACACATACTACAAGATCAATCAAATGACCGAGACAAAGGCCATCAATTTTGCACCCTTACACTTGGAGGGTGAGGCACATGAGTGGTGGTATCATGGACTGGTGACATTGGGTCACATTTGCATCACCTCTTATAGGGAGTTCACAGAGAGGCTGATGGATAGGTTTGACAGGAGGGATTCTGAGATCCACTTCAAGGATCTAGCCCAGTTGAGACAAACTAGCATAGTAGAGGTGTTCATCATGGAGTTTCAGCAAGTAGCCATGGCAGTGACAAATATATCAGATCCTAGGCTGATCATTTTATTCACAGAGGGACTCACCAAGCCTTTGAGAGGATGGGTGAAGGCATACAGTCCTCCCACCTTGTGGGATTCCATCCTTTGCACTCGATATTTGGTAGACTCAGTGAAAAAGACTAAAACCTTTTCCAAACCCTTCGTACCCCAGAAGGATCAAGAACTTGGATGATGAGACTAGGCTAGAGCTTATGAGAAAAAAGATTTTCTTCAAATGTAGAGACCCTTGGTTCCCAGGCCACAAGTGCATGGGCAAGGGAGAGATTCATTATATTGAGGTGGCAGCAGACAGTGTGGATAGTGAGGAGGAGCAGATGGACAATGGATCCACTAGCTCAGAGGAGGAGTCAGCACAAGAAGAGGAGCAGCCTCCCCATAGACCACCGACACCAGCAGGAGCCCATCCTCCAGTAGACCCACAGCCGCCTGAGCAGGCTAACAGGATCAAACCAACAAAGGGAGGAGTAATAGTGATCATTTCTAGTGTTCCCAAGTATGATACCCTCCATATCAAAGGGACTATCCAGGGGAAATGAGAAATTGCCTTGATAGATAGTGGGGCCACCCACAACTTCATCGATGCTTCACTAGTATCAAGACGAGCACTTCAGACAAAGGATTTTGAGGGGTTTTATGTTGCAGTAGAAGATGGCCACAAAGTGGAGTGTCTACATAGGGTCCAAAACATGGAGGTAAAGTTAGGAAACTACACAGTGAGAGACACATTTTATGTGGTTGACCTATCTAACAGAGATGTGGTGTTGGGAGTCTAGTGGATGATTACCTTGGGAAAAATCACCACCAATTACCAAACCTTAGATATGGGATTCAGAGACCATGACGGGAAGAAGGTTGTTCTAAGAGGTATGTCGACAAGAGCACCCAGGATAGTTTTATCAAAGATGATGGAGATGATATTCAGACATGGAGAGGTAGCACATGTCTCTAAGTGTTTTATCACTACGCGGAAGGATTCAGAGGGTCGACAACAGTATCATACAGAGATAAAGAATTTGTTGGGATGACATCAACATGTTTTTGAGTTGATTCCACCAGGGATACCATCTGACATGGGGTTTGAGCAAACCATTGAGTTGGAAGAGGGGGTCAAACCTATGATCACCCCCCCCCCCTCCATATCGTCATCCTATGAGGTTCAAGAATGAGATAGAGAAGGAAATCAAGGAATTGCTAATGATGGGACACATCATACTGAGCAATAGCCCATTCGCTTCTTTAGTCGTCTTAGTTCTGAAGAAGGATGGAACCATGAGTATGTGCATTGATTATCGAGCCTTGAACAAGAAAACCATCAAGAACTGATATCCTATCCCACGCATTGACAAGTTGATGTATGAACTACATGGGGCAGTTTTCTTCTCAAAGATTGATCTATGCTTTGGGTATCACCAGATCAACATCCGAGAGTAGGACATAGAAAAGACGACATTTCAATTTCACTTTGGACATTTCAAGTTCCTGGTTGTGCCATTTGGGCTAACCAATGCACCCGCTACGTTCCAGTATTGCATAAACCACATATTTAGGGATCACTTGAGGGAATCAGTCTTGGTCTTCTTCAATGACATCTTGGTCTACAACAAGACATGGAAGTAGCATATGAGGCACTTAGATGAGGTATTGAGCATCATGAAGGCATAGTCATTATATGCCAAAGAATCCAAGTGTGATTTTTGTATGACAGAGCTTCTTTACTTAGGCCATATCATCAGTGAAAAGGGGGTACAAGTGCACCAGGAAAAGATCAGGGCCATTCTAGACTGGCCAATGCCCAGGAACATAATAGAAATGAAGAGTTTCTTAGGGCTGTGCAGCTATTACAAGCGGTTCATACAGTGTTTTTCTCAAGTTGGAGCACCGCTAACGGATCTTACCAAGCATGGGACTTTCATCTGGACCGAGGAATCATGGAAATCCTTTGATCACATGAAGGAAGTCATGAGCACTTGTCGAGTGTTGGAATTATCAGACTTCACCTTACCATTTGTACTAGAGTGTGATGCATCTGGCAAAGGTATCGAGGCAGTTTTGATGCAAGGAGAACACCCCATTATATTCAAGAGAAGGAAGCTCAATCATCCCGAGAGGTTGTACTCCATTTATGACAAGGAGATGTTGGCAATCATGCATGCCTTGACCAAATTCAGACAATATTTGGTGGGCAACAAATTTGTGGTCAAGACAAATCACAATAACTTGAAGTATTTCCTTGAGCAGAAGGACTTCAGTGACCACCAACATAAATGGGTGACAAAGGTACAGGCATTCAAATTCTACATAGAGTATGTCAAGGGGAAAAATAACATTGTGGTTGATGCACTATCGAGGAGACCTGTGACCTGTTCTCTGATGGAGATTTCAACAGATTATAAATCCCATTTGTTAATGGAATATTCCAAGAACAAGTTCACTTGTGAGGTGATGGATGGAAAGATACAGGATGACAAGTACAGGGTCATTGACGATGCCATATTCTACAAGGATAGAGTCTACTTGGTACCATATTCAGGGCTCAAGAAGAAGATCCTCACAAAAGTTCATGATTCACCACTAGCAGACCATCAAAGGTTTTTCAAAACCTACAGACAAATCAGAGAGAGGTTCTCATGGAAGGGCCACAAACAAGACGTTATGAGACACTTCAGTGAGTATGTGACTTGTCAGCAGAACAAGTCAGAGCATTCTCTTCTAGCAGGGCTACTTCAGCCACTCCCCATTCCAGAGAAAAAATGGGAGAGTATATCGATGGACTTCATCACAGGCCTAGCCAAGGTCCAGGGTAAGGACTGTATCTATGTAGTGGTCGACAGATTGACCAATTTTTCTCACTGATATGCCATACCGACATAGTATAGCATAGATCAGGCAGTTGATATATTCTTCATGGAGGTCTTCATACTTCATGGGTTGTCGAGGAACATCGTCAGTGACAGGGACAGTCGATTCATGGGGACATTCTAGAGAGAGTTCTTTTGGTTGGTGGGGATAGAGCTTCACCTAGCACCAACTATCACCCTCAGACAAATGGGCAGACCAAGATTGTCAACAAGTTGGTTGAAGGATATTTGAGGAACTATATACGTGGACAACAAAGAACATGGGTAAAGTGGCTACATCTAGGAGAGCATTGCTACAACACCACTTTCCACATGTCCATTGGTATGACACCCTTCTGAGCATTGTATGGATGTGATGCTACCACTTTGGTAGACTAGGTTTTTGGGGGAGTGCAGAGCTCCCAAGGCTAAGGATTGGATCATCAAGAGTCAGAATATTCTCAAGTTGCTGAAAGAGAACCTGAAGACGACACAAAACCAACATAAGATGAGTGCAGATAGGCACAGGATAGGGCTCAGCTTTGAGGTTGGGAATTTGGTTTCCTTGAGACTCCAACCTTACAAACAATCATCCATGAAGAAGAGTGGGGCCGAGAAGCTCAAGCCCAAATTTTATGGCCCTTACAGGATCATGCGCCGAGTAGGAGAGGTTTCTTATGAGTTAGAGCTTCCAGAAGGGAGAAAGATTCATAACGTGTTCCATGTATCTTGCCTCAAAATGGAAGTGAGACAATTCATTATCACATCAGAGGAGCTTCCCCCATTGGATGAGGAGGGATGGTTGTAGTTGGTTCCGGAGGAGGTTTTGGAGTTCCGTGAGTGAAAACTGAGGAGCAAGTCATCAAAGAGTGTTTGATCAGATGGAGAGGGCTCCCAGTAGAGGATGCTACTTGGGAGAGCGAGCAGGTTTTGCATCACCATGGACTAGTATTGCTTGGGGAAAAGCAGTTTCAGGAAGGGAGGACAGTAATGTCCCTTTCCAAATAGGAGCTCCATAGAGGAGGCTTAATGGTCTAAACCGCCCCGTTAGACTATAGCCAGGGCCATAAAAGGGGTAAACATGGTTACTAGAGGTTACTAGAGGTCACTCCATTCAAAGGTGTTATGTTCAAAAAATGACATTGAGCTAAAAATGGTAAAAAGCACTTTTAAGTCATTATGAGCTAAAAATACAACAGATGAGGTAAAATTAGAAGTCAACACTGAATTAGGGTTTCGGCAGTGAATTAGGGTTTTGGCAATCTATAAGAGAAGAGTCAACAACCTAATTCACTATTATGAAGATTATGACTGTCATTGAGGAGAGAGGCACATCTCAAGAGAGATAGTTCAGTGGATTCCAGGAGGAAGACACCAGTTGGATGATTTCAGTGTTGAAAGACACACCCTAGTCACCGAGAATATCACACAGTTCTTCCATCATTCTTTAGCAATAGTTACCCAGGTTTCAACAGCTTGGGTGCACTCATCCAGGGTGAGGGCGCACTCATCCAGGGTGAGGGCGGAGCTCCTGAGGAGGTTTAGGGGATCCACTTGCCCCATTCAGGGAGAATTCTGATATTTCCCTCCGACCCATTTGAGAGGAAGGAAAGATGCATCTTTTTTCTGGTTATTCACCAGATTCTGACGGAGGAATCATCTGGGGCGCATTTTCCAGACTTCGAAGTGCGACACTTTTGGCGGATACATTCAGGGTTCCTGAGTGATAATTGGGCCATATTCAGGGAAACCCTTTCGATCCATTTCCCAGTAGACCAAGGCAGTCATTTTGAGACACATCTCAATCGATTCTAATGGTGGAATCACTAGGGCACATTTTTCCAGTGAGAGAGGGGTGCCTTCCCCAAGGGGGATCCATCTGGGATCCAAACCCATCAGTAGAGGGGTCCGACAATTGCCAGGACTCAGATCTAGAGCAAGGCCCATCATTTGGGATAGTTTTCAAGCCATTCTGAGAGGTATAGCCTCCAAGGAAAACTTTCCAGACTTCCAGCAGTTACCATACGAGCTGCCATAGTTCCAGTGCATCCATTGATCCTGCAGTGCTCACCTATTTTGGGTATTATCATTTAGTTTGCTTATTGTATTCTGGCTAATATCCCTTTTGTCTTTTGATCTAGTCGAGTGATTCATGTATTCAACTGCATTTAGCCTTTTGTACTCCGCAGATATATCATAATATAAACTTTGTATTCCTTTGTTGCATTTATTATTTGTATGATCATTTATATGATGTAAACACTTAATCATACACACACATTAGTAGTGTTTCCTAGACTAGCCAAGTCAGGAACATTACAATAATTCCCAATTGGATTGGGTAATTATTAGAATAATCGTATATATAATTTGGGCAAGAGAACACAGAATTGGGTCTCTTCTCCTAAAAATATCACTCAAAGTTCTACGGTTGATCATCTCTCTTAATATTTTATCATTTCGGTTCAATGGTGGTGGGGCATTGTATTGAAAGTTTATATTTGGATCTAGGAAATTTAGCACATGTAGGTTTTAGTTTCTTTCTACCATTTATCACCATCCTATAATCCAATATTCACAAAAGAATTCATTCCAAAAAATATATTTAAAAAAAAAACATTATTACAAAGAAATTTCATTAGAAACATTTTGTTGTTTTCCTATAATGACAAATGATAAAAAAATATATATGCATATAGATCTATCTATTTTTCTATCCATTACATCATACAAAATGATTCTAAATTAAAATGTTGTCTTCTCAATTTATTTCCACATGTTGCATGTATTATTAGCATTTCGTGGACGCCAATCAAATTCTATGAGGTATGTATTATTGTCAACTATGTAATATTATTGTTACTTAACAACTATTAAATCAAATTATATGTGATATTGTCATATTATAATCAATCTAAATCGAGGTTCTATGTTCATAAAATGTGGAGTTTAGTTATAATATCATTATTTAAGAAGATGATTGTCTCTAGAGTCATATCTATCACAGGAAGATACGTCCTATTGAGAATTGGAGCTCTAGGTTTGGGAGGTATTAGGGTTAGATATTTTCTTCCAATAGAAATATTTTCTTTCATAGTGCACTTGAAAAATTATTACATTTACTAGGTGGGTAGGGGATTTTCTTATTTAGGTTGCATTGCATTATGTCATATTCTTATAGTGTTAGGGATCAAGAGAGAGGGAGGGATGGAGGGATCAAGAGAGGGAGAGAGAAGGGGGAAGGGGAGATGGCATTGTGAACTTTATTTGTGGTTATATGTACAGTTTCTATATTCTCAGATTGCTCATGGATATTATCTTGCATAGTTGAAGAGATGGTGAGATAATTGTAGGCATTGTAATCTAGTTTTCACTTGTTATACCTATATAAAACATTTTGGTTTAAGAATAAATTAAATTATAGTCTAGATCTCTATTTCTAATTCAAATCATTGCATACAAGTTCATTCAAAATTGAAACCAACATATTAGATGTAAGACAATTATAAATACTATGTAGCTATTCGGGGCATGATTGGAAAATTCAGATCATGTTATCTCATCCCTGAAGAGGTCTAGAGGACATACGGGGACCCAAATATTTTATAATTGAAATCCATTGAGATCTAGTTTTATGTGAAAACTTGTTTAAAGTACTACAACAATTAATCAAAAATCACTTTATTCGAATGGACCAAAAAAGTAAAACAAACAAGATGAAATACTACATATCCATATAAATGTACTTGATGCAATTCTTTGTCTTTTGGAATGTTATTTACAAACATCGTAATGGTACACTATCTTGAATTATTTGTTCATGATCAACTTTTGTCATTGTTCATTTTCTAACTTTTGATTTGTTCTTTGATTGAACCACTACTAACTTTATGCATGTTGCACATACCCAATGACTATATTGATATCTTATGACATTCGGTTAATAGTCTTGAAAGTGACCATGAATTTTGGTATCATGGGTTTCTTGAAAAAAATAGTCTTCCAGTATGATGGATACTCTTTCATATATAAAATCGTGATCATTATAATCCTCCAATAGCCTCATCTTTATTTCTATGCACCACATCAAATAATATTTAACGTTTTCATCATTCTCTATAGGTGAAACCATAAAAAATACATCTCCTGCAAATAAGGTCCCATATTCTAACAAACAAATCGTTGGATCAAAATGCACAATGCTACATATTATTTAAATTATAATTTATATATATTATATCTAGACATGTACTTGTCTATGTATTGTTTAAACATAAAAAATATTTTTGAAGAATTGTACAGTTCATTTTACCTTCTCTAACAAGATCGGAAATTGTATCACCATCAGTTTACATTGTAGTGTCATTTGATTCCATATCCTCTAAGCTTGTAAGTGGCATTTTCCCCTTTGTATTAATTTATTTATGTTCTTGAGATTTAACATATTTGTCTATTAAGTTTTCACAAATCTCATCGGATGTTTGTGTCCTCTATGCAAATTGAACAAAAACAAGATGCATTTGTTTGATCAAACACATAGACATTTTAATAAGATTTTGTTTTAATTGAATGAAATTTTCAAGTCCCATGTATTTTATTGGATTCATATCAAATTGATCTATCTACATCTTGGATTCCAATATGCCAAAAATACCTACAGGGTTCAAGAATAATTTATTAAAAAAAAATGAATATATATATATATATATATATATATATATATATATATATAGACATTTTGAACTAAAACTATTGGTTTGTTGGCATTTGTAACCACATATAGACCTGCCCCTTTAGGGAGAAAGTAGAGAAGAAACCACTAAGTGTCAGAGGATCTCCTTGTTCAAAAATACAAAAAAACTTAACTTGCTTTTTTTAGAGACTTTAAACCATAATTAAGGAAGAAAATGTTTTTTCATTAAAGAATTTTAGTCTTGTTGAAGCCTTTGTTCAATAAAAGGCCTATGATAGTGTAGCAGGATCTGGCCATCTAAAACATCTAAGATGTGCCACTGCCCGTGAGCCATAGAAGTGCCTTCTTTAGATAAGAAGTTTGTTGCTCCGTTTATTTCCCTGTAGATATGTGTGAAAGACAAATTTGTAAATATCTCTGTAATTAAAAAGAGTTCTTCAAGAAGAGAAGGAAGAAAAATGTTGTGGCATCTTTGATTTCTCCTCACCCAGTTGATAATCACCAAAGAATCCCCAAAAATATGAAGATTTGTTATCCCTTTTTCCCCATCATAAGAGAGAAGAATCTTTAAAGCTATAAGCTCTTCACAATTATTTGATCCCTATCCCAAGCCCCATTTTATCTTAAAAAAATGTGTTGAAAAAAGATAGAGGACTCCCCCACCCCTACAACATACTCTGAGGTCTTTGGAAGCCCCATCGAAAAAATTCCAATCTCTATTTTGGTTTATTTTTTCTTCCCTAACATGTCTTGGGGGAGGAGAAACTTTCGCTTGAGGAAAATGTGCTAAAATAACAAGACTTTTGGCTACAATGATATATGGAGTGGAGTATTTTGGCTTGAAAATAGCAAAGTTTATGGCAATCCATATGCCCCAAGTGATGAGAAGGGGTAGTGCCTTAATCCTTCTGTTACTAGAATTTTGAACCCAATACTTATAAGCTTATTCTATGGAAGTTCCTTGCTAGGAATAGGAATAAGACAACACCATGGATACAATTCTCCAAGATTGGGTATAAAAGGGGCATTTTAGGAAAAGGTGTAAAGAAGTTTCCTCTTTACTTTTACAAAAGGAACACCATATCGGTCCTTCTAGGCTCCTTTGCTTCATCCTATCCCATGTGGGGACATTCTTCCTTAGTAGACACCACATGAAAAATCTAGATTTTAGAGGGAATTGTTCTTCCGAAATCCCCTTCCACCACCATTCAGGATTTTGTTAGTTTCGAGCAGATGAGAGAAAATAATAATCGTCTTTTGGAGTGTATACCCCAAAGGGGATGAGATTCCATAAGAGTTCATACTACTGATCTCTTAATTTGATATGGCTTAGTTTTAGTTCCCCAATGTACTCATTCCAAGGTGCAATGTAAGGTTCCTCCAAGTTCAAAGCTTGGTCATCTTGCCAACCTTGACTCCAGATTGAAGAGTGTTGTTCGTCTGCAACCTAATTTAGATGAAATATGCCTCTCTCATGAAGTCTATCAATCAGATTTTGGGGGAGTAAATACTAGCTAGTTTCACCTACCTAAGGATCGCTTCCTAGCCTAAGGGAATTTCCTCTACCAACCTTCCAGGCCAGTCCCTCACTAATAACCTCAAAATATTTTAACAAATCTTTCCACATGATGGAACCAATTTGGTGACTTTTTTCTAGGTTTCTTATCCATTCCTCTAGAGAAGATGGGAATATATATTTTTGATGGATGACCTTTAACCAACAGTTGTTTGAAGAAATAAGTCTTTGTTATGTCTTTGTGGCTAGGAATGTTGAGAAACAATGAATAGTTTTTAGACCCCATTCACCCAAAATATTTGGGAGATCTAGGGAGATCCATTTCATCCAAGGCATCACAAAAATCTCCTTGTGGCCTCCCCAAAGGAATTTGAAACACAATTTCCTTATTTTTTCCAGTGTTAATTTTGGGATCCAAGCCATAGTTAACCAATAGACTGGGATGGCCTCAAGAACTACTTTAACCAAGATTATCATGCCTTCTCTAGATAGCCACTTGAAAATTGAATATTTAATCATTTTTAAAGATTTTATAGTAACCAATTCCAATCTTCTTTAGAGTAAGAGTACGGTTTTAGATGAAAACCCATATATTTTAGTCCTTCATCCAATGGTTCTTTTGAAAAAGGAAAAAGACCTTTGTAGCATTGTATTTCTTATATTTCTATTAGGTAAGTGGATAGGGTGGATCTTGAGTTGTTTATAAGCATGCATGTAGCCTGACTAAACAAATCAAGGATGGAGTGAAACTTTCAACATCTCCCCTTAGGCCATTGCAGAAAATTAAAACATCATCAAAAACAACAAATGGGTGAGGGAGAGAAGGTGGGAGAGGGGAATACCTAAGAAAGATATGACGTTTTTTTCTTCTGAGAGAGCCCTACTTAAACCTTGTGCCACAAGTAGGAAAAGAAGAGGGGATAAAGGGCACCCCTGACGCAGTCCCCTCATAGCCTGAAAGAAAGGAGAGGTTGATCCATTTATGAAAACTACAAAAGAGATCGAGGTGATGCAGCTCATGATCCAGTTTACAAAAGGAAGAACAAACCCGAGATGAGTAAGAAGTAGTCTCATGTAAATCCAGTTGACTTGGTCATAAGACTTTGAGAGTTATATCTTCAATACTGCCCATTTTTTCTTCTAGGTCTTTGTGTTGTGAAAGGATTCTTATGCTACACCAAATAATTCATGAATCTTTCTACCTTCCAAATAGCCAAATTTTCCTGAGAAATAGATTTGGAGAGGATGCATTTAATTCTTCTACTAATTATTTTTGCAATGATTTTATAAATACAATTACATAAAGAGATGGGTTGGTAATCATCCATACTATCAGGGACATCTTGCTTGGGAATTAAGGCTATGAAAGTGGCATTAAAGGAGGGGTGAATGAAACCATTGATTCTAGATTCTTCAATGAATTTGAGGAGTTCCAAGCTAAGGAAGTAAAAAATTACAACATAGAAGTCCATAGACCATCCATCTGGTCCTGGGATTTTGTCTTTTTGAAAACTATGAAGGACTTATTTAAGTTCTTATTCAGTGACTTTTTCCATAAGTTCATCATTCTCCTCCTCATCAATGGAGCTTGGGAACAAAAGTGTCATCAAAATTACAACATCAATGGAGACTCTACTGTCAGCAGAGTACTAAGATTTGAAATGGGTCGATCCCACTCTTTCCATATCTTCAAAATAGGTTTTCATCCTTCCTGATTGATCTTTGATACCCCAAATAATATTTATCATTTTCCTACCTTTTGAATATGCTTGGAAGAATTTTTTATTTTCATCTCCACTATGTAACCAAAGTGCCTCGATTTTTTGTCTCCATTCTTCTTCTCTAATTTGAAGGAGAGACCTTCTCGGATTTTTCAAGGATAGTAGTGAGTCCTTTTTTCTAGGGAGGCAAAGCCTCCTTTTGCAAAATCATATAGATTTTGGATATCAACTTTTGTCTGGACTAAGTCTTCTTATAGCTATTGCTTTCTCTATTTTTCCTAGGATTTAGTGGTTATTTTTAGTTCTCTAAGATTCCTTCTGAATTGTACTATTTCCCTTTCTATTGGAACCAAAGGAACCCAAACCTCCTTTACTAGATTTTGGAAACTCTCTTCTCTTATCCAGGCCGAATTGAACTTAAAAGGGCTTGCCGGTTTTTTGGTGGCTCCTACTAATTCAAGAAAAATTGGGAAATGGTTTGATCCCCTCCCGTACTCTTCCATTGTCTGAAAAGGAGTGGTTCTTCAACCAAAGAAGTATAAATCAAGAAACGATCCAGCCATTTTGCAATGAAATCCTCTCCCATTCTCTTATTCATCCAAGTAGGTCCTAATCTGATAGGATTTACAACAATAAGCCCTGCACCTTCTAGTTTGTGAGCAAAGAAGGTTGAGAGGGATTCGATTTGAGATTTTTGTCCCCAATATTCAACTACCTCGATGGAGAAGTTTATATCCTCACCTAGAATGAGAAAGGGATATTTTAAGAAAGATTTTGCAAGAAGAGCATTCCATAATTGGGGGCAGTCGTGAGTAGGACCATAAATGTTTAAGACCGTAAATGATCTCCCTAGATATTCCATAACAATTTTCATTCCTTGTCCTATGGGGAAACCTCAGGAGTTTACAAGATTTATCTTTTTTGGATTCCAACCCATTGCAGGACTTCTTGAGAAACCAGTAGCATTTGATTCGAAAAAAGACCATTCTTTTTTAGTATTCTCCAGTAAGTGAATGATCACTTCCTCTTCCCTGAGGGTTTCCTGAAGTAAAACCACATCAGGTTGTGAAATCTCTAGTACCCTCTGAAGGGCGATACACTTTGAGGGGCTCGCCAACCCCCGACAATTGAAAAAAGAGAGAATTTTCATTTGGGAAACATAGGTGGGGGAGGATTTTCTCTAAGTTATATGGAGATAGAGAGTTGACATCCCAATGCCACATCCATGCTTGCACATGATTGTGATTTTGATCAAAGGGATTTTCTGTCTCTCCCTTTTTGAGAATCCTGAGAGGGATTTAGAACCAGCCCATTGGGGGGAAGGGAGGGAGCAGGAACAAAGGAGATTGAACAAAATCTTATGTTATAACAAAAAGGCTCTTCGTCGGAGAGTAGCAAGGATTCTTGACTATGAGAAGAGGGGAAAGGGTCAAGGAGGGGCAGAGAGGTACAAAAGGAAATACTGGAGAGGGGGGGATCTTGGGAAAATTAAAATAGTGGAACAATAGCCAAAGGAGAAGTGGGAATATTTTCAAATTGTATAGGTCCAAAAAATTGTGGGAAAAATATTGTAACAACTTGAAGTTTACAGAGAAAAGGAAGAGTGGAGGCATACCCAAATGTGATTCAATACACGTTTTTAGCTGGGACCCTTCTTCTTTGTAGGCGAGGAAAAGTGGTCCCTTTGCTCTTATTGGGCTAAAGGAACAATGTTTTTTGAAAACACCTCTCACCACACCTTGATTGTGGCCCTTAACTGAGAAGGGAACAACACCATACCACATCCCAATATTAAAGAATAAGGGGACTTTTGGGCTTGGCTCAGATTCTGCACAAAACGTCTCTTCACTGGAAGGGGGCAATCTGCAACCCTGTGACCATGATTATGGAACCTGTGGAATTTGAAAGGTAAGCCCTCATATTCCAACAACTATTGGAAGGCATTTCCATTGTGCAAGATAAATATGGTATCTGGTAGACCCTTCCTGAAATTGAGAGACTCTAAGATCTGAGCCACTGACATTTTACTAGTTATGGAGAAGGACATATCCCCTTTCATAAAAGAGCCCAGAGTGTTGTCAATTTTCTCAAAACATTTCCAACTCCATCATTTCAAACGTAGCCCAGGAAGGCAAACCTAGATTGGGAGCTCATCAATCCTTTCACGATTAGCGTCAAAAAAGGGGTCCATATTTTCAGAAGAAGTGGGGATGAGTCTATGGACCAAGGTTATCCAAGAATTCTACCCACATCAAAAGATGAATGGAATTTAAACATAAACCAACCTTTTACAAGAGAATGTACCAAAGGAATATTTATCCCCAGAGCCTTCCATGAACCAAAGACCCACTCTCAGAACTCTTCATGGCTGAAAAATCGTTCATTTTCACATCCCACCACTTCCTTCTCTTCAAGAATATGAATCTCAGGAAACATAACTTCGTCTCCCAGGGCTAACGAGGGATGGAGGGGGTCTAGAGAGATACCAGGGCATGTTTTTTTCTTATTTCAGGATGAGAGATCGCCCACATAAAAAGCATCCCCTTGAAAGATGGGGATTCAATAATGATCTTGTGAAGAGGAGAGGGGCACAGAGGGGGTTCAGAGCCAATGGGTTTTGGAGAGGAGGGGAGGGCTAAGAGGTCGTTAAGATCCAAAGTAGAGGGAAAGTCTTGCTCTGTGAGAGGGGGGGAAGTGGAACCAAAAGGGAGAGAGTCGGGTGGAAGGCTCTCCAAACTGCATAAATTCAAAAAAATCCCCTAAGTGTTCCAACTAATCAGGAAATATGAAGCGATCAAAACCCTAAAACGCCTGGTAATCTGCAACTTCGATATTGGGAAGGGGACAATGATCCAACGAAAGAGGAGAAGAGGCGAGACTCCAAAAGTTCAGGGGTTCCTCCGGAGGAGAAAGGGACAGGTTCCCACTAATCACAAGAATAAAACCGAAGCACCTGGGGAGTCATCCAAGACAAACATCTGGATCCCTTGGAAAGACTGTCGAGTTGGGTCCAGCGAGAGAGTGGACCTCACATAATCGGTTGGGGCCGACAAATCCTACAGACCCAAATCAAAGAGAGAGCCACTTGGTAGGGACCAAATGAGATGTTCATCAGAGAGGTCATAGCCATAATAAACCAAATCCTCCATTCTCTGGACCTCCAAACTCTCATGAAAATAAAACTCAGAAAAGAAAATGCCTTAGCACCAGAAGAAGACTACATCTTCAACTAAGAACGACCTAAACCGCCTACGGCTAGAGTTTTAGCAGAGCTCTCTCATATTTTTTTCCCTCTTTCGAATCTTATATATATATATATATATATATATATATATATATATATATATATATATATATATATATATATATATATATATATATATATATATGTTAGTTATCATGACAAATTATTGATTTTAATCAATAAATTTCATACATGTACAACATGTATATACACACATTTGCGCACAGCCCTTGACAAATTATGTTCTTGGATTAGAGTTTCTTGACACCATTGAATAAATTTATCAACAGATTCAAATTGATCGGGTGAATGATTCATATGATACCTTCAATGTGCGTGTTTTACACATGCCCCTACACCATCATGGTCTCCTTTCCCATGACCAGTCTTGAAGAAATTCCAACAATGCTTAGTGTTTGATTTCTTATGAAGACGACACAACCAATAAAATGATCGTGAATATTTGAATTGAACTGCACATCCATCTGACCTATCCAATGTTGATTGTATTCAATCACAAGGGATTTAAGGGAGTCATATTGTAAATCAAAACAATGTTGTACATAATGAGTATTGTGTATACGATCATCACTTATATATAAAAGTTATATTCTTTAATGACATGTCGATTCTCACTAGTGCTTTCTATGTTATCAACACATTGTTGAACATGTCTATATAGAACGTGGACAAGTATAGAGACTTGATCAGAATTATAATATTCACTATGTGTTTCTTTTTTTGCAATGAATGTATAATTCTCTGCAAAATCAACCACTGATAGGTCTTTTCATCGATATCTATGTGAATGCTTGATGTATTTATAAATTTCATTTTCAAACTTCTTCAAAAACTGTATCACAAAGATCTTATCCTCTTGCAAATCAATCCTTTTAGAAATATCACTTGAAGAATTTAGAGCAGTAACATTGATATATTCATATCTCTTCCAATTCACTATTATATTAGACAAGGATTGATCATTAATATCAATATGATACTTGGAGTGAAATAAAGCTAGATTTCCAGAGTGATCACATTTCTTTCCACCAACACATTGTTTTTGGTAAAATAATTCAACACCTTCTCTTTCACATAGAGTTTGAGATATAAATTCACCGATTATGGAAGGAGAAGGTGAACTTTCCCAAAATGTTTTACCAAAATCAAGAAAAGTGTCATTATACAACTCAAAGTCCACATGATAATGACAACAACAAGTGTCATGAACAGTGATGGGTTTAACATACAAGGGTTTTGTTGTACGAATGTATTGATGGAGATTTTAACTTGACTATATCTCTCTTTGAATGTATTGAACAATTCTCTTTATTTAATTTCCAATATATGTTTTGGATGCTCTTCATATTGTATTTGTGTTATTGTCCATTGCAACACATCCCTTACTTTTGGTGAAACACAAGAATTTTCCAACCAATATTCATGGGCCTTAGTTTTATCATATCTTCTGCAAGTCTATCTTTGTAAATGTGTCTACAAATAACTGTCCAACAAGCACGTTGATCATTTGTATCGATTTGCATTCATAATTTTTTATGTTTGTACAATTTTTTTCTTGAGGTTCTCATCACCTTTTTCATTTTTTGTGTCAAACGATTTTTTACATTGGTAGATGAAACAATTATTGTTTGTATTACTCATCACTTTTATTCTATACTTTCCAAAATATTTCAATGCATCTCTTATATTTTCCAAGATACTCTCTTTCACCTTTCTATCTTTTGTCATTTTTGAATACCCAATAATGATGTAGCTTCTGTTATCTTTTTTGACCTTATAAGACCTCTCAAAATTTGAGCTTGTGTTGCTATTGATTTATCTTTGAAATATTTATCATAAATCTTTTCACCATGATATCATATATAATGGTCAGGTTTTGTTTCCCCAAATTTGTCAGAATAAACATTTTCTAACATTCCATCATCAATGTCGATATCACCTGCATAAATTTCAATACAATTTAAAACTTAAATTAAATCGATTAAATTTAAAAGTTCTTGAAATTAACATCTAGATTCAATTTTCTAAATTGAAAACATAAAATTTTCAAATAAATGTTGTATAAAAAACATACATTTATTTAAATTAGATTTGTTAGAAAACTAAACGAACAATCATAAATTAATCAAAATCTACAAGTGTTGAAATCTTGTGTGTGTGTGTGTGTAGGTGGTTGGACTTCTACTTCATCTTCAGCTTCAACTACTTCATCAATGTTATGAAGTAAATTTATTTATGTTTTTAGCAAATTATTTTTCAAATCACAATCAATTATATTAGACAATTTTTTTGGGGGAAATTCTAAAAATTATATATATAGTATATGCATGTACATGGTTCCATTTCTTCTTGTTGATCATCAAGATGTAAAATCTCTAATTACATTATCATCACTTGTTCCTTCAATATTTGCACGTTCTGGTTTATTTCTTGTATAATATTTTTTCAACAGTTCATTATGACGACTATCATGCCTAGCACAATCATATTTTCTCTTGCGCTCCCTTTTGTTTCCCATGATTATTCAATCTGTAAACTTTTTTTAAAAATGGCACTTGATAACAAGAAATATAATTTCAAACGTCAAATGTTATAGCTCAATGAATATTTTTTAAAAGAAATAAAAAGATTAATTTAATAATCATATCTTTAAAAAGTTGGAAAAAATACTCAATAAACCAAGTTGCTTTAAAATAAATTTGGATAAACATTTGATTTTAAACATGTGTTAAAAAAAACTTTGATCTTGAAGAAATTTTCTTGAGAAAACTTTCCTTATCAAAAAAATTATTAAAAAAGGACATTGACTTTGAAATGAATTGTTTAAGAAAACTTAACTTCCAAAAAGAACTCTTGGATATAGGGAGAAAATGTTTATGAAAAGCTACAATTTCAAAAATATTGTTGAAGAAAATCTTAAATTCACAAATATTGCTTGAATAAGTGAAAAGTCACGAAAATGTTTCTCCAAAAATTGAAAAATAACAAAAATGTTGCACAAGAAAGAGTGAGTGTGTTCACAAATGTGATAAAACGATTTCAGCAGAAAGGTTTTATATTTTTTCATATCAAATGTCACGTTCTATTCAAAACGTCGCGTCCCCTTATTTTTTTCTAGCCGATGGATGTTTCTGATTTCAACTTTTCATCTCAAATAATGAATTTCGATCGAACGTTAGTCAGTTTCTTTTGAAAGTTAGTCTTTTCCATTAAATCTAAATTCCGGCTAAAACATACTAACTTTCAGCCAAACTATTAGTTCGACCGAAAATCTATACATATAGTACTTTTCATAAAACCGTCACTTCTCTTAAGTTTAGTCCAACTTTTGTAGGAGCGGATTCCTTCAAATTGTGTCACTCTAGTTTCAAAACTAATACGAATATTTTTAGAATTGAATGGACTTTCATTTGATACAATTTGTATTCAATTTAATTGTTTTTTAGTATTTTAAATTAATTTCATAAAAAATTGTCTGCCAATTTTTTTAGATGACATAATGATTCCGTAAAATAAAAAAATAAATATTTGCAATAATACACACTTGAAAATTATGGAAAATGTATGTTACAAACCTTTCACTATCCTCTTCAAAAGGGTATTTTTAGATTTTACTTTAAAATCAAAATTAAAGCACGTGGAGTCTCACTAAACGTGTTTAAAATATGTAACTTGTTCACATTGATCAAATTAAAAAAAGTGTAAAAATGATAATATTTATCCGTTAAATTCAAAACTATATTAAAGTATGTTTAAATTGTTGAAACATATTTCATTTTTCATAAACATAAGTTTAATAATGAGTAAATATAAAAATTCAAAAAATAATCAATAAAAAACTAACAAAATTTATCATAATTTTTTATTTTACTAAAACAAAATTCTAAATAAAAAAATACTTTTATTTACCCGAAATTGAGTAACCTCTATGCGGAATTCCATGTCGGTTGCTGAACTATATTAAAACTTTTTGTAGTACATACAAGGCTCTTTGTCTTATACTTTCGGCGCTCTCTAATGCACTTTCTGTTATGCATTGAATAAACCTCAATCTCTACAATTTCATGCAAAATACGAAGCAGTTGAAGAGTAACATGTGTTGACCAATCGACAACTTTATTAAAAATCAGTCGTACACTCTCATGTTCTCCGCGTGGTTTCCCTTTTCCATGCTACAGAGTTCTTTGAAAAATATGTATATAGTGGTTGCCTTTCATAAAGATATATTTTAATATACTTTTTGGAAATGGGAAAAAGAGTAAAAGTACTAATGGATAAAGCGATGGATATGATCTTTTTAATATTTTCATGATAGAAAAGTAATTTTCATATATATAAGTGTTTTTTAATTGAATAGATAAATATAATATATTTTAAATTATTAATTATTTAAATAGTATATAAAAATAATATATATATATATATATATAATGCACGAGCCTTCAAAAGTTTGATTGGTCTTGGACTAAGGAGTATGGAAAGTTGGGAAAAGAGAGCCTTTAAGACTTCTCATAATTTCTTCATAACTCTTGGTTCTGGGTTTTCTAAGTGACTAAATATCACTTGTGATTTCTTGACTCTAAGATGATTTTTGAGAAAACATTTGCATATTTTGAACATCGCAGGCTGGAAATGAGTTATTTTTTATTTGGTCATGTTTATGTACCTAGTATATTATTAGTAGATGATGTTGATTATGTTCACTTATAATGGTGGAACATGTAAGATTTGTATATTTTGAATAAAATTACTTGTTTTTTTTCACTAGAATATGTGTGTCACTAAATGTATAAAGGTTTCTTTTTAGACTCATGTCACTCATATATGTTAATGATATTGTTCTTATGGAAAGAAATTCCTATGACCTCAGAAGAATCCTCAAGGACTTTACTCTAGTACAATGATACACTAACAAAACAAAGGTTATGATAATTAAATCCCAAAAGATCATCTTTGATAGTTTCATGTATGAAAACTATATCTTGGAGGAAGTTCCTTTGTACAAATATCTTGGAATCGATATTCATCACAAGCTCAATTGGAACTATAGCATTGAGAAATGGTAAATGGAGGGTGAGAAGTTTACTATGGGCTTGAAAATAATTGTAAATTAGAGTATGTTTGGTTATGGAATAAGAAAAAACTCATCTTTGAGACTCTTGTCACTCCTCTTATCTTATATTGATGTGAATTTTGGGGATGCAGTGTCTCTTGTGATTCTTGGTGAAAGATAGAGGCGAACCAATAGCATTTTATCACTTATAATCTCAAAATTAAAGACAATATACCCTATCTTATCCTCCTCATAGAAGCAATCATTTCCCCCATTGAGAGCACATCTATGAATATGTACTTAATGTACAAGAACAAGATAAAAAACATTGATTACACAAGGCTCCCCAAAATTGATTCAGAATCCGACCAAAATCACTAACAACTTAAGAGAGGATAGAAAAATGATGCCAAGTCTTGGCTAAATCATTAGGGAATAAGGGAATAAGTTATTCTGCAAAATATTGACTATATTAAAAATAACTTTAATGAGATTGTTGGGTGCAATAATAGATTAGAGGATAAAACAAAATTAAGATATTATAAGGAGGTTAAGGTATTGGGAAATTCCCAAAACACCATGGCATGACAGAATCTATCACCTTTGTGACACTCAAAGGGTTGAAGATGAAAAACACTTTCTCCTAGAGTCCCCTAAGATCTCAATTTCAAAAAATAATTGTCACAATAGGGACATTCCTAACCTTCTAAGTCATCAAAACTATAGTGATCTTGGAATGCTTCTCCTAATGTTTTTCAAGCATCGAAATAACATTTTAAAGAATTAGAGGAAACATCTTATCTTTCTTAAAATTCCATACACAAATATTGGTTTGAATGTGTTTCTATCATCATAAGCACTCTCAAATATCTCCCAAACATTATTTAAAGGTTAAAATGAGTTTAAATTTCTCCATTTTCAATCCAATTTTGTCAAATAAAAATGGTCAAAACTCATACTCCAAGGTCCATAGAGTTACCTAAAAAATATTAAGGCATATTTCAAATAATTCTCTAACCCTTGGATATATAAAACAAATCTTTATTTGTCAATGACTTATTTTTTAATTATATTTTACTAATTGAATGTCACAAAACTCCATTCATATTGAATATAATTAATTGTCTATTTAATAAATCTTTGGTATATACAAGTAAGAGAAAGAGTATTCTAAACAATAGACTTTTTGAATTTTTTCAAATTAAGTTTTTGAACCAGTTTTGTCTAAAATTCCTCTTAAAATTTAGAAGAATTGTTCAAATTGTTAATGTAAGTGGTTGAAATTGCATGATACAAATGCAACAAGAATTTTTCAGGCACTGAAATTATTTATACATTCAAAAATGCAATTTGAGTAATGAAAATTTCTATTTTTACCAATAATTAAGTAACTAAATTATTATCATAAATATCAAAAAAAAAAAATTAAATCCAATATTTAAACTTGCCAAAAACAAATACAAATGTAATTAATATTACTATTTATACATTTTCAAATAAACTAAATCGACCCTTCATTCCAAATCCCAACTCTAGAACTAATTATAAGTGCAGTCAAAAGAAGTTTACAAAAGAATACCAACTCAAACCAACCTCGCTAAAAGAAATCAATCCATGCTGTCAGTGCCATTATCGATCGATATTACCATTTGTTATATATTTGTAAACAATCTAATCAGTTAGCTTAATTACTGATTACCAATGTTATTGGGAATGTATGCCAACACCTTAGCTTAATTACTGATTACCAATGTTATTGGGAATGTATGCCAACACCTGTTTAGCTTAAATCCTCTTGAACTAGGTGCAAAGTTTACATCAAGGATATTTTCCACACATATGCAAAAATATTCTTTGACCTTTATTGCAAAGTTTTACATGCCTTAAAAAAATGAGTTTTGTGTGACCAAGTTATTGGTCCTAATCCAAGGAAAAACACACTAGTTTACATTGTTTTTTTGTTTTCTCAAAAAAAAATATAAATTTATAAGTATATTAAACATCTCATCCAATTAAATCTTTTTAAATATTATATTGAGTAGACTTATACCATAAGTTATGCAATTTTAAAATAACAGTATACATCTTCTTTGTAATAAATTATTAAATATAATGAAATTAATGAAATAAATAATATACTTTGTAATAAATTTTAAAATATAATTAAATTAATGAAATAAATAATATACTTTGTAATAAATTATAAAATATAATTAAATTAATGAAATAAATAATATATTCTTGTTATTGTATTATTTTATTTTATTTAAAAATAATATATATAAAATATAAATTTTATTATTTTATAGAATCATTAAATATTAAAATATTTAATAAAATATATTTATATGTATATTATTATTTAATATAACCATAAACTCTTATTGAAAAAAATTCACTTTATTTATCTTACCCTTTCTATTATATTAAATTGTCATTATGTTCTTTCTGAAAAAATCAATTGGGGATTCCATAGCCATCTAATCATTAAACATAATACATAGATTTACAACTGATCTAAACAAATCAATTAGTAAACTGAAGATAAATTGAATTGAAATAAATAACGAATAGTAGTCTAACTAAGAGAGATGGAAGACGGGCTTAACACATGGAGATTACACTAACACTCCTTCTTAATCTCAATTGTTACATTCATCAGCATAACATGTGGAGATTACACTAACACTCCTCCTTAATTTCAATTGTTACATTCATCAGCACTTACAATGCCAAAGCATTGTCATTGAAATTCAAAAACATTTTCTCCTAATGGTTTTGTAAAAATGTTTGATAGTTTATCTCTTGATCCAATTGAAGAGAAATATCTCCATTATTGACAAGCTCTCGAATGAAATGAAAGTGTGTGTCAATGTTCTTTCTTTTCTTGAGAAATGCATGGTTCTTTGATAATGCAATGGTTGAGTTGTTGTCACAAAAAATAGGAGTTGATTCATTTTTCCATATGTGCCAAATCTTTCAAAAGTCTTCTCGACCATACAATTTCACATGATGTTGAAGTTGCAGCAACATCCTCTACCTCTGTTGAAGATATTGCAACTATGGGATGCTTCTTTGATTCCCATGAAATCAAATTGGTAACCAAATGAAAAGCAAAACCAGATCTACATTTCTTGTCATAAATGTTGCATGAAAAAACATTGTTTGTGTACCCTACAAGTGAGTACCTCCAAATTTTTGTACCATAAACAAAAGTTAAGTGTCCTTGTAACATATCGTAGTATTGTTTTTCCAACTTTCCAATGAGAATCCTTAGGGGATTCCATAAACCTGGAAACAAAGCTTGTTGCAAACATTATATCATTCTAGTTGTAGTAAGATACATGAGGATATCTACTAGCCTCTTATACAAAGATGAATCAACTATTGAACCTTCGTCTTGTTTACTTAATTTAGTTCCTAGTGAAATAGGAGTTTCTGTTGGATTGCATGTATCCATTCTAAATATTTTCAGAATGTCTGTAGCATACTTTTGATGAAAGAAAAAAGTACCATGAACATATTGTTCAACTTCAATTCTCATAAAATACTTCATGAGTCCAAGATCAGTCATCTCAAACTTTGTTTTCGTGGCATTTTTAAATACTTCTAACATCAGATTACTTGTATAGATCATATCATCAAGATAATGGAAAACAATAAGTATTTTACCTTCATGATAAAATTTTGTATAGAGAGTTGGCTCATTATTGCTCATGTTGAATCCACTATTGATTAGATAGAATTCAATCCAACTATACCAAGATCTTGAGTCTTGCTTCAAGCCACACAAGTCTTTCTTCAACTCGTACTTTTTTTTCATTTTGTCCTTTGACCTCATAACCAAGTGGCTGGTCCACATAAACTTGTTTTAGAATGTCATTCAAGAAGGTTGACTTTACATCTAATTGAAACACTTTCCATTTGTTTTGAGGTGTAGTAGCTAAAATGGTCCTTACTGTGTCTAACCTTGCTACAGGAGAAAAGTTTTACCATATTCTATGTCAGACTATTGAGAGAAACCTTTTGCAACCAGCCTTGTCTTATGCTTCTCTACCTTTCCTTTGTCATTTACTTTTGTCTTCTACACCCATTTGAAACCTATGTTGGATTTGTCTTTTGGAAGATCCACAAGATCCCAAGTCTTGTTCTTTTCTATGGATTCAAATTTTTCATTCATGGCTTCTACCCAATGTTCCTCTTTCACTTCTTCTTCAAAGAAGGTTGGTTGATGATCTAGATTATTTTCGGCGTTAAATGAGAGAGGAGATATAATAAAGAAATGTACATAGATATATATGATATCCAATAATATAACAGAAATGTATCAGAGATGAAACCATAAACACAAGGGTATAGTAATACACAATTTTCTATTAATGAGCGAAAATGTACAAAGACTGTGAAAATACAGAGTGAAAGACTCGCTAGAATGGTGGCATCTTATCTCTGAGAAGAGATGTGTCTTCTACTCGCATTCGCAAGAACATGATTTTACAATGAGGCTCCAAATGCCTTTTTATCATAAAGAAAATTCAAAACACTAACCTCGGAAGATGAAAATCCAACAGTTTTGTGGACCCCGTTTTGGGTAGTTTGGTGTATCAACATCCCAGGGGCATAACTTTGGCATACGATCTCCATTTGGGGTGCATGATAGCTCGTTGGAAAGGTATCATTGAGGAGATTCATTTTGGGGGATAAATTAGAGCCTTTGGCTATCATTGAGGAGATCGATCCCTAAAAACCTTCATTTAGGCCCTCAAAATGGCCCCAGAAGTTTAGGAACCGAAAAAATGCTAAAAATAATAAGTTGCCAAAAACAAATTTGGAGCCAATTGGAATAGGTGGGTGACCACTGATATCCACCTAGAACAATCCTCCTTCCTTAGGAAGCGATGGTATCCATTACATTGAGTTCTTGCGGGAGAGGGGAAAGCGATTACTGAATCTGAAGCTTGGTGAGTTGCTTGCCTTGCTAGAGACGTTGCACTGCTTGGTTTGTGGAAGGTTGTCACGAACCTGTTGCTAGAGGGATTAAATCTATTTGACCAGTTGGGATACATGATATGACTATGTGCAGAAGGAATATTTTCACTTTGTTGCAATATTTCTGACCTGCTTTTGTTGGATAGAAGGTGCTTGGGTCGAGGTTGTAATGGTTGCAGTATCCTTCCGTTCACCTTTTGAACAGATTGTGAAGAAGCTAAATTTTGTATTATGAGATACTACCTTGCGGCATTGTTTAGGTGGAACAATAGTTGGAACTACCTCTGGTATCTTGTGGAGATGAACCCCTAGAGTAACAATGACACTAGAGGGTCGAGAATCATAGATAACATGGTGCTTCCACATATATGGCTATCCCAAGAGAACATCATAGACATCCAGCATGGAAACATCACATAATACCTCATCCTTGAAGGGTTGGATGATGTATGAAAATTGACACTGTTGGATGAAATGAAGATCTCGTCCCTAATGAAGCCACCCGATGTTGTATGGTTGTGGGTGTGGTGTTGTCGACAATCTCAATTGTTTGAGGACCTTTGCTAAGATGAGTTTATTTTGGCTCCCTCTATCAACAATTAAATGCAGCGAGGTCCCCTTCACCCACATCTGTCAATGAAAAAGGCGCTCCCCCTCTTAAGGATCTCTTGGTTCTTCTGGTTGAATTTTTATGGTCACGACAATAGTAGTGGGGTCTGCATCGATGATTTGTCTTCTATCAATATTTTCTGAATCATATTCTGAATTAGGGTTCGGCTCCTTGTCTTTGATCTCGACCACCAATGATTGTTTTGAGCGACATTCATTGGTATTGTGCCAGGGGATTTTATGGAAATCACACCATTTTTCAATGTCCTTCTTCGTCTTTCTATGACCCTTCTTTTCATGTGGCTTGGACTGGTTTTTGGGAGACTGTTTGTTAAGGTCATCTTTATCATACTTTGGTTTTTACAGATTTGCAAACTCAAACTCCCATTTGTTTTGGTGCTTAAATTTCTTCTCAATTTTAACAGCATATCGATAAGCAACAAAGAGTGATGAGATGTCCACAAAATCAATTTCAGTTTAGATGTATCTGTGTAGAGCCCCACTGTATTTCATAACCAAATGACATTCAGATTCTTTGATACCTAGCTTGGTGCGCAAGGCATGGAAGGTATTGGTGAACTATGGAACTTCTTGGCCCCTCTCTTGTCGCAGTGTGGTCCATCCCATGCACTGGTCCTCATAGTTTCCAATATGGTAATATTGTTCCTTTACCGCATCCACAAAAAATCCCAAGTGGGCTCAACCCCATATATTCCAGACTCCTCTGTGGAACTTTTCTCCCAGTAAGTTTCCCACCAATGTTTGACATGGGGGATATCCTTAAGGAGTGTGAAGGTGATCTTTTCCCTGTCAGATAAATTATGACCAGAGAAATAACCTTCTAGCTAATTTAACCATTTTTCTAGGGCATTCACATCTATCTATCCTTCAAATATGGTAATATCAAAATTAACTTGTACCTTGAAAGGCGAGGTGCCTCCAAAGTAGCCTCTTGATGAAGACACACTTGTTTTTATTGGCAGGCGTTGAAGGATGTGGGAAAAATTCTTCATCATTTTTTCCCTCTGTCGCGTGAGAGCTTGTGCAAGCAACATATTGATAGAATATGTTGCTCTGTCATTTTTATTTTCTTTCGCCATGGAGGGTTTCTTGGACATGCAAGAGAAATTTTCTTCAAGAGAGACAAACTCGAGACACAACTTGCTATACTCAGACCTTGTCAGGGACATTCACTGAAAAACAATCAAGAGAAACCTACTCTGATACCACTGATCCAGATTATTTTCAACATGAAATGAGAGTGGAGATATAATAAAGAAATGTACATAGATATCTCGGATATCCAATAATATAACAGAAATTTATCAGAGATGAAACCATAAACAAAGAGATATAGTAATACACAATTTTCTATTAATGAGCGAAAAATGTTCAAAGACTGTAAAAATACATAGTGAAAGACTCGCTATAATGGTGGTAAATTATCTCTGAGAAAAGATGTGTCCACTACTTGCATTCATAAGAAGATGATTTTACAATGAGGCTCTAAAGGCATTTTTATCATAAAGAAAATTCAAAACCCTAACATTGGAAGATAAAAAGGCAACAATTTTTTGGACCCCATTTTGGGTAGTTTGGTGTATCAACTTCCTAAGGGCGTAACTTTGGCATACAGTCTCTGTTTAGGGTGCACGATAGCTCGTTGTAAAGGTATCGTCGAGGAGATTAATTTTTTGTGGGGAAATCAAAGCCTTTGGCTATGATTGAGGAGATAGATCACAAAAAACCTTCATTGAGGCCCTCAAAATGGCCCTAAAAGTTTAGGAACCGAAAAACTGCTAAAAATAGTAAGTTGTCAGAATACTGTTTTGAGTGAGTTGGAATAGGTGGGTGGCCACCGATATCCACCTGGATCAGTTGAATAGATAGAAAGGGAAAATGACCTTGTTTTTCATAGTCATTGTTTTGTTGATAAAGTTCCCTTAAGCTCCTTGTTCAATGATTTTCTACTAAAGAGGATGATTCATTATTGGAAGAAGAACCATTTCGAGAATGTTTTGGTTGTCATTGTACCTTTAATCTTGGCAGTCTTGGGGGATGTGACTGTTGTTCTAAACTTTATGTTTGTTCATCAATTTTCTACATTGGATTATGGTTGTCCAATGTCTCATTGTCTTGCTCACTCCATGACTTATTCTCAAGAATTTTAACATCCCTTCTCGCCATAAAGTTCTTGGTGATTGGATTATAAAGTCTATAGGTTTTTTACTATTCACTGTATCCAAGGAAGATACATTTTTCACTCCTTTTGTCAATCTTCTTTCTCATTTATTCGGGAACATGTGCAAATGCAATGCATCCAAAATTTTTGAAATAAGACACATTTAGCTTAGTTCCACTCCATGAATCTTGAGTTACTTTATCCTTCACACTAGTTGTTGGAGATCTGTTCAATATGAACACTAAACAGGGAACTATTTCAGCCCAAAAATCATTGGGAAAATTGTTCGCTATGAGCATTCTCCTGGCCATGTTCATGATGGTCTGGTTCTTTCCTTCTGCTACTCCATTTTGATGTGGAGTGTATCTAGTTTTGGTCTTCATGACGATGTCTTGTTATATGAAAAAATATGCAAATTCTTTACAGTTATATTCTCCTCCTCCATCTAACCTCGGTACCTTCACATAATTTCCACTCTATTTTTTTTCTTCATATTTAAAGTCTTTAAACTTTGAGAAGGTATCATATTTATTTTTAAGAAAATAAATCCATATTTTCCTGCTAAAATCATTAATAAAGGTCAGAAAATAGAAATGACCACTAATTGATTAGGCTTGCATTGGTACAAAGAGGTCTGTGTGAACCAATTCCAAATGTTCTTTTTCTCTACTGGAGGATGTTGGAAAGTTGTCTCTCTTATGTTTTCTAAGTATACAATTTTCACTTGGATTGTCATTTTCATTTAAAACGAGAATACCTTTGACCATTGCATGTTTTTGAAGAAGAATAAGAATTTTAAATGGAAGGTGACCAAACCTAGCATGCCATAAGAGAGTATCATATGTGTTTGATACATTTCAAGCATATGGTTGGGACAAATTGATACTTCTCATATTTAGGGGAAACATCATATTCTTAGTCATTTGGATTTCCTCAATTAGTTTTGTACTGGGTTATTTATCCAAAATCAAGCATTTTGAGCCTTTAAATAAGACATCATATTCATGCTCCATCAATTTTCCTATACTAATGAGATTGTGTGTAATACCCCTGGGTCGAACCCCAGTTGAAATGTACTTACAAGTATGTGTATAGGCTGGTGAGCTAGGAACCTCTTTTGATGAATGAGTATGTTTAGTATTGTATATTTTCATTTAGAAATTAATGAAAGAAAATGCAACTGCATGCAAACCATCCTGACAAGAGGAGTAAGGGGGATAAACTCCACATGAGTGGGAAAGATGACTAAGAATCTTATCAAAAAGGGCTAAGCCTAAGGAGGCTTAAACAAAAGAGAATATTTTAATAATATTTTATTAAGAGTCTAATTTATGGACACATGTATATTGTGTAATCCTATGTCCAAAGAGGGAGGAGAGAAAATACCAAGTGGGTTAAATAGGGTTACATGGAGTGACACGTTTCATTCTATGGACATGCAAATACAATTGGATCTACAAAACTCAGCAAGGGACCATGATGGGGGGGATGATCATTTTATAGTAGTGGAATGTGCTGCAAAAGGGGGACTATTTGGCTAAAGAGCCCTGAAAGGAAAATTGTTGGAGAAGAGGTTGAAGAAAGGGGTTGTCAGGCTCATGTGCATTCTCTCTAGGTGATAGAATTGTACGGAATTTTATTCTGAGAGGAGCCAATTTGTCGTCAAAAAACTCTGATTATTCTTGTCTGGCTTGTTGCTAAAGCTTGAAAGGGAGCAGGCAGCCATAGGGGGCACACTTCCTGGGTGGGACAAGCATGTGGGGAAAGTTGAGTCTGTGGAACTTGGACCTGTAATGAGATATTTTTGTTGCTGAGAGACCTCCTGGATAGTTTATCCTTGACCAAGTGGAGTTCAATCCCATCTCGGGGATGACATGTTCTCAGTTTGTGTGGAAAAATGTCTAAGGTTGGGAGGAAAGTTGGAGGCATGCATACAATTGGTGGTTAAATTTTTCTAGATAAGTGCTCATTATGTGCTTGGTTAATTATTGTTGATTGAGAATATATGAAATCCTATGTTGAATACTAGTGTGTGAATTACTATGAATTCTAGTCATATATAATTGTTATTCTTAACAACTGTTAAAGTAATTTTCCCTATAAAAAAAATCGTATAGGTGATGTAAATTGATAATTCAATCACGGGTTCCATAATTGTCATTACCTTGAGCATATTGGCGAAGAAGATGGTTCAATAATAGAGTGTTATAGCCATAATACCCTGAAAATGTTTATTAACGACTTTGTTTCTATCTTCAATTGTCTATGTAGAATTAATAAAATGTACATATGATAAGTGGGGTAATTACCCATCTTTATTGAAGCAAAGTTGAGATATGGAAAGTCATAAGTGAGTAAACATTTGGTATTCCTGGTTGAAAAGGACTTGAACAACGACAGATAGTGTGTTGGATGCAAATTCTCTCATCCTCATATCATGTAGAGAAAATATTAATAGTTGGGGGCAGGTTTACAACCTCCAGATGGTCCTAAAATTATTAGGTAAGCCTCATAGAAAAACTTAGATCATTATAGACTATATACGAACTAATTTAAGGACATCGGAGTAGCATTATATATGGGACTTCGATGAAAAGATTCCAAGAAAACATTCTCCACCAATATAGGATATATGGGGATGGCATCACCCACCAAATACACGGAAGACAATTGTCCTAACCTAGAAGGTCATGCCAGGAATCAATGATGACATGTATCTAATGTCAGTTCCAGTGGAGGATTCATGTGGAAGGTGACCACTATGCCACGTGGCATGGTGTTATGGTCTTTGGGGAAAAAAAGGGTGACATGGTTTGAGTACCACGTGTCAAGCCAAGAGACAATGTTGGGTACGTCCATGTGTCTAACATGTAGATAGTGGACTTAGGATCATGACGGTTTCACGGAGATGGGAAGGTGAGATGAAGGAGTCTACCAACCTGTGAACCCGATAGTATTATAAAATAATCTAAGTGTTGAGACTTTTGAACGGACTTATGAAGATACAGTACATAATTGTATATATACGAGTCCACATAGATGGAAAAGTGGCTAAGTGTTGAGACTTTTCAGACGGATTTATGAAGGGAAGAGTTATGCATTCGTGAGTTCGCAAGTCCATGAGTTCACAAGCCTGTGTCGATGAAAAAAATGACTAAGTGTTGGGACTTTCAAACAGAATTATGAAGAAGAGGTATAGGATTGTATGTCCGCAAGTCCGCGAATGAAAAAGAAGCTAAGTGTTGGTGGCAGGTTCATGAAAGCTATGGATATAGAACTTAAGTTCGCAAGACCACCACCCATGAAACCATGATTACAGTAAGGTTGTTAGAAGAAGAAAAAAAAAATTGAAACTCCATCCTTTAGAAGGTACTTAGGGGGTCGGGTACGTTACATTTTGTTTCAAGTTTGGTACATAGTAGACATCATGTATGTCTTTTTTTATGATTTTTCTTGGATAAAACAGACAATTCCTTTTCCTAAAGCTTTTACTTGAGATTCATCAGCAAGAGTAATCTCATATTTAATCCTAGTATCCATGCAAGAAATAAAATATTTGTTACCTACCATGTTCTTGCTACAACTATTGCCTAGCAATGAAAGGTCCTTAGAGTGAATTTATTCTTATGAATGGAATAAAAGAAACATTACTTCAGACGATTCTCCTTCATTGTTAGAGGATTTATCCTGCCTTTGTTCTGATCTGACTGCTTCTTTTTGCATTCACTATCACAGTAGCCATACTTTATGCAATAATAGCATTGAATTCTTAACTTTTCTTTCCATTGTCTCCCTCTTCTTCTTTGATTATATGGGTCTTTATTCTATTGATGTTGTTCCTTTATGTGTTTGTCTTTTGCATTATGGTTTCCTCTGTCTCTTCCTCCTTGATTTCTCCGTCTATTTCATCTGTCTCTGCCTCTGCTGAAAGTGTTTTGAGTCTTGAACACGTGTTCAATATACCCTTCTTCCAAGTTGATTTGTGCTTTATGTAATATTAGGGATCCCATTATTTCTTCAACCAAAAAGCTAGACAGATCTTCTTCAATTTGTTCACCAGTCAGTCTTATCTGGTTAACAATGCCCATCACTTTGGTCATGAATTACTCTTAATTATTTGTCTCAATCATCTTCAGGGTTTCAAACTAAGTTCTCAAGGTTTGAAGCTTCACTGTCTTCACCTTGTCATTTCCCTGGTAGGAAGATTTGAGAAATGTCCCACGCTTACTTTGTTGTGGAGGCACTAGTTATCTTTAAAAAGATGGAATCATATACAAAGTTTTTAAGCCAGTACTTGAACTTGTTCTCTTTCTTCCTTTGTTCCGCAACTGTATTTCAATGTGCATTTATCATAGTAGCCAAATATGATGGTGTTGGCTATGTGAAGCCATTTTTTATAGGTTCCTAGCACTCTTGTGCTTGTAACAAGGATTCCATCTTCAAGGACCAGAACTCTGTTATGAACATAAATATACATATAACATAGATATTAATAACATAATAATTAATTAATAAATAATAATTATTAATAATAAAAGTACTTGTCTCAAAGGACATGACTATTGGTTAAGGGCACCCCTGCGTGGGTATATAAACGAGCCCTCATTCTCAATTGTAATCATCTTATCTATTCATATTTTATACAGTTATACATTATTCCTACATGGATTATTGTGTTATATTCCAAGTATTTTGGATAATTCTTGTGTGAGCGAACTTTTTTCGTCCCATTTGGTATCAGAGTAAGTGTGATCTTGGCCCTTGGCTGCTAATCCTTTGGTCAAATTTCGTTGCTCTTGGAAACATATCTATTGGATTTTGGCCACAAGTATAGTTTTTTAGAGTTTCTCTAATTTGGGTCCTTGACCACAATCTGAGCTTTGGTCACACAAAAAAAAAAAAAAAAAAAAAAAAAAAAAATCCAGAAAGTCCAAGGAAAGAAAGAAAGAAAGAAAGAAATAATACTTCGCTACAGATTCAAAATAACAGAACTAGAAATAAAAAGGGTCCATTAGTAAATAACTCGAGAGAAAAATCTATCAACCACCATACCTAAGCAAAAAATCACAAAGAAAATCCCACATAGGGTGTTGCATCGTGGGTGATTAAAAAAAACAGAGTTAGAAACCCTCGTTCTATCACAACCACGGGTAGAATCCATTGAACATATGTGATTTCTGTTAACACCAGTGACAAGGGACATGTGGCAACATTTTAGCAACAATGACTTGCATACGAATAGGGCCACCACCAATCATAAGATTTTTTAAATTGCAGGAGGTTAAATTGTCATAGTTAAATTTCATCAAAGAAGTCGCGTGGAAGAGAAACTGCACAATTATCATGCCATTTCAAACTTTTGAAGGTTACAAAAAGGGTAAAGTCAATGTGGAATAACAAATCTCATTACATATTCGTCCTTGCCCTAGAGTTATGCCCCCAACAGAGTTCGTGACGATTCCTCTTTAATTGTTGTGGAGATCCATGGCATCAAGGTGTATTGGAGTGTAGAATTTGCGAGTTTTCAAGTTATCATAGCATTTGTATGGTTTCTCTATGAGTGGCCACAGTCCAACGGGTGTTATCACATACTCCACAATGTGAGTTAAAAACTTGTGTATGCAAGTTTTTACAGAGTCGCCATTCAAATTGACGTCAAATTGTGGGGGCTTGCGCCCTTCAACTAGAAACCCTTAAAAAAAAACAAAAAAAAAAGCATTAACTTTTCCGAAAAATCACTGAGTCACTCATTATCGAGAAATAACTTACCACTCAATAAAGTCGAGTGGGTCATAAAGCTTCGAAAACTATATCAAGTGAAGGGTGAAAGGTACTATAAGAAAAAGAGATATTTAAAATTATATAAGAGGAGATATAAGATTTTAAAGTAAATAAAAGTTAAAAAAAGGGGGTGGGGGTCCAAGTCTAAAAGAAGAAAGGTATAAAAAGAGTATTATAAAATGCAAGGTGAAAAAAATTATAAAAAACATAACAAAATATATTACATTAAAGTGAAGTAAATCATCAAGGGTCTACTCAAAATAGAAATCGAAGAATACACAATTGCTTATATATAAACTTATATATATATATAGAAGAAAGAAGTTATAAAGGGATTATTAAAAATAGACGAGTCTAAAATGACGAATGTAAGATTTTCTTACGAAGGATGTTGAATTTCAACTTACGGGTTATTTACATTAAATGGGATTACTCAAGGAAGAGAGGTTAACATCGTTATCAACATGATCCAGGATGAGACATCTATTAATATTAAATTGGCGAATCAATTATTTATTTCGAAGCATAACATAAGTGAAAAGACAAATATGTTTTGCAAGAGACAATATAAAATTAAGGAATTGCAAGTAACAATTGATGATTATGAATACATAACTCAATTCAATGTTACAACTATGTTTCAAAAAGAGATTGACATCATTCTCAGGTTATGTCGGTTAACAAAACTAGGTACCTTCATTTTAAACATAGAAAAAAAAATTGTGACTTTTCCCTATAAAAAGAAGATGGTGACTCTTCAAGACATTACTATGAGGTCAAAATCGATAACACCTTCATCAAAATACTTTAAATATGTCTCGAAGGTGATCCTTCCAGATAATCGGAACTCGATATGAAAGATGCAAAAATAATATGATGAAGTTATTTCTAATAAAAAAAAAGAAATATCTCGCTTAAAATATCATAGTGAAAAACTTCTTACTCAAATTAAGAAGCCAAGGGATACAAAACAATGTATCTAGGAGTTGGAGCAAGAGAATCAAGATCTCGGGAAGAAATTATCAGGAAAGGATGAAAAAGCTTCTCGTTTGAAGAACCTTAATAAAAAATTGCTTAACCAAATTAAAAATATGAAAGATGAAAGGCCAGATAATCGAAATATTATAAATAAAGTTAGCAAATCAGAAGATGAAGAAGAAATTTCACACCTAAGGGTTCATAATCAAAATTTACTAACACAAATTAAAAAGTTGAAGCATGATAAGGAGACTTTACAAGAAAAGATAGATCACAAAACATTATTAGTCAATAAGGAAATGATGACAGGTCCAATCAACCTTACAACTCAAAAGGATGCAAATCTAGCTGATGTAAATACGTTTTCAAATGTCGAGGTAGAAACAAGCCAGAGATATGAAGAAGACTCAATTCCAAAAGTTAATCAAGAAAAAGATGCAAGGATAAGAAATAAAGATCAAGTTGCAAGGATGCCTTATCGACATCCTAATCACGAAAGTCAATACTTCAGCCAGTCAATATATCAACATAAACAAATAACCTCTATGTCAAAGAATATTACTTCCACTACAAGTGCAGGTCAAAATAGAAGCAATCATGGGAGTAGAAATGTATCAAGTTCTTTCCAAGAACCCTATAAAAACCCAAATCCGCAGAAGATCGAATTAGGATGGGCAGACTCCTTTACAATTCGACAATTTTGCTCAACGATTAGAAGATCCCATCGTCTCAGTTCCTCAGCGATTACTAACTCAATAATGAAGAAGCATGAGACAATAATGACAATCTAGAGAAAGAGATAAGTCTTCTATAAAGTATAATTTGAGGACAAAGCATTTTTAAGGGGAAGACAATTTTATGAACATAAATATACATATAAAATAGATATTAATAACATAATAAATAATAACTATTAATAATGAAAGGAAATGTCTCAAAAGACATGACTATTGGTTAAGGGCACCCCGCGTGGGTATATAAACGAGCCCTCATTCTCAATTGTAATCATCTCATCTATTCATATTTTATACATTTATACATTATTCCTACATGGATTATCGTGTGATATTCCAAGTATTTTGGATAATTCTTGTGTGAACGAACTTTGTTCGTCCCCTAGTTCTTGCCAACAAGAATTGGCCCTTGGGTTGGACCTAGATTACTTGAAGGGCTCATTAAAAAAAATTGCACTACAACCAAACAAAAATTGGAATAATAGCTGCAAGTAAAAATACCCTTTTCTCTTTGAAATCCAAACCACAAACCCATTTCAGGGGTCTTTATAAAAAAAAAATGGTGTATATCTTCAACATTAGGGATCAAAATTGAGGTCTTCATTATTCTTCAAGAGCCCTCTAACCCTTCATAGAAGGACTTGAATTTATTTCCCATGCAAATGAAAATTAAAATAAAAAATCACTTATTAAATTTGAAATGAGAATTATTTCATATTTTTTCAGTTGAAGGGCAAGGGGAAATTTTCTTAATATGTTCTACTTTTCATTGTTTTTATAGGTGATAAAATTTTCTTAATATGTTTTATTTTTTATTATTTTGTTGGTTTTATAATTTTATTCTTTTATAAGTCATTTTCTCCTATATTTTAGCAATTAAAAAAATAAGATTAACAATTTTTCATGTGCTAAGTCACTTTAAAGAAAGTTATTATGTTTTTTTCTACAATACAAACCTATTTTTATGGAGCTAATGCATGCATGCATACTCTATTTATAAAAACTAAATTCAGAATCAAATCGTGAATTCTCTAAAGGTACAACAAGCTTTATGTATTGGGAGTTGAAGATCTGTTGTAAGTTTTTTTATTATTGAATGAGTTGTAGAGTTTTCAAAATCGGCAATTTTAGTACACCATCCACCATATTCGAAAATTATCCGACACCAATGTTTTAAATTCTCAAGAAAGTCCAATTACATTCTTGTTGGTCTAAATTGATATAAATCAATTTTAATTTTTTTTAATAGTTTTGGGATAAACTTCTAAAAAAAAATTAATATTTTACATTTTCAATTTTTTTTAACTCTGTGGAGCAAAGGGGAAACCTTCTCTCATCTAAGATAGAAGGTGAAACTTATGCGGTAGGAAGGAGATGAAGGAGTAGTTTAGCTACTCGATAATTCTGTGATGGTGCGTAAGGGCGGTCCTAGTCACTAAGTAAAGCACGAGGGAGAGGAGAGATACCAAGTCCCTTAGGTCTGTTAGTGTTAATTTGTTTTGGTCTGTGCTTATCCATTTTAGAGGTGTAACTTATTATTATCAAAATATATATATTTTTGATGGGAAAAAGGGAAAGTGACACGAGTGTTCAGTGGTTTCAGTTATATATGTCTTCAATGATATTGAGTTTTCGTATGGTAGAATTCTTAATAAGAAGTTTTGTTCTTCAAGGTTTTCGCATATTTGAAAAAGATTCTTCAATGATATTGAGTTGTAATATGGTAGAATTTTTAATTATAAGAAGTTTGGTTTTTCAAGGTTTTTTCATATTCGAAAAAGATTTATTTGACAAAAATTTTGAGTTCTCTTATAAATAAGTTTGTTTATTTATATTCTTTTCATTCCAATTACTATTTTATTTTTTTGTTTGTGTTGGTATTGGGATTAATCTATAACTTGAAAAATCGCGACTTTTCAACACAGAGTGGCTTAAGAACACACTCCGTTACCAATTGTCCTACACCTGAGAGACTATTCCAATTACTATTTTAATTTAATATTCATCTTTTAAAAAAAATCTACTTTTAAAACCATCTTTCTAAAATAAAATGAAAAAAAATAATTTAAAAATAACTCTATTATGTTATTATAGAACCTAATTAAAATGTTTCAATTATATTTAATTTAATTTAATAATTAATATGCTACGGGCTGAACCATATTGAGGGGGTTCGATGTTTTTACAAAAGGGAGGAGGGGCAGGGAGCGCAATGCACATGAAGTTGCCACGTGTGGTTTGCGGGGGCGTCTTTCCTTTTCATAAAGTGAGATTACAGTAACATTTCTTCCAGTTACCTAACCATGTATTGAAAATATTCTTACATTTACATTTTCTCATCCTAATAACACAAAATCCTTTCCCACACATTAAAATTCAAAAATACCACTATACTATAATATAATATAATATACTATAATATAATATAATATATATATATATATATATATATATATATATATATATAAAAAGCATATATATTATTTTATTTTTTTTTAAATATACTAATAAAGGATTTGGCTGTCATAAGAAGTATTGTGTGCTTATCAGTGTGAATTAAAAGAACAAAATTACATCACAATGAGATCCAAAATACATTGAAATCAATACATCAATGAATGAATTGTAGCAAATCTTTAATTTTTTTCAAATTTTATATTTTAAAAAATATTTTCACTTTAAAATATTTCATCTTTCTAAGTACTTAATAAATCTTAAGTTAAATGGATCCAAATTAATTATTATTCAAAGTATATATATATATTTTGAAGTAAACATAATTATAATAAAAATATATATTATAAAATATAATATAATAACAATTTTCTAAATTTAAATATTGATTTTTGTGTAAAACATAAATAACATAAGTTATAAATTCTATAGCAAAGACCATGTATAAGGTAACAAATGGAGGTTGCAACTTGTAAGTTGCATGCATACTGCATAGCATATTGCATAAGTTACACACATTATATTACAAGTTACAAATCAAGAAGATTCTTTGGAAATTGGACCATATCACATGGAATTTGAAAAGTGAAAGTTGACATGGAAGAAAGATAAGGATTCAGAAACACTACCCAAAACCTATATTCAACTATCCATAGAGTTAAGGCTCATTAATATTAAAGTGCAGTTGCAATGATGTAAATTGTCTTTGTTTGGCTAAAACTAGAAAACACCTTCTTGCACAGTTATTTTCTCATTAATCCACATTTAAATACCTTCACAAGCTCTATTTTATTTTATTTTAGAAAACATTAGTAGTTGTTATTAGTCCCTGCCATAGGCATAGAGGGACTATAGCGATCGATAAATCGTTGACTGCATATTACTTTGTCCTTTGACCTGAAATATTTGCACAATACCTATTGTTGGAGCTATGGAAATAAAATCATATATTTGAATATAATAAAAAGTAACATATATGTACTGATCTAATTGGATAAGATATTGGAGGTCTTATTGCCGGCTTCACTATTCCCAATGTACTATATGGCAACATATCCAAAGTTTTTTTCGTAGTCAATATGTTTTAATCATATATTTTTCTTGTATCTTGCTTCAAGGTTGATTAATGCTAGCATTAGCTCGAATGTTTGTATTAACATTTTCTTCTACCTGAATATATCCACAAGTTTTGATATGTAATAAGCATATTGAAAAGTTTTGATATACAAGCTTTGTAGTGATTGAGAATTCCAAAGTTTATAGCATCTTTGGCGGATGTATATTTCTTGAAATGTATTGACACTTATTCCGAGATGCGTCAATAGGATTGACTGCGTAAATGTTCGCATGACGCGACGTTTTGCAACACCCCTGACAACTTAAATGTTTGCATTCCGCGAGGTTCTTAGACATCCTGAGAGTCTTAAATGTTTATGTAAATACGGTTCTTGGAGTACATTTTTCCTCAAAAATTTCTATATAGTTACAGTGAATTTGCACTTGATTGTCTACTGTCAGTTCAATAGCCATTGTATGTTTCGTCCTTGTTCTGCCATTGAAGCTACATACATTGTTTATCGGTTCAATGACTACTTCTTCTTCATTAGTTTGTCGGTTGCTGCCATTGTATGCTTCATCCCCATAATCGTTGAGGCTACATACATTGTTTACTGATTCGGTGAATGGTTCTTGTTCGTTGGTTTCTCGGTTGTTGCTTGTTGTTGTTTTGCTGGTGATTCGAGTTGTGCTTCTGCATTTCATCGTTTCGGAGTAAGTTTCTATGCCGTGGTTTCATTTTGTATTCCTTGTTTTCTGTTTAGTTTGCAGTTTGCAAGTAAGAATGTTTGCTTATTTGTAGCCGCATGTTCCTTGTGTGTTTCCGGTTCCTTTTCTTCTTGGATTGCAGTTTCGTAATCGTTGGAGATACATATGTTGTTCACTGGCTCGGTGGTTCTTGTTGGTTTGTTGGTTCCCGGGTTGTTGGTTCTGTTTGTTTGGCTGGGGTTTTCACTTTGGGGCGCTGGGGGTGCAGTTCGGCCTCTTCGTGATTTCTCGTTGGTTTGGTCCTTGCTAGTTTCTTTTCTTTTATTTGGCCTTGCAGGGTTGGGGTGCAGTGGTGGTGGTTGGAGTTTTTTTTTTTTTTTTTTGGATTGTTATTGTTTTGTTTGGGGCGCTTTACGGTGTTCAGCCCCTGCACCCACCAATGGATATGCAGTTGTTTTATTTGTCATGTCTTCCGGAGTCGAGATCTGTTATTCTGTGAGATTTTCGGGGTGTTGCAGTCCTACCATGAAACAAAATAGTTGCATGAAAAATTGTTCGAGGATTACATGTGAAGTTACAATACCTACTTTTTTTTTGTTGGAATAAAGAATATGTATGCAGGGTACATTTATAAACCATGTATGGTCCGATGTGTGGATATGACATGACATTTCCTTTCTCCTCTACATGGACTGGTGTGAGCAGGATGCAATTTGTGTTGTTCTTGACATATGATATGTGCAACAAATATTTTGCAAGATTATATTTTCATGTCTAGAAGCATGTGTGGGTAATTAGCCATGGAAAACTGAGAACTTGTATCATGGGCACAACAGTCTGTGTAGAGGAAAACGAACATGGCTAGAGGGCATATGTGGATAAATTCCCAGGGAAAAGAAGAAATCGTTTAGCTGTGGCCATGCAGTTGCGTGATATTTTGTGCCTTGTAATATATTTTGGCCAGGGAAACAAATTGTACACGTTTAAAACCGTGGATATAGAAGCACAACGGTTCATGTTTCTGCCTTTTTAGACTATTCGTTGAGTCATTTTTTCTCTATGTACATATTGCTTGTTCTCCGTTGAATACCAACTTCCATTGATGCTCATTAAATTTTGTGGGTTCCCAAATTGAAACAAATAGAGTAGATGGAGAAAAGGAGAGAGTCTTGACTGCATCGACTGAAGAGGATATAGAAAGGTGCATGCTCATACTGTTGTCTCATATTGCATTGTTTTGTATTTCATTTATGGTCTGGATATGTGTTAAGCTAGTTGCATGCCTTCCTACATGGTAAGTTTTTTTGGTTACATACATTTATTCCTACATACTAAGCTAGTGCATGCCCATTGTGTTTGTGCTGCAATGCTACATTTAAACAAACAGAATGGTTGGACAGGACGAAGGACTCTTTGGTGGGTAAATAGACCTGTTTCTTTTTGTTTTACATGTCTTTTTTCAAACTAACTTGCCTTCCTGTCGATTTCATCTTCCGCGTTGTTGCCTTGGAAAAAACAGGTTGGTTGGATAGGGAGATGGATTCTCCTGTGCAGCAACAGAGGGTTCTCTGGTACAATCTTCTAAAAGTTATACCAAGTGTGCCAACAAATCAAAGATACAAACCGAGTAGGGGCATATAATATAGAATTCATATATTTTCTTAGTCCTTATGTCCATCTGCAAATGCTTGCATTAGAAAAAGTTGGACTAGTGACACGACCATGAGCAGTCAGTCATGCCAGACATCGACGGACCAACAAGGCCAAAGGTAAAGATGCATGCACTCTGCTCTTACTATGTTTACTAGACAATTTTCCCAGACTATATATTCATCTATGGCATGGCGAATATGATGATGCCATCTGCAGTACATGGTTTGCAGTTCGCAAGAAGTATGAATAAGTATGAGCAAGATGTCGAACCTGTTGCATGCTCCACATACTAAGAGGTGTCGTTGCAAAACTATGGCTCCATAGTTCATCAAAAGTATGCGTTTAATTGTAGCACACTACCATTCACTTTAGTTTTCCTGTTCAAAAAATGTCTTCAGGTCTAGAGTTATGACATCCAAAGTACTGTCAATAGAGGCCTTGAATATCTGTCAAACTAGACAGGTGTTCGTCAGGGACATAATGGTTGTCTATACCACCTACTTGGACAAGGCAAACAAAAGTAGACCCATTATGCATGCTGATATGACAGACAAGAACGCCATGATGACAGTCACACTGACTGTTCCTCCACAACTTGTCCAACAACATGCAGAAAAGATATTTCTGCGTAATGGGATATCCATTACAAATTTTAATATATTGTCGAAAACAGTATATGACCATGGTGATTGCGATCGAATTATTTTAGTCAATGAAACAAGCATTGTGGAAAAAATTCCTCCTGTTTGTTCAGAATACCGCTTTCTCCCGAACTCTACTATTAGGCAACTTGCACAAAGCACTGATATTTACCCAATGGGAATGATTGGGGTTGCTATCAAACTGGCCAGGAAATTTGGGTCGCAACACATTCTCCATATAAAGGATGGAGAGTTGGAAAGAGACAAGGCAATGGTACCGCTTTTCATATTCAGTTTTGTTGTATACTTTCACTTCTGCATGTATGTCGAATAAGTTACACAAATATTACACTGTTCCATGTTGCAGCTACAATTGATCGATACGTATTCAGATTTGTTTTCGTCAATGGAACAACAATTGCATAGAGGGAAGATTCCACTTATGATGTTCAAAAATATAACAAAAAAGAAGGATGCTAGAGAAACGATCTTTCGGACAACCTAGTCAATGTTTTTAATAGAGTTGCAAGCAGATACAGTAAAGGATCTGGAGAAGCTAGCTAGCTCTACAATTGTTGTGCGTATACATTTACAAAATCATCCTCGCTTTGCTTATAGAAATAGCCTTCAACAAATGTCTATAGCTGTTAATTTTTTTTTGTTTTAAAGGGGAGGGTGGGATGCAGTTGTGTATTATATTGTTCAATGTATTAATTCCTTTGCTCGCATTGCCAGGTTGAAGGTCTTTTAGTTGCAACCAATGTGTACTCGACCCCCTTTGAGCCTGTTTGTGCAAAATTTCATTCCGCTTCCTCTGCCTCCGCTTTGATAACTGATAATACGATTGATTGTCTGCGATGTAGTGAAAAATGTCCATATATTTATGGACATTGCCTCAGTGGTGTTATTCGAACCGTGGGCAACACAACCGTGCACTGTACGCTCAGGCAACCACTATTACAAAATGTGCCTCCTGAGTTGGCAGAGTTGTCATATGAAACATATCTACAGAAAAAGGAAAACAGTGTCTACATGCTACGACAGCTTCGGATACAAAGAAAATTCACCTTAAATGAGGACAATGCAATTTTGCATATTGGCTGAAAAGGGGAAAAAAAAAATTATATGAAACTTTGAGAGGAAACAAAAATACCTCAAGTCTTTCTGTAATATTTGTTCAACATCCAGATGAAAGTTTGTTTCAACAGAAAACAAATGCGGTGACGTCTTTTCTTTGTATATCAAATTGTTTGGTGCAAAGGTCGATGGGTTCTACTCTATGGAACCTTATGGGAACTTGTTTGTGGACTGTTTAAAGTATGGTTAGTTCTTGGTTATCTGCTTTGTCTGTCAATTTGTATACCCTAGAACTCCAACTGTTCTTTGGAGGACACCGAACAATATAATTGTTTTTTTTTAGGTAGCTAGGACGCAGATCCACCTGGTAATTTCTATGGCGCTGTGACAAAACTGTACTGTCACTTGCTTTAGAAGATTTCCTTGATTGATGAACTTGGTCAAACTATTGTTCTAAAATTATTTGAAATCAACGAATATATAGTGTCCAAACTGCAATTGTCCTCACATACAAACAAGAGGCTCTTAAAATACAAATTGGTCGTTGTTTTCGCATTTTTGCTTATTCGATGAAGTTATTCAAATTAATATCTTGGAATAATTTGAAATCAACGAATATTCAGTGTGTCGAATGCAATTGTGCTATGATATGAACAACAGGCTCTTAAAATTCAAATTGGTCCTTGTTATGCTTGCGGTTAAAAAATAAAAAAATTAAAAATTAATTTTTTTCCTTGATTCTTTTAAGAATAAGAGATTTAACATCCTTTAATAATTTAATGTGCCAGCTCTGAAGTCCATCTATCAATCTGTATATGGCAGATCTTTGAACGCTATTCAGAGGACAAGGAACAATGAAACTGCAATGTTTCCCTAGGCATCCCACAGGTTCCTTTGTTAATTTGTATATCGAGGATTTGTGGGTAGCTTTTGTACAACACAGAACAATAAAGTCCCAATTTTCAGCCCGCGAGCCTGAACAAAAGAGGCCCATTTTTCAACTCTCCAGCCCCATAGCCCCCGATCAAAAAAAATTGTTTAATATGAAATACATACGGAATTGTTACAGGACAATAAAAGTGCAATGTTCAACGAACCAGCCTGAGTCCTCTTGTCAATTTGTATATGGCAGAAGTCTGGATGCTATTTGTAGCAGAGGGAACAATGGAGGCTCTATTTTCAGCCTGCCAGGTCGTGAACCCGCCGCCCAAAAACTGCCTAAAAGTGCAATGTTCAGGCAACTAGCCCAAGTCCTCCTATCGATTTGTATATCACAAAATCCTGGGTGGTATATGGAGGAGAGGGAACAATAGAGACTCTATTTTCGACCCGTCAGGCCACCAACCCACGATCCAAAAACTGTCCAAGTATGGAATGAGGAATATGCATATGTTGTATAAAATCTCATTCCATAGTTAATATAGAGACTATGTCCACAAGTCTACTTGTCAATCTGTATATCGCGGAAGTGAAGATGCTATTTGTAGAACACAGAACAATAGATACTTAATTTTAAGCCCGCCAGGTCACGAATCCGCGATCCAAAAAGTGCTCATGTATGGAATGAGGGATCCGCATATGTTCTAGAACAATGTGTTTGTACAGTGGGGAACAATAGAGGCCCAATTTCCAACACGCCAACCCCAGAGCCCCCGATAGAAAAAAATCGATAATTATGAAATTGATACGGAATTGCTATGGGGCAATAAAATTCAAATGTTCAACGAAGAAACCCGAGTCCACTTGTGAGTATGCAATGAGGGTTCCACATACTTAATTTTTAGCCCGCCTGGCCATGAACCCACGATCCAAAAAATGTCCATCTATGGAATGAGGGATCCGCATAAGTTCTAGAACAATGCAAATGCATTGTTCATACAAGCAGCCCATAGCTGCTCCTGTCAATTTGTATGTCGTGGAAATCTGGGTGCTATTTGTAGGAGATGGAACAATAGACACTATTTTCGGCCGGCCAGGTCGCGAACCCAAGATCCAAAAACTGCCTAAGTATGGAATGAGGAATCCACATATGCTGTATAAAATCTCATTCCATACTTTATATAAAGGCTATGTCCACAAGATGGCATGTAAATTTGTATATCGTGGAAGTGTAGGTGCTATTTGTAGAACACAGAACAATAAATACTTAATTTTCAGCCTGTCAGGCCGCCAACCCACAATCCAAAAAGTGCCCAAGTATGGAATGAGGAGTCTGGATATGTTCTACAACAATACAAATGCAAAGTTCAACCAAGAAACCCATAGGTACGCATATGTTGTAGAACAATGTATTTATACAGCACAGAACAATAGAGGCCCAATTTCCATCCCTCCAGCCCCAGAGCCCCCGATAAAAAAAAATCGCTAACTATGAAATTGATACGAGATCGCAACGACACAATAAAAGTCCAATGTTCAGCGAAGCAGCCCGAGTCCACCTGTCAATTAGTATGCAATTAGTGATTCACATATGCTGTATAAAATCTCATTCCATACTTTATATACAGACTTTGTCCCTAGGTCTACGTGTCAATCTATATATTGCGAAAGTGTGGGTGCTATTTATAGGATACAAAACAATAGATACTTAATTTTCAGCCCGCCAGGTCGCGAACCCGCGATCCAAAAAGTGCCCAAGTATCGAATGAGGGATCCTCATATCTTCTAGAACAATACAAATGCAATGTTCAGCCAAGCAGTCCATAGTGACTCGTGTCAATTTATATGTCGTGAACAACTCCAGAGCCCCCGATCAAAAAAAATTGCTAACTATGAAATTGATACGGGATCGCAATGGGACAATAAAAGTCCAATGTTCAGCGAAGTAGCCCGAGTCCACCTATCAATTTGTATATCACTGAAGTCTGGATGCTATTTGTAGGCGACAAAACAATATACTGTTTTCGGTGTACCAGGCCGCCAACACATGCTCCAAAAACCGCCTAAGTATGCAATTAGTGATCCGCATATGCTGTGTAAAATCTCATTCCATATTTTATATACAGATTATGTCCACAGGTCCGCGTGTCAATTTTTATTTCGCAGAAGTGTGGGTGCTATTTGTAGGATACAAAATAGTAGATACTTAATTTTCAGCCCGCCCGCCCGCGAACCCGTGATCCAAAAAAGTTTCCAAGTATGGAATGAGGGATGCACATATGTTCTAGAACAAAACAAATGCAATGTTCATCCAAGTAGCCCATGGCGACTCATGTCAATTTGTATGTCACGGAAATATCGATGTTATTTGTAGGACAGGGAACAATAGAGACTCTTTTTTCGACCCGCCATACTGCAAACCCGTGATCAAAAAACTGCCTAAATATGGATCCGCATATGCTCTATAAAATATCATGTTGATACTTTATATAGAGACTCATTTCCGCAACTCCCATCGTCAATTTGTATATCGCATAAATCTGGGTGCTATTTGTAGGAGACGAAACAATAGAGACTCTATTTTCGGCCTGCCAGGCCGTGAATCCAGGATCCAAAAACTATGTAAGTATGGATTGAGGAATCGACATATGTTGTATAAAATCTCATTCCATACTTTATATAGAGACTATGTCCATAAGCCCTCTTGTAAATTTGTATATCGTGGAAGTGTAGGTGCTATTTGTAGGACACAGAACAATAGATACTTAATTTTTAGCCCGCCAAGCTCTGAACCCACGATCCAAAAAGTGCCCAAGTATGGAATGAAGAATCCACATATGTTCTAAAACAATACAAATACAATGTTCAACCAAGCAACGCGTAGGTCCTCTTGTCAATTTGTATATCGTGAAAATGTGGTTGCTATTTTTAGTAGAGGGAACGAAGAATCCGCATATGTTCTAGAACAGTACAAATGCAATGTTCAGCCAAGAAACCCGTAGGTCGTGCTGTCAATTTGTATATCGCAGAAATCTACATGCTATTTGTAGGACACAGAACAATATTCAGTATTCTTTTAGCCAGCTAGGCCGCGAACCCACGATTAAAAAAGTGCCTCAATATGGAATAAGCGATCCACATATGTTGTATAAAGTCTCATGTTTATACTTTATATAGAAACTCATCTCCGAAACTCTCACTGTCAATTCGTATATTGAGGAACTGTGGGTGCTATTTGTAGGGCACAAAACAATAGATACTCAATTTTTAGCCCGCCAGGCCGCGAACGCGCGAAACAAAAAGTGCCCAAGTATGGAATCACAGATTCAGATATGTTCTATACAATCTAATGTTCATACTTTATAAAAATACATGTTTAACCAACCAACCCACAATGTTGAACCAACCAACCCGCAACTCTGCCTATCATTTTGTATCTCGTGGAAGTGTAGGTGTTATTTGTAGGACACAGAACAATAGAGGCTCAATTTTCAGCCCGCCAGAACGAGAACTCGTCCGCCAGGCCAAGAACCATCGGGCCTTCACGTCTCCTGGGTATATTTTCTTCCATTTTTCTTTTGTAACCCACCTGACCGCTTTCTATATGAAATAATTAAGCTTTAATGCTAGTAGCCATCCTGCAGCAACAGTTACAGTTGTCATTAAAGTATTCTTTTACTCTATGACAAGCATGTTATCCTTTCAAAGTATTCATTTCAAAGGCGACACAATCTTTTTTTTTGGTTCGCTAATGGGTTGGTTCTTTTAAAAAATTTATGATTCTTAATGTCTTTTCGTCATCACCGCCACCTTCGCACTTTTTTCTAATTGTGCAATTAGTGAGTTGTGATGGTCACAGTTCATTCCGCACGAACCCTGGAAATTGTCATTGATCAGCACAAGGATCGAGGAGATATTCCATTGATACACATTAAACCAGACTTTGCAGAGGCTTATATTATCCCTCACCGATTTTCATTTGAAACATCATCTCGAGAAAATAAAAATTCTTAATAACTTGTGGTGACAATTCTCTCCACAGATAGTCAACACATTGGGGCATAATGGCCATAGGTTCCACTATTCCAGAGCATATTATTACTATTCATCTCTCTCCATCCACGAGCAAAAAATGAGATGGTCCCTTGGTACACCAAGAGATATATCTCAAGCCAAAAAAATTGATGCCAACCTTGGTTACTCAGAGAACCTGCCCACTTGCAGTCATGCCTGTCGCAGAACTTTATTCCATGAATTCCAAGCCAAAAGAAGATGATATGATGGATGATGATACGGTAATGGATGATGGAAATGCAGAAAATATTCCCACTCCTGGGCCCAAATTGAAATCAACCATAATGAATGGACCTTCCCGGCTCGATGATCACAGTCATGAAAACACCAAAAGGAGTTTCAGAAGAAAAAAAAGCAGAGAGTGAACACAACAGCCACTTGGCACCGCCAAAGTAGGAATTCCAGAGTTCCAAATTAGTTCATTCTAGGCGGAAGAGTTTGACTGTAAAGAAATCATATGTTGATGCTTCCACAGATATATTTCAAGCCAAAAAAATACTGTTTAACATTTTCGGGTATCAGGTGCAAAATTTTTTCTGCTACAACGCATTCTCCTACTAGTCATCTTCTTCTGCCTAGAATGGACTAATTTGGGCCTCTGTAATTGCACGTGCAAGATGTACTACTGATTTTTTTTTTACTATGAAGAGTTGGTTTCAACTAAGGGCTATTCCACTTGTCCTTCAACCATTTTCGCCTTCTTCCTCAGGCAAAGCTTCTGAAAAATATCAATTTCAGTAGAGGATGATTAATCAAGGAGAAAACTCCAAGGATCTTGCATACTACAGAACCCGTGCCTGTGTTTGTCACAGATACCTTCAATGTTTTCAACCGAAGAACTGGTTCCAAGTTCTAAGCATAGATGTATAATACTCAGTACTTTTCTTATTTTTTTAAATGCATTTGCTATTACGAAATTTTGTCCTTGGACTCTTCGTCTCTGCCACTTTTCTAGGTTTCACGCATGTTCTAATTGGCATACTTCGGTGCTCTCGTACTTCTTCGATATTTTGTTTACTAATACCAATGTAAAATGTTCCAACAAAATCTTCTTCTTTCTAGCAATGCAATTATTAAGTTTTAATGCTAATTAGTACAAAACAAAGTTCACTACTTCCGTTGGTATGTTACAGTCATGGAATAATGTATCAAGAATATAACTGCACGCGCATGTTGCAATAAAATGTAATCTTCAACAACGCATTTCTTGATAACTAGTAGATCATGATTTTGCAACAATGGGGCTTCTTTGAAACCAATTCACACTTACGAAAAATGTCTTCCGCCTTTCTATTTTCCCAATTCATGCATTTCCAACCACCGCTTCTTCTTTCTTTAAATTGAACCTCTATTGTTCCCTGTCCCACAACTGCCACCCAGAGTTCCACCATATAGAAATTGATAGGAGGACCTCGTTGGCTGCATCAACATTGCACCTCTACTTTTCCAAGACCTCCAAACAGCATTTGTAGCTCCGCTATATACAAATTGACAGATATAAAAATTTGCAACCGTTCTTAGATCATGCTCTTTTCCGTATTACGGTTGACCTATCATGCCCTTTTCATGATCTCTTCTGTTTTACACATTTCGCACTCAAAAACTATGAAACATGAAATTTTACCCTTTTCCATATTACGGTCCACCTATCACACCCTTTTCTGTGATGCACATTTTTTGCACTGAAAACTTTCGAGAAATACAATTTAACTACCGCTTCCTCACATATTCACTGGAACTATTGTCAACCCGTTTTGAAGCCCATCTGTCTGCTTTCCATACTTCACCATTTGTTCAAATTTCTTTAGGGAATCATCCCTTTGCCAGGTTCAAGAAATATTCAGTTTGTAGTCGTTGTTTCCTGTGCCGATGTCCTTTTGGAATTAGCAGTTGGCAATTATATATAAGATCTTATTGCTATCCATGTAATTAGCAATTTCCCTATTCCATACTTAGCCATTTTGTCGAAATTCCGCATATATACAAACCGGTCACTAAACTCCCCCTTCATGATCTCTTCCTAACTATCCCCGTAACTCTTTTTTGAATCACGTCCAACCACTTTTCAGAACTTCCCATTCTTTCCTTTCTCTCTTTCATCTCCCTCACCTTTGCACTTCTCTACAATAAAAGAAAATATAATTTTTTATATATATATAGACATATCTTGTTTCTAAATATGGAATTACTGGCATTTAATTCTAACAGGCCATCATGCAGAAGCCCTATATATTGTCATTGATGGGCGAAAGGGCCAAGGAAATCTCATATTCATGCACATTAAACCAAAATTTGTGGGGATATTATATTGTCCCTTCCGAGTGTTCATTTAAAAATCATGAAATCCCTTTCACACCGCATGGCCTTTGCATGTTCAAGAAACCTCCATTCCTTAATTGATTTTC
>ML783288.1:458471-479154 GCA_009831015.1 Picea engelmannii
CATGTTTTTATGAAGGTAAAGCGCGTCGATAACAATCACGTTTTTACCTCTGTTTATGAAGGTAAAGCGCGTAGAATGGCAGGTGTCGATAACAATCACGTTTTTACCTTTATTTACGAATACAATGCAAATCCCTGAGATTGATATTTAAGATTGTTTTTCATTACTGCTCGGATTTGTCTCGCGACAATCCTATAATAAACAGGAAACAATCTGCGCGCGCGTTTCATTTTTTTTGGTCACGCACGTGGTCACAATATGTCAGCCACATTAAAAAAATATGCACTAAACAATAATTAGCCATTAGATTATAATATACAGGAAACAATATGCACACGCGTTTCATTTTTTTTTGGTTCTTTCGGCGTTAATCAGCCACGGTTTTCAGTGGCTGTGCTAGTTAATATATACAACTAAAGATTAAAAAAAGATAAGGGGTGAGAGAAAAGTTATTCAATAACATAAGGAAAAAAATATATTGAAAAATTGTTCACGGGTTGCTCAGCTCGGCTTCTTTGGAAGTAAGTGTGTTCTCGAGATTTTGTTAGCTTTCGACTATGTGAATTTGACATCTGGAATGTTAATTTCACTCCAAAACTGGAAATCAACCCATTCTATTAGTATTTCCCATTCCATTAAGTACATGGTACTTTATTTAATATTTCGTTTGTCCATTCCATAATTCAAACTGTCAAATTGGAAGGTGAATTTGTATTAAAATTACAACCTTACATTTAAGTTTTTAATAACCTATGTTTTTCCTCTAGACTAAAGTACTCAACTACTAGATTCACATACATACTTCTGCTTGAATAAAACATATTCACTTAAGACATCAAATTTATATAAAAAATACATAAAAGTAATTTTATAGTTAAAGCATGTTAACAAACATGAGAAGTAATTTGAGAGTTAAAGCATGTTAATAAACATGAGAGCACACATAGTTTCCACACATTAAAATTAAATTTGGATAATATATTTATCAAATAATGTTACATATTTACACAACATCATATGAAACTATTTCCTAACTAAAGAGAGAGGTTAAGAAATCATTCTCAAATTAAAAACAATTTTGTTGAAGAAAATCGCTCTTACAACGAAGATCCAACAACCTCCTAAAAACACACAAGAAGGTTACTTATGTAGAAACAAACTCTACTTCGTAAAACAAACACAACCTGCCTGTATTATAAATTATTCTTTGTTAGAATTTCCTTGTATTACAAATTATTCTCTATCTAGATTGTCTATATCCCTTCCCATAATTGCTTCAATTCATTGAACAATGGTTAGAGATACACATCCATTCTGTTCACCTATGTTCTACTAAGAACTATAAGAGCTAACATAAGGTGTTCATTCTTCACAGGCAACCATGGGATGGTATTGTTATTGATCACTACAACTAGTTGGATAGAATAGTTGGTATTTGGATGGAATAAAGGTTGATTCCATCCATGTCTATGCTTAATTGAGGCTTCACACTTCATCCTTGAATTTATTAGGCCATCTATCATCTATATGGTTCATGGTTATTTAATATGCTTGAATTTGTATAACTCGTGGTTCACTTATCTACGAGGCGTGTCACTCATCCAACACAACTAATTATTTGCAACAAAGGATATTTTGAATCCTTGAATTATAGGCATGTGCCTCGATATCTTGTAAGGATAACCATGTATCGTACACCTTTTAAAAAAATTTGGCATCTATCATGCCCACATTTTGGAGATATATCTCTTTGTTTTCATATTTGTCTTTGCAAACAATACAATCATTTGGAAAAACATGATATGATATGTATTCAACCAACATTTTTACCAATTTCTTTGTGTCTTTACACCTACCATGGAGGACATTGTCACTTGGAAGTACCATATCTTTGAATAATTAACATTTAGTGGGAAATATAAAGGTACACTTTCATTAAGCATGCATAGAGTCCCTTTTCATCACTCATTATGTGACAAGTTTTGTAGTGTATCTAGGGGGAATAATATGGGGTACCTAATAGTAGATAATTATTTCTATGTATAAATGTCACTTTTAATAAATAAGGCCTAGTGTCAATGCAATAAATGTAAGATGATTTGCTCGAAGGTTCCTCTTCTAGAATGTTAATAGGTGATTGGTAGCTCTATAAAAATGGGTTCAAGCAATGTAATGAGAAGTCAAGAAGTATTGTATTTGGAGAGATCGTTCATTAGGAGGTTTCCCCGTTGAAGAGGCAAGTGAAAAAGAGTGGATTCCTTCTGTAAGAGGATCTAGTATGTGGTGTTTCCCTACCTTAATGGTTTTAATAATAATAAACTGAGTTTTTCTATATAATTCTATGGGTCTTGTGTGAAGAATTTGTTTACATAAATTTGGTACTTAGCAAGTGGTATCAAAGAACTTTCTTTGGCCACAAAAAAGGGGTAATTTGTTTTTCTCTATTTTTGATATTTTTTTTCAAAAGGACAAAAGAGGGCCACAAAACTCCAGACAGATCCTATAGTTTTTTGTATGGAATTTTTATAAACCGGTTGTATATATGGGTTCCTATAATAAAAACAACCAATTTCAAAAAAAAAGTTGTTTGAAATAGAGTCCAAGAAGTGAAGTTATCATCATTTTAAAATATGTTAATTTACAGGGCTTTTCAGTGGATGGTCGTGCAATTTTGCTTATTTTTGTAGCATTTGGGGCTGAATTTGGCCAAACAAATTACATATATCAGTTCCTCTTTAAAAAATAACCCATTTCAAAAAAAATTAATCATTCGAATCAGAGCTCCAGAAGTGAAGATATCACTGATTTAAAATCAGTCATTTTTAGGGTCTTTGTGATGATGACAAGGCTGCAGAGCTCATAACTTTTCACGGGGTGCTTAGATTGTTATCAGATCAGTGCCATTGGTTAGATTATTTTCAGATATTTATTTTCCTATATTATATGTGGTGCTTCTAATGGATATGTGGGGTCCTATAGCTTCTGAAAAATTTCTCTCTCGAACTCTCATGGGCCTGAAGTACGAAGATAGAATCAAAATATTCCACTTTTTTGCTAAATTTAATGATGGATATATTGTTTAGACCACATACCCTTGTTTCATGGAAGAATGTGATTCAAAACAATTTTCTTGGTTTGATTTAGAGTCTAATTGTGAGGATTGGTATATGGATAGTTGTCATTTCTCGTATGACAACCACTTCCATTTTATATTTGATGACTCTACTCCACCTCATGTAGAACACATCCTAAAGAGTAAACACAATACTTATATGCATATTCTTCTTTAGTTTTATTATTCTCCAATAGTAGTGGATGATTGTTTGATTGATTCTACATATTTGGATCCACATGACTAGTGTCAATTTTTGGAGCGTAATTTTTAGTTGGTTATTAAGTTCCAATATGTTCAATGTGGAGTTCACATGAGAAAGTTGACATGGGACCCATGTTTACAATGGCGATTGGACTACTTCAACATAGTGGCTCACATTTTTACATGGGACCTTGTTTCTCCACCCTACTTTAGCACTATGGTCCACACATATCCATGGGACCCTGTTATATGGTTGTGCACCCTCATAAAAATCATTGAGGACAATGATTTCATAAGTGGGGTGGAATTTAGTGTATCTAGGGGGAATAATATGGGTCGGTACCTAGGGAGGTACCCCAGGGGAATAATAGTAGATAACTATTGTGATGCATAAAGGCCACTTTTAATAAATAAGGCCTAGTATGAATGCAATAAATGTAAGAGGAATTAATAGAAGGTTCCTCTTCTAGAAGGTTCCTCCTCTAGAATGTACTTAGGTGATTGGTAGAATTATAAAAAGAGGTTCACACAATGTAATTAGAAGTCAAGAAGTATTGTATTTGGAGCAGTAGCTCATTAGGAGGTTCCCCCCTCGAAGAGGCCAATGAACATGAGTGTATCCCTTCCGTAATAAGATCTATTGTATGGTGTTTCCTACCTTAAGGGTTTTAATAATAATAAATTGGGAGATTTTCAATATTATTCTTTGGATCTTGTGTGGTGAATGTATTTGCATAACTTTGATACTTAACAAGATTTATTAAAATATATGGGACTTAATGGTTATTTACCTTATTAGTGTCGAGAAACATGCCTTTCACATACCATGCATTGCTTTCAAGTTGTATAGTAACATTTTTATCCCTAGTTTGTAGAAATTGAGCCATGCACAAAGAAAGGGGCGGTGGAAGTAAATTTTAAGTGAAAGTAGATTTTAGGCATTCGACGAAGAAATGATGATATGAGAATCATTCCTTAGCTCATCTTATTGAAATGCATTTCAAAAAAATTGGCTATTTTTTACAAGTTGTTTATATTTAAAATGCAAACACCATGCTTTCAAGGAGCACTCACATAAAAGAATATGAATAAAAGGAATTATTATGGAGATCACAACATTAACAATTGACGAACAATCTAATAGTAATGTAATAGTAATGATACAATGATGCTTGGTAGTACTTCATACAGATTCTAAGTTGAGTAGTTCTAATAATATACATGGGATTTTTTGAGCTTATAAGAATTGTGAATTACATTTTCCTCGTACTCATCATTTTACTTATACGAGTGTACACACAATAAGTCCTTAGTTGCTCCTTCTATGATTCTGATATTCAAGATTCTAATTTTGAATAGGGAGTATTTTACAAAATCGTGGTTGATCTCAAAGAATATAGGTAGTGCAATAGAGTTCATAGAGCTCCATGTGTGACAATAAGAAAATCTCTTTAATTGGAGGTACAAGTCTATTCATTCTTTCTATCACCAACTTATTATTCTTGGTCTTCAAAATCATCGTTATCTTCATAAGCACATCATTTAAAACATAAGTTGGATCTTGTTCATTTATAGGTAATGCAAGATTTCAATCAAGGATGCAAAGAACTATAACATATGGTTGATGAGTCAAATTTTAAACGAATCCTTTAAAAATATCTATAGTTCTAGCTATTACTAAGATATTTTTTTTTCAAATTTTCTTTCCTCAGCATATCAAGCCAAAAAAATATTATTCCATCAAATATAGGCATGTGCAAGTCAAACTCTAGTCATAAAGAAAATAAATGAGAGGGAACCAAATCTACTAACTCATCATTGCTAGATTATTTAGAATAAAAAAATACTCCACAATGTTTCAAGAGAAAGACTATCCTAAGTGCCAACTAACTACATGTAGGAAAGACTAAAATTTGAACTCAACATTACAACTAGAACTAGAAAATAAAATAAAGAGCAATAATAAAAACATACTTATATAAACCTACCCTAAACTACACTATCTCATTCAACATTAGGTAAATTCATGTAGCCAATTTAGCCATCCAAGGAACTTGATACACGTTGGAGTATCAAAGTTCCCTTATCTAGGTATGTGGAGTTGGTATATGATACAAGGTGCCCTTAGAAGAATTAAATAATTAATTATTTCATTCGCAAAGGAGAGTACATGATAGTTACCATTTTTTTGAATCTTTTGAGAAAATGACAATTCCATCCATCATTCAATGTTATCATATAAATTGTAATTATAATCTTCAAAAATACAAATGGAGTTTAAAAAAGATAGCCTACCACAATGTCTTTTATCTCTACTGAGAATGTCAAGAAATTTCAAATTTAGGCTTCTCCCTTTCCAAGATTTTATTTGTTTATAAATTATATAGAAATCCCCATCAAAGACTGTACATTACATTCCTTTCAATTGTGAACTATTAATTAGTTATTCTACATCCTTGGAGTCAACTTCATTCCAGAGTATTGTTGCACTTTTAAAAAATATTTGTTAAAAATAAACCTTATAATCAAACATAGAATCACTCCTCTCAATGTATTTCTCTTGTTGTTCTTGAACATCAACTTGCAAATTAAAGTAATAATTAGGCTTCATCATTGTAGATGGATAGATTTGTTGGTCATACCTAGGGTTGATTCGCACATGGACTCGATCATCTACCACTTCTTTAGTTCTCTGCCTTGCATCTCCTCCTCTGCGGGTCGCTTGACTTCCTCCAATATACCATCCTCCTCATTTGTGTCGCCATAATATGAATTGGAGTGATTTCGCTTGTAAATTGCATACCTACACCTCCTCTTTTTCATCTTGAGGGGGATCATCAAATAAATCTTTGAGGATGTGAAGGATTTTTACAACCCCAAATTATCTATAACCGAGACCCTTTTCGGTGCCATTGGGAACATAAACTTTGTTCCCTTCCAAGTCTGTCATCCTGGCCCATACACTAGCATAATTAGATCTTCCAAGATCTACGATTAGAGATTCTCAATGCCCCTTTATCATGTTCAACAAAAAATAACCCTAGTGAATATATGAATTATAATGTTGTTTCAATCTCAAGAACGATATAAGATCTATATTGTATATTTAACAGAAGTTAAGAAGCACATTTGGAAAAACAAGTCATGATCCATAATTTTTGTCAGCATTCCTTATTGCTAAATATTGAGAACTTCCTTAGCCTCGACCCGACCCTCCATGAGATCCTCACCTGTGTACTTACTAATAATATCATGTTTTGTATTCTCTACAATCATGAACTCAATCACCTTCTCATCCGAAAGGGGTGCATGTGCAACAAACTCCTCCTCTCTTTGTTGATGGTTTCCCTTGTCTTTCTCTCCCATTTCTTATGCTACATCCTCCTCTTCCTCGAATAGGTCTGAATTCATGGAAACAATCTCCCCTCTCTTGATCATCAATCTATCCTCCCTCTAGATAGACTCAATCCTTTTCCACTCCTTCAATGATCCATCTCGCATCTCCTCCTTGGTAGGATGCTCGACTTTCTCCAGGATATTCTTCTCGTCATCCCTATAGCCATAATAACTGGTGTTAATTCACTTGTAAATTTCATATATAGACCTCATCTTCTATGCCTTGAGGGTCTTATTGAATATCTCTTTGACATCGGGGAGGAATTTCCCAGCCCCACTTTGACAATTGATTATTGGAGGATGGCATGCTAGAATTTTCCAACAACTAATTGTAGAAGTGGGGTTGTAAAATTCCTCCCCAACGTCAAAGAGATATTTCATAATCCCCTCAAGGTGAAGAAAAGGAGGTATAGGTATGTGATTTACAAGTGAATTGATGCCACTTATTATGGAGATAGGGATGACAACGGTTTCTTCGAGAAAGTTAGTGATCCACGAAGGAGGAGATGCAAACCAAAGCATTGAGGGAGTGGTGGTGAATCGAGACTATCTAGAGGGAGGCTAGGTTGACGATTAATAGCATGAAGGTCATTTCTATTCAGTTGGTTCTATTCAAGGAAGAGGAGTATGTGGCAGAAGAAATGGGAGAGCAGGACAAGGGAAACCAACAACAGAGAGAGTGAGAGCTTGTTGCCCATTTTCCCCTTCTCGATGAGAAAGCAATCAATGCATGGTTGTGGATAAGATGAAACATGAGCTTCTTAGTAAATACATGGGTGAGGATATCATGGAAGGTTAGGTTGAGGCCACGTAAATGATTAATATTTAGCGATAAACCATGCTAACAAAGTGCATGTATCATCAATTGTTTTTCCAAATGTGATTCTTAACTTCTATTAAATATACAATATGGACCTTAGGTCATTCTTGAGGTTGATGCAGTATTAAAATTAAGACATCCACTAGGGTCATTTCTTGATAAAAATGGTAAAAGGGTACTGGGAATCTCTAATCATAGAGCTTGGTAGAACTAATGATGTCAAACTAGGGGTGAATATGATAGACTTGGAAGGGAACAAAGTTTATGTGCCCGGTGCCACCTGTAAGAGCCTTGATTATAGATACTTTGGGGCTCTAAAATTCCTCTTCATCCTCAAAGAGATATTTGATAATCCCCCTTGAGGAGAAGAAGAGGAGGTGTAGGTATGTGATTTACAAGTGAATTGACATCATTTCATATTATGGCTACACAAATGACGAGGACGATATCTTGGAGAAAATAGAGTGCCTCGTGGAGGAGGACATTCAAGGCAGAGCACCGAGGAAGTGGCATAGGATTGAATCCATGCACTAAATTATGAGAGGCACTAAAGAGTGACCTCCATTTTTTCCTCCGCAAAGAAAAACATCCACAAAATTTAATTATCGAGGTTTGCATATAGAGTTTGTGAATTAAATTACTTTTGTTCTACTGGTTGTTGCTTCTATTACCACACTCCTTGTTGTCATCATATATGTTTCACATAAAATTCTTTTTAGGAATATATATATAGATAAAACAAATTAAAAAAATAAAACACCAACATATGTAACTAATTTGTATTTATCAAAACCTGAAATTAATTTATGTTTGGAAACAAAAAGTGAAAAAGTACCTAGTGCTATTGCAAATGTAATATGCAACCCTACCAATGCTCTATGTAATACATAAGGCACCTAACAACAGTGTGTTAAATGTTTTTGAAGTTTTCATAAGAGATGATATTGTATGTGAATGAATATCTTATTATAATGATGAGTGTTCTATATATAAAGAACATATGNTGACCATGGTGATCGTCCATGAAGAGATGCATCCCTTCGGTAATAAATATATTTATACTTTATATTATATTAAATATATAATATAAACATATTTTTTATTTATACTTTATACTTAATTATGTATATTGATACTTTATATTATAAATATATTATTACATTAATAATATTGTTTAATAATTAATAATCATATTATTAATTATCAATCTAGTAGAATGCCTTTTCGATGTTGTCCAAACATCAACACTCCCTCTCAATGAGGGAGACATTATACATTATACCAAGATTACCTCTGAATATTACCTTTGAACATTACTTGTGGGTAGCTCTCAAATAGATTCAACCTGTCACCATGACATCCGTTACCTCGAAATGCATATGTACTTCATCATGTGCACCCTTGTGACTTCACAACCAATGAATCCAAGGCATGTGGGTAGTTCTCAAATAACTACAACATGTCCCTAGGACATCCACTACCTTGCAATGCATCTCTACCTCATCACGTGCACCCTTGTGACTTCACAACATGCATCTAGGGCCGGTGGGTAGCTCTCCAATAACTACAGCATGTCATCATGAGACTATTCAGTTTCCCAAATAAAACTTGGATATCTTGGGCATGACATCTAGTACCCTGCGATGATATATGTACCTTGTCTCTTCAACATGCATCTAGGGTTAGTGGGTGGCTCTCCAATGGATACAACATGTCATCATGACATCCACTACCGTGAGATAACATTTGAAGCCATTACTCCCTCTGAAGAGGGACTATGTCTAGCTTATCCCTGAAGTACTCGAACTTCATCCTTGAAAATGACTTTGTCACCACATCTGCAACCTTCTCATCGATAACCACATATTGGAGCCTCATTGCTCCCTTATCCACCATATTGTAGCCTCACTGCTTCCTTCTGCACCATTTTGGAGCCTTATTGCTCCCTTCTATACCAAGTGTCTAGAAACCAAGTGTCACTTCCATGAGACATAGAGTCCAAGTCTGATACCACACGAGCTCACATCCATTGACTCCTGAACATGAAAATCTATACATCCTTATATATCCATAGTGCAACATGAATTCACACCGTGCAACCAAGGTCTATGGGTAGCTCTCAATAGATACAACATGTCCCCACTATGATCGGGACCTAATCGAGGTGGAGCTTAGAGGTGAGGTTGCTCCTTCACTATTACTCACCAAAGCAAACCTCTCCCTTTCGACCCCTATAGATAGATTCCTATAGATAGATTCTACTACTTACTGCCTATTCTATTCGTTATATACGTAATATGACATATCGAATCAGCCCTACGTGATGTCAGGGCATCCACTCCCTGCGATGCATCAATACCTGATCAAGTACACTCTTGTCTTAGTGCCAACCCCTTTTCATGTTGGATGAGTTCCACCTATCTCAGTGCCAACCCTTTTTAATTTTGGATGAGAACACTCAATGCCAACCCTTTTTAATGTTGGATGAGAACACTTAGTTCTAGCCCTTTTTCATGTTGGATGAGAATACTCAAAGCCAACCCTTTTTAATGTTGGATGAGAACACTTAGTGCCAACCTTTTTTCATGCTAGATGGGTTCCACCTGTCGCAATGATATCTCTTTTTCATGTTGGATGAGAACACTCAGTGCCAACCCTTTTTCATGTTGGATGAGAACACTCAGTGCCAAACCTTTTTCATGCTAGATGAGTTACACCTATCTCAGTGCCAACCCTTTTTCATGCTAGATGATAACACTCAATGCCAACCCTTTTTCATGCTGGATGAGTTCCACATGTCTCAGTTCCATCCCTTTTTCATGATATATGAGAACACTCCCTCTAAAGAGGGACCACGCCAAGCTTGTCCCTAAAGTACTCAAAATTCATGCTCGACAAAAAAAAATTAAACACGTCCACAACTTGATCCTCTGTAGTCACGAAATTGGAGCGTCACTGCTCCCTTCTGCACTATATCCATGATATAGTAATATCTGATCTCAATATGCTTTGACTTGTCATAGACCACGGGGTTCTTTGACGACTTTATGAAACTCTGGTTGACACACAAAATGTAGGTCACCTCCATTCCAAGACCAAATAACCCAAACTATAGTTCTCGAAGCCACACTACTACTACACATGCTTCCAAAATTGAGCTTCAGCCATATCAAGTGGCACACATGACTGCTTCTTGCATCCAACGGAGCCTCTTACTCCTTACTATAGTACCCAACTCCCTTTGGGACTAACTTTCCAACTCCCTCTCGAGAACTAAATATGAACTGAATCTTCAACATGCTAACTTCATCACTTGTCCTCCAGAAAAATTCTCATCATCCTCTTCTTGTAGGTTTTACATACAAGTCAAATTTATTCCAATAGTCTGCAATTTCTGAAGCCACACTGCTTCACAAATTGATGCGCATGCTGCCACATACTCAGCTTCAACCATACTGAGCACCACACATGACTTTTTGCTGCTGCTCCACGAGACCATACTGGAGCCAATATTGAAACAATATCTGGAAGTGTTCTTCTGGTAAATAATAATGTTGACCCAATATGAATCTGAGTATCCATACAATCCAAACTCATGGTCAGATATATACCAGATACCATGATGCAAAGTACCCTTAAGGCACCTCATCACATGTTTTTCCGTGACCAAATGAACCTTCATGGGTTGCTCCATATATTGGCTTAGGGTGTTCAAAACATATATCTAGTATCATGTTTGTCAAGTACATCAATGAACCCACCATCTTCTTGTATAAGATAGCATACATAATCTCTGAATTTGTATCCTGCAACAACTTCATATTTGATACCATAGGCGTAGCCATTGCCTTGTAATCCAACATCCTGAACTTCTTCAAGATTTCCACTGCATACTTCCCTTGATTCAGAAATATCTCATCAGTTCTCTGCCACACCTTTAGTCCCAAGAAGTAGTGCATCATACCAAGGTCCTTCATTTTAAAATCAGAGGCCAAAACCCTCTTGCCACAAATCTATGTACCCTTCTCTTGATTTGAATCCAACTTTGTTCGGGCTCCATTTTCATGCCTGTGTCTTTCACCATTTCCTTCACCTTTGCAACATCTTCACACCTGCTAACAACAATATGTATGGTTGATAGAGTCCCATATGTTGTAGGGTCTTCTGGTTCCATTTCCAGAATATTTTTTGCTACACATTTTCCCATCTCCATATTTCCATGGACTCTGCAGACCACAAGCAAGGTCCATCACACCATTGAGCCACATATAAGTGGCATTTACTTGACTAATTTCTCTTCCTCATCCGGGCATCTAGAACAACCAATAAGGTCCACCCTGCACACATAATGTTCCACTCTTGGAATGATGACATAATCGTGACTTGTAGAGTGAAAGTACTCATGGAATTTGTTCAAACTGGACCACACCAATATAGGTAATGTGGTCCAGTTTTGTCCCTGTGAATTGCATTTCTTCAAACAATCCAAGGGCTTCCTTTCCATGGCCATGTTAAGCACATGTTTCAATCATCACAATCCACAATACAACATCTTGTTGAGCAGTTTCATCAAACACCTCACGTGCAATTCCCATATCCCAACACTTTCCATACATGTCAACCAAAGTGTTTCCCACAAATACATCACAGTGAACTCTTGTTTTAATGATATAAACATGAATCTCTTTGCCATGTTTTATAGTTGTTAGAGTGGAACATACTTTAATAACATCAGTAAATGTGAAATGGTTTGGATTGTGAATAAAAAACTTCAAGGCCTCGTCAACGTGCCCATTATGATCATATCCAAAAATCATTACATTCCATGAAATCAAATTTCGTGTTGGAATTTCATTGAACACTCAGAATACTTGCAAATGTGAATTTGGTTGAGCATGACATCAAGCTTCATACTTGCCATATGTATTTGACAAACGGGTTGTAAAACCTCATCGCCATGTCCATTCTAAGCATATCTGTAATTTGCCACAATTCTCCTACTGTTAATCCCCTGTAAATCACTTCATGTGGACGAAGATGGGATGGCATACCGCTTATTATTTCTAGGTATTTTGTTATTTCCACAGAGGACGACCCCAACGCTATTATTTATGCATCCATTTTTGCATGCATCACCTTCACATAAGATTCAGTCAATCCTATCAATCCCTACTTAGTGTCTTCCCCGTATGAATTCTCCCTCTACTCCATCTCATCCATTGTACATAATCTCAAACCGCTATAAATGATTACCAAAGACTTGTTGGATGATTAAAATATAGAAGCATAGGAATCCACTTGTACTTGCATGACCAAGAGAGCATTGTAAACAAATATTGTTGCTTCCTGTACTGTTACACCAAATGATACTATGCAGATACTCGTACAGCCAGATGTCATAATATTTTCCATCAGTGAGTTCAATGCAGATGGTTTATCGATGGATACCCGAGAAATTGAATTTGAAAGATGGTGCCTTCATAGCCATCTGAATATGAGAGACGATGAATATTATTCATTGGCATCCCTATTTATTGATGGTATTTTGCATCAATTGTTCTTCTGGAATTCCAAGCGTAATGTGTGAATGAAATCACTCTCATTTCGTGCCTGCCTGTAGGGTTTTCCGCCAATCTCAGATTATTCATTCTCAGTCTACCTTCTTCTTAGTCGTGTCTCTCATGTTGATTTTTATTTTCTTTGGAATCTATGTCTTTATTTTAGATTATTCATTGACAACTTCTTGCCGAGGTGGGTTTCGAATCCAACTCTTATAAGGGAGTTAAACCGAGTCTAGCTCTGATACCATGTTGAATTTTTCATAAGAGATGATATTGTATGTGAATGAATATATTATTACAATGATGCGTGCTCTATATATAAAGAACATATGGTGACCACGGTGACCATCCATGAAGACCTACGTCCCTTGGGTAATAAAATAATTTATACTTTATCTTATATTATATGATGCATATAATATAAATATATTTTATATTTATACTTTATACTTTATATTATAAATACATTATTACATTAATAATATTATAACTAATAATATTGCTTAATAATTAATAATCATATTATTAGTTATCAATCTATTAGAATGTCTTTCCGATTCTGCCCAAACATCAATAAATTTAACGCACCAATGCATCATTGTTAGTAAACCACTGATATCTATAGCGATGTGTTATGCTATATAGCACACTGGTTAAGGGTTGTCATACAAAATACACTGTGATTTCATTTCACATATGGAGTGTGTAATGCGGTGCAGTTGGTTCTATGAAATGCATCTCTTTAATAGGACATTTAAATGATAAACCAAGCAGTTCACTTTGTTACATGAAAAGAACCAGTACTCTATGTTTCGTAGAGCATCGGATGATTTTAAATGGTGCATCGTCGTTGATGATGTACTAGTAAAGGGCACATTTTAAAAGAGTCATCGCTATGACAATCTTTTAAGTATTTATCTCGGTGTAAGTATGTTAACAATACCGATGCATTTTGGTCAATTTAACGTACCGATGCTCCATTTTTAGATTTCTCTTCATTGTTACAGGTGTGTTTGTCTTATGATGCACCTGTAATAGGGCGTCCCATGAAAGGAACCTCTATGGTAAATTATTATGAATTTTTCTTGTTGTCTTGTAGTACACAACACCAGTGCCTTGTATGTATTTGGCACACCTCCAAGAAAACAAATTGTATAAAAATTGGGCGGTGCATTTGATTAATAGGACACACTAGTTTGTTTATCTCAATTGGCACAATGATGTGGATCTTAGCAGTGCTTACCATTAGATGCACTTCACTGCTAATTTGTGAAAATTTAGTCCCGAGTCATGCTCTTTACAACATGAGTGCATTGTTTGGATCTAGGGGCATTGATAGGTTACATTGTTTTATTTAAACTTAAGTGGTGTGATGTATTAATATAAATGCACCAGTTCTATCGTGTTATTTGAGAGTCGATGTTTTGTTTTTAACAATAAATTCTATTCTCAAGATCACTGGTAATGGTCCATCCACTAAGATGCCTGTCTATGCCACACCGCTCAATATTTTCCCACTGCGGTTATTTTAATAATGCCAGTGCATTTGGTTAAAATAAACACACCATCACTCCATATTTATGGAAATTAAACCTAGTGGTGCACTTTCGTTAACTGAATGAACTAGTGCTCTAGAGTTTCCAAAGCATTAGCATAATGTTTAGCATTGTGTCTTCTAGTATAACACATTAGTGCCTTTGTTATCTCTATGGGCATCACTCTATTATATTACTTTATTGCAAATTAAGTGGTGCAATGTGTTACTATGAATGCCCTAGTGCTACCTTGTTATTGAAGCATTGGAGTTTTTTTAGTGGTGTTTTATGAAGCATAGAGCATCAGTTACGAGGGATCGATGGAAACACCCTACTATGCCAAATCAATCAACATATGTCCCGATGTGTTTCTATTAATATAGCACCAGTGCATTTATTTAAAATGGTTGCACCGCTGAGTTAAATTTTATGACTCCTAAAATGAGTGGCATGATTAGTTAAATGTAACGAATCAGTGCTTCTATGTTTGAAAAGCATGGGCATGTTGTTTAGCGGGCGTTTTCTTTTATAACGCACCGGGTGCATGGAATTTCAAATGTCACACCAGTTAAGTATAGTTAGATTAGACACAACAATTATGATTCTTACTATGAAGTTAGCACATGATGCATGTCATCGGGGTGAGTCGAATTGTATAGGAACACCACGTGGAATCGAAAAAAATGTGAAAATGTCCCAAATTTCAAGCTAAATTTAAATTTTGATCGGAGGAAATAGTAAGTGCGAAGGTAATAAACAATTTACCTGGACTCTTATTTCTCAAGAAGTCATGGTTCCACCATTGAGAGGAAATGAAAATTCGTTGTAATTTCCAAAATTTGGAAATCTGTTGAATCTACTAGTGGAGCTATCCAACACGTCTAGAAGCACCAAAAATAGGGCATCTTTGAGAGTTAAGTGAGCATCAATGCTTGATTAATATTTTAGAAGCATGAGATAAGGTGTCCGAATGAAAATCGGTCTGGCAATTATTATTTTTTTACCGTACTATGGTGTGCTCTAGTATAGTTATACAAATCAGTTCGTAATAATCAATGGTGTCAGTGCGCTTTGATCGGTTCTTGTTATTTTCATTATAACTTAGGATGGTTCATTTGAAAATATAAGAACCTAAGTGTTATGTTTTAGGTGTGCACTAGTGTGTACGTACCTTAAAGGAACACACGTAAAAAAACCTCCATAAAAATCTCTAGTCACCCACCTTCGCTAACAACCTCCACTATAAACAATGATGGTGTTTGACCATTTAAGCATTGGTGCATTATTTTTTAGGCGTGCACCAATGCATATGGACCTTAAAGGAAAAATGCTAAAATAACCTTCACAAAAACCTTTGGCCACACATCTCCCCTAACAACCTCCCCTATAAATAGCTAAGGGATAATTTTTTTGGGGAAGTTCTGTAAAAAAATCCACTAGAAGGTGTTCTCCTTGTACTTCAACCATTCTATTCTTAATGGTCTCCTTATTGTATATAAATAAAAAGAGATATTATTCGCAATCAAGGAAGCTTAGCCTTCCTTTGAATCCTAATTAAAGATCTATGATCAAATGAGCATCAAGGCATTATTTACAACATTAGTAAATAAATTTGAGCTATATGTCGTAACCATTTAATCTGGAATATCTCTTGTATATTTACTTTTAATAGAAAAATATGAATTTCACATATTGATTTCTAAGGGATATAAATATGTACATATTTCCTAGTTTGAACTAATTATCTATCCCCTCTTTATTTATGAATTAGCTAGAGAATAATTGATAAGTATTCTTGATGTATCACATATTGATTATCATGAAGAATGTAGATGCTAATAAAAGTATGATTAGACAAATCAACGTATTGCACAATCCAACTAAACTATAATATGGCCTTATCAAACTAGATAACTCTATGTAGACTTGTTATGTGCATTAAATTAAAAAGAGTAAGAGTTCTTCCTAATGTGTCCTACCTAGAAGTAAGTGGCATAGAAATATTCAAATTGCATAATGCATTCTTGAGTAATTCTAATCTACCATGAGGGATCAAGTTCCTTATAACTGGACAAAATTCCATCCAATATGGAAATATAGTGGACACACAGGATTATATAGAATAAGAAAAATGGAGAGCATCCATTGCACAAGATTCACACAAACTATAATTGTACTACTCAATTACACTCAGATACATTAGGTATATATAGTTGGAGTGAGATCCAAGTGATTCTAAACATGGGTGGAGGAGTTGAGAGAATATCTCAATAGACTTCAACAAATCCTCAAATAATCCCCAAACTGTAGTATGCAACATTAATGAAGCATTATCTCTAACACGCCCCTTTAATGCTTACATTACAAAACTTCACAAATTACAAAACAAAAAAAGGTTACAAGACTTTAACTTTGTCTCACATGGTCTTCATCGGTGCCTATAGTCACTCTGATGCCTCTAGACTACGCTCTTTCTCTTCATCTTCGATCTTACCGTTCAACTCATTTAAAATATAAATGCTTCAGACCATCATTGATGAATTTGTATAATGGACAATATTGACAAACTCGGCTCACAGGGGCTTCCATGAGAAAAGTTGCCAAGTAATGAAGCATCCTATGAACATACCTCCATCTATCAAATATTTTTCTTTCGGGCATCCGTTAGTTTCTAGAAAGGTTGTCTGGATACAGAATGTCTTCAAAATTCAATCATACAAAGTCACCTCTTTGACAAACATAAGAACAATTGTTCTTGAAACTAGGGCTGCCAAATTATATCAAGAAACAAGAGTCCATGTTTTCATTAACACATAAATAACATGCCCACACACAAGATTTGAATCCATCATCTTGGATTTGCATTCACCACCTGCAACTGACGATCTTGGAGCACCTAAGTACAGCAAGAATCTCTATCTTTTAACAGACTTGTAAACATACTCAACTAGTGAATATGTTCTTACATGGCACCTAAGTACCTCAAGAACTACTAGCCTAAGATATGTTACTTTGTTCAATTCATTGGTTCTTCATAATGCAATTTTTACAAACAAAATAAATATAATGTTAATACACATCACACTACACAATAAATCTGGAGTCTACGGGATCCAATAGCCATCAACAAATAAATTCATGGACTCCACATGGCGTTTAAATTGGTCCCTATTTATGAATTGATCATCTTCACGTCCGTCTAGCACAAATTATGCAAGCAGATAGGTTGAGAATCAAACTCATGATCGAGACTTGTAGTTTTACTTCATCAATCTTGTGTGCACATCGATCTACTCGTAGTTCCACACCAAATCACACACGCATAAATACGACAATGGACCACTGCTCCTCCTTCTACACTGGTTGCTTCTCAATGGATCTGTAGTCTCCTTCATATCTTGTGGTCCTCATTCAATCAATGGGCAAGCTCAATGCAGTCAATGACTGGAAAAAATTTCAGCAGGTTCGCTCCCTTAAGATCACAATCACTCTCATGGGATTAATAGAGAATGATTGTGTTTCTTGAATCTTGCACCAGAGAATGCGATGATAGTCTTCTATATTCTTCTCGTTCTTTCCCAACGATCTGAAGTTTATGAGAGGCTCCTCCTCTTGATAATTTCATATGGTGGCTTAATCAATCTATGGCTCAATCTTCCATGCAACGACTACAACAACAACACTTCATTGCACTTCAATGGTTGCACGTTTTAAACTAGCAAATGTTGCAAATTGTTTCCCCAATTGATATGATTTATGGTCTAGCGGTTCCTCTTTCTTATACAAAGGTGTCACATCTCTTACATGCAACTTCTTTACACATAAATACTCACACCAACAATCATTTGCACACATAAATGCACTCACAACGAAAACTCTCTACTCACACACTAACCTATGCACAAAGGATCAATCCTCAAATCTCTTCCATTTCCTGAGCCCTCCCATAAGGGAATGAGGCTCAAATGAGCTCTGATACCAAATAAGAAAAACGGAGAGCATCCATTGCACAATATTCACACAAACTATAATTGTATTACTCACTTACACTCAGATACATTAGGTATATATAGTTGGAGTGAGATCCAAGTGATTCTAAACATGAGTGGAGGAGTTGAGAGAATATCTCAACAGATCCTCAAACTAATCCCCAAACTATAGTATGCAGCATTAATGAAGCATTATCTCTAACATATAGAACATAGTGTTCCTGCAATATACAACCTAATTTTGTAACATTAACAATTGATATTTAGAATTCTAGTAATCCAAATTAACTCTTACTTGGATTTTAGGTCAAAAATAGATTTTCCTTCTTATTATTTTGAGGAATAAAAATATTTAAATTCATAAAATGACATAAAATATACGTAGTTTCATAAAATAAATCATATATTCACATTATATAAATTTTTAATATAGTCATTGTAATCATAGTCATCATGCTTCTTCTCTACAATGATGATATTGTTCTTATGGTGAAGGATCCCTATGAAATAGGTAAGCAACTAATAATCATCAAGGAATTCTGCTCTAGTATGGGTATGACTGTGAGCAGTGACAAAACAAAGTTTATGACAATTAAATTCAAAAGGATCACCTATGATACTAGTGTATATGAAAACAATGCGTTGGAGGAAGTTCCTTCATACAAATATCTTGGAATTGATATTCAAGATAAGCTCAATTGAAACTATAACATTGAAAAAAGGAAAAATGGAGGGTGGAAAGCTTATTATGGGCTTGAAAACAATTGTAAATCATGTGGATGTGAAATTTTGGGTCACGATATATCTAGAGAATCTCAAAGAAAGATAGAATAGATCCAAAAGAATTATATAACTTATAATCTCAAAATTAAGGGAAATACACCCTATCTTATCCTCCTCATAGAAGCAAACATTTCCCCAATTGAGAACATTGCTATGATTAGATACTTAATGTACAAGAACACAATAAACTACATGGACAACAAGAGGCTCTCCAAAATTACTTCAAACTCTAGCCAAAACCACCAACGGCTCAAGCGGGGAAGCCATCATGTAGAATACCGATAATATTATAAAATATTATCACATCTAAACTTACTGAGAACATGTGGTGTGATAATGAATTAGAGGTTAAAAGGAAATTAAGATACTACAAGGAGGTGGTAACCCTAATTTAGAAAATCAGAAGTATCTCTTAGTTTTGACAAGTGCAATGGCATTGGACAGTAAAAGGGTTGAAGATGAAAAACATCCACTTAGAATGACTTTCTTATACTCATATTAGATTCCATTTTAAAAGTATTTGTTGCCACAATAGAGACCTTCCTAACCTCCTATGTAATCAAAACTATGGTGATCTTGGAACACTTATCTCAATGTTTTTTTAGCATAGAAATATAATTTAAACAAAATCCAAGTAATCTCTTACCTTCTTATATTTATATAAACCAAATAATCTTAATATACTATTAAAAATCATCATCATCATCAATATAATTTTTAAAAATAATATATAAAATATAAATTTTATTATTTCATATATTTATCAATCCACAAACTATTTAATAAAACATATTTTTATTTAATTTAAAAACTTATTATTATTATTTTTTAATCTCTCAATCTATCTTACACTTTCTAGATAATATACTCAATCATTATCAATAACAATTATGTTTCTTCTTCCAATTACCTACATAACCAGGTATCATGTTAATAATTATATTGAAAATTACTTTACACTTCACATGTATATTGTCCTTCCCATTCAAAAAATAATCTTTCATGTGATTTTAGAAATGTGCATAAAGCATTTTATATATATATATATATATATATATATATATATATATATATATATTATAAATTTTGGATATATATTTTTTAAATTTTGGAAAAGTACACTTGAGTTAATTGGTATTTAGTTTTATATATTTATAAATAATTTAAGGTTAGATGTTATTTTTTATTATATAAAATGATTAACATGAAAGAGTTGATTGGTATTTGATTTAATATATTTATAAATAAGTTAAAATTAGATGTTATTTTTTATTATATAAAAT
>ML783288.1:480880-502222 GCA_009831015.1 Picea engelmannii
GCCAATACAGACACACAATCTGAGGTCATTTTGTAGTTAAGCCAACCCCACGCTAGGTAGAGGTCTAATACGTTAATTTACCTATACTTCTCATATATATGGGATTTTTGTGTCAAACGGTTGCATTTCTTCAGCTTAGGATGGAAGAGATCTTTTGACAGTTTTACAATTCATAATTTAAAAATACAGAGATTTGAGATTTACATATTTCATACTAAATATCAAAAAAAAAATTACTTAAATGGATTTGATTTGATCTCTCTATCTTAGTTAAGATAAATATAGGGTGTTGTTCAAGGGATTTGATCTCTCTATCCTAGTTAAGATAAATATAGGGTGTTGTTGACAGCTTTCTAAATGACCATGTGTAATGAGTGGGGATTCTCTCGAATATGAAAGATCCTAATTAGACCTTGTTTGAAATGTTTATGGCCCAGGTATCCTTAAATAATTTTGTTTGGGGTTTTGGTCCATTGTTAATGAGATTTTTTAAAGTAATAAAATGAAATGTAACTAATTTAATATGCAAAATGCAGGATAATGCAAAAATCTCGAAATAAACACAACAACAAATATCTTATTGCTTTCTAACTTTCTGAAAAAATTACTTAAGCAATAAAATCAATAATATAAATAATCATAAGTATTATAGAAAAATCTGATAACAATACAATGCTTAAAGGCTATAGACTCAACATTCTATGAGATAAATTAAATAAACAGATTACTAATAAGTAAGAAAAGTCTGCACTAATATCATAACAAAATTAAGTAAATCAACAGAAAAAATTCCACAAATCATAAATCTCAGAACTTAAAAGTTTGTCTCCAAAAATCTCAGAACTTAAAAGTTTGTCTCCAAAAATACTTAGCTAGGAGTGGATTCTTGTTAATTAATTATTCATACAAAAGTTTACAAAAGGCACAAGCAAAAGGCTTACTACAATTTGAATCCTTCTGATATATCTTTTTTCATCTAAAAAGAATTTGACTTTCTTTAACCGTGCCTTCCTATTTGGGTTCAAACTTTTCCTCTATACCATGACCTTTCATCTGACTTGGTGAAGTTTCTTCTCTTTCTTTTCTCTACTTTATTATAATATGATACTTTTTCTTATCGTTTTCTCATGTTTCTTCATTTTAGACACTATGGTCTTAATTATCGTTATGTGCCTAGGAGGGGCCTATATGAATATTTAGATAGGTGATTCATTAACCTCAGAGAGAGCTCTTATACATTTCTTGTTGGAGGAAATACAACCCTTCAACATTAGACACTTGTTCTTGAGGACATAATTTATTTCTAGATCCAAAAGAAGGAAGGTGCTAGAGGTGCTAGTACTATGCTTCCATGTGCTTCCATATCTTAATAGAACTCTTGACCTCTAAAGCAAAATCTTGAAGAGATCCATGGGATCTGTACTTCCACTAGTTGCTCGACCAAACTCTATTTCTTTCAGAACTTATGTAGGAATAGTGAGAACTTTAGGTGGAATTTCATCAAGTGCAATGTGCCAATCTTCCACCCTTTTGAATTGCAAGTCAACTTGTTGATACTCTAACTCCCATACTTGTTCTTTGTTCTTTGAAGGCATATTCAATCAATCGAGGAATTTTAATTTTAGCTGTAACCTTTATAGTTTCACCATCTTCCACATTGAATAGTATTATCTCCTCTGGATTGTCTAGTGTGACAATTACTTGTGATTGATATGCAACTGATTTTCCCTTCATTTTCCCATGTCTCCTTGAGGATATATAGAATTTCCTACAGAAAGTTAGTACAACCAAAAGAGAATAGAGGATTAACCTAAAAGACTAAATTGAATTAAAAAATAAGAAATTGTCCTTAAACCATTCAAATTATATAAGTTTATGGGTTTTATAAAATATTGACCTGATTTGAGTTGCATGTTGAATTAGCTAGGATGCATTATTTAGTCTTGATTGCAAACTTATAACATGGGTTCGAACTTGTGGAAATAAGCTTACATGCAAAGTCATATTCATTCTCCTAAACGCTTGAATTGAAACTTTTAAAAGTTTGTTACCCCTAGCCTTACTTAATAGGGATAAGTGTCAAATCATGATAATTATCCATTAAACAAAAAATTATGTTAGGTGAAATTACAACTCATACTTTAGGAATCATTTAATCACTGAAATTCAAAAGATGATGGTTTAAGCATATGGTGTCAGCGAATCACACTCGAAGGCATATGAACAAGTACAAATCACATGCATACTTAAGATATGTTAGTTCAGCTTCATCTAATTTTCATTCATACGAATAGTTCAAAATGATGGGAGAATTAATCAACGAATTAGGGCCAATGAAGAAAATCAAGATCCTTGAACACCGTTATAAGCAAGGACAGGCCCAATTTGAACATCAAGCTTAATTTAGCAATCAAGGTATGATTTTGCTTGGTCTAGGTTTGATTTTGAAGTCGAACCCATTTTCATAATTAGGACCTTGTGACACCAAGTTCAAGAATTAAGAGCCCGATTTAGAGTTTCAGTCCAATTTGGAAAAGTGACTTTCGAATGTAAACACCAAAAAATGTTTGAAAGAGATTAAAGAAGAAGAGTGAAATAAAACAAGGTCGAAGGTCATAAAATACAAATGGTGATGGTGATGTTTGATTTAGCAATCATGGCCATTCCTCCAATCGGGACAAGGCGACAGTACCTTAGTGAAAATGGATCTCATAATGACCATAGTGAGAATAACTATGCATGCCTCATGGATTGGGCCTACTCCACATGTAGAACCTTGATGACGATTATGAATATAGGTATAGCAGAACCAAAACACCTACTAATGATGAGTGTTGGGACACCCAAAAACCAACAGTTCTATGTGACCACTTGAATGTAAAGATATATAATATTTATAAATACTTAAGTAGTATAGACATACAAGTGATGAACCTATATTATAAGAAAAGGATTAGCTTACCCTTATCTAGGATCCCATGAGATGAGAACACTATGATAGAGGAAGGGTCGGTTGACCCTTCTTTGGATTCCCCTCAATGTTAATACTTACTGAAGGAAGGATTGGGCGACCGCTCAATGGGTTTTTGTAATATCTCGAGTGTTGGCATGAGCACACGCTCCTCCATTGCATGGTAAGACAGATGATTTGGGTGAAAGAGAGAGCACTCGGTTCGGTTAAAAAAGGAAAAGGACTTCTTATACGATGAAGTTGAAGTTCCTTGGGTAGTCGCCATGCCAAGGACGACTTTGCTAACGATCGCTTGCAACGGAAGTTGAGATGAAGGCTTGACGAAAGACGCATGAAATGTGGGCGCTCCACGGAAGTAATGGGTGCCCCACTGAAGAGACAAATCAGTTAACGGCATCTGTTGGACCGAACGAGTGATGGAAAAACGTGAGCTCATTTCCCTTGGGATCTCGTCGCGCCAAGCAGAATTGGCCAAGGAAACTTGCACAGGATGCTTAGCCAAGAGAATTTTCGATGAGTGGTCACCAACTTGACTTGGACAAACGACCAAGGGTTGTGTTGCTCCATGGTGAATGGGCACACTAGTTGGAAAGCTTGGGAGCCTATACAAACCAAGAGAGAAAACCATTTGGGAGGATCCAATGATCAAGGAAACAAGAGACACATTCTAAACCAAGCAAGGAATTGCAGAGATGAAGCATGAAGGAGTGGTGATTCGTTCAAACTTCTAACTATAGTGACGCAGGAAGGGTGCACAGTGACTCACCGAAGGAGTCTTTGTGTTTTCACACAGGTTATTTGTGTAATTGAGTGGAATGCTAAATTGACATCTTTTACACCATCAATTTGTCTTCTTTTACCTTATCCCTACATCTAATTACCATGTTTATTATTATATCTACCCACATTTATGCCTAACAAGCTTAGCAAAGTAAAAAGTTACTAATATTCATAATTTCCTTTGTTTTTAATGATTTAGAGAGGGTTTGGATTAATCTTGCTAATGGAGGTTTTTCACGGTTCAGTTCCTATACCTAGTGTTCTTTTCTTGTACCCAACCTCCATGTTTACAATATATGCACATCTCGAGGGCCAAAATGAAGACAAGGGTTTTGTTGGAAATACCTCCAATATTGTATAGTGTTCACTAGTTTGCACCCAGGTCACACATGTGGACCTCGAGCATGTAGTCAAATCTCGTGGTCAAAATTGTGCTAGAATTAGTAGCAATGACCTTCATACATGATTTTCGAGCAAATGAAGAAGAATCTCCATATTCTGAAACATGGCTTTTTTTGCAAAATATGTCCATTGAGTTGTTTTACAATGGTTTTTGAAAATAATGAAGGATCTGGGAGATATGGATGTTTTTCCAATCTAGGTTTGCCCATATTTGAAGTTGTGAACATATTTTCCAATCTTCTAGATAATGGATGCACCCAACCAACAAAGGAACCAAATCAAGTCTATTCTCAGATAGTTTTATGGTAAATGGATCGAATGTAATCAGATCTTGAGTTGTTCTTGAACCAAGATCCACCAAAAACACACAAAGACAATGTTTTGTAAATATGTCCATAATTGATAGTCCAGATTTGGAGGAATTGGTTCCAATTTCCCCCTACCTCTTTGTATAAAATGTATGAGCAGGGTAAGGAGGTGAGAGAGCTAGATTAAAGAATTGAAGAGGAATGGAGAATTGTGATGAATTACATTATATAATGTTGAAGATCTTTCTCGCAGTAAATTAATCTCATATTTGTTCATGCAAGTGAATTTTTGAGTATAGCCCAATATTATAGATATTTCCCACAATGTGTGCCAAGCTTGGTAGGCCCCCCATGCTGGAATACATTGTGTTTCTTTCATTTACTTTTAGTCATCTAGATAAGTTTTTCTTTCCATTTAGAATTTCAATCGTTGGTTATGTTTTGTATTTGAATTCATCCACATAATATTGATTATCCACTAAAGATTGAAGGAATAATATGTTTTTTAAGTGATCACGGGAACCCTATGAAGAGTTTTATGACCCTTTCTCTAGCTCACTCATGTCGAGGATACTATACTAAAGAATTCTATGCTAGAAAAAGGATTGACCAACCCTTCCATGCTCCCCCCTTCGAGGAGAATACTAGTATAGAGGAAGGATTGGTCAACCCTTCCAAAGGAACCCCCTAGACAAAAATTCCATGGTAGAGGAAGGGTTGGATGACCCTTTCCCTAGCTCACCCAAAACAAGAATACTATGATTGATGAAAGGTGGATCGAAACTTCTCTTGACAACCCCTCTATAAGAATACTATGCTTGATGGGAATACTATGCTCAAGAAAGGGTCAATTGACCCTTTTCTATGCCTCCCTTCAATGAGAATACTAATATGGATGAAGGGTTGGATGACCCTCCCTAGGCTTTCCCTTAGAAGGAAGACTATATTCAAGGAAGGGTCAACTGACCATTCCTTAATTCCAGGCCATGAATGGTAGAAAAGATAACTCCACATTGATGTTTTTTCATTAGAATGATATGCGAATATATACATGAATAAAAGACTCTTGGTCTTCCCAAACAGGTGACCGTTCCTATCACCTACAACCCTTCATATTTACATACAATTTCAAAAAACGTAACCACAAAGGATTATGTGTCCAACATTCCCCCGCTTAATCTGAAGGGTTGTGTGTGAGTCCAAGAATCATTCTAAACTTCTCAATTTTTTTTCTTCCAAGCGCTTCGGTGAAGATGTCTACAATTTTCTCATTTGTGGAACAACATGTTAAGTGAATAGTCTTGGCCTCTACAGGATATCGAATCAAGTGATACTTTTTGTTGATGTTTTAGGTTCAATCATGGAATCTAGGATTCTTGGCCAACTTGATTGCAGAAGTATAGTCAACTAGAAGAGAAGTAGAATTCACTTGTTTGTCCTCCAAATCTTCAACTATTTTCTTGACCACACAATCTTCTTTGTCACTTCTGCAACTGCCACATATTCAACCTCTGTTGTGGAATCTGTTGGGACTGCTTGTTTGCATAATCTCCATGAGAGAGCTATTGATCCAAGACTCATGAGATAACCTAAAGTTGACACTCTATTTTTCGTATCCCCATCAAAGTTTGAATCAAAATATCCGGTTAGGTTGAAGTCATCTACTTTAGTGTACTGGATTCCAAAATCTTGAGTTCCTTTCAAGTATTTTAGAACTCTCTTTGTAGTAGACCAATGTCCTTCATAAGGATTTTGCATGAACCTGGAAAGAATCCCAACAACAAATGAAAAGTCTGGTCTGGTGGTAGTAAGATAGATAGGACTTCCCACAAGTTGTTTATACTTGGTTGCATCCTCAAATTCATTCCCTTCTTTTGATGTTAGATTCAAATTATGTTGCATTGGAGTAGAAACAAGATTGCACTCAACCATGCCAAACTTGTTCAACAACTCTCCAACATACTTTTTCTCGGATATGAATATCTACTTTGGATTTTGTATCGCTTCAATGCCTAAATAGTAGTGAAGATGTCCCAAATCTGTCATCTCGAAGCCTTTCTTCAACTCTTTCTTTATGGATGCAATGTGGTTCTCATTGTTCCATATTATGAACAAATCATCTACATATACTACAAAATATACAACAATTTTCCTAACTTTATTGAAACGCAAAATTGCATTGTCAATATTCAAATGCTTGAAATTTAATTTCAGAAGATGTTCAGTTAACGTTTCATACCATGCTCACGGTGTGTGTTTCAAGCCATACAAGGATTTGATGAGCTTTCATACCTTGTGTTCTTGTCCCTTCACAACAAATCCTTCTGGTTGAGACATGAACACATTCTCTTTCAAGTCTTCATTCAAGAAAGCAGTCTTCACATCCATTTGATGAATTCTCCATCCATTTTGTGCTGCCATGGAAAATAGAGTGCATATGGTACCCCATTTTGTTGTGGGGGAAAAAGTCTCCTCATATTCAAGAACTTATTTTTGTGCAAATACGTTTTCCACAAGCCTTGCTTTGTGCTTGTCAAGCGAGTCATCTGATATGTACTGTTTTTTAATACCCACTTGCAGCCAATTGATTTGGTTCCATATGGAGGGTCCACCAACTTCCATGTCCCATTTTTTATGAGATAATCATATTCCTTCTGAGTGGCTTCTTTCCATTCATCATGAGAAGTGTCCTCTTTAAAGGAAGTCGGTTCATGGTTAGTAGATAAATTAAACTCACAATCATATGAAACATCCCTATCTTCTACATCACCCGAGTTTGAATTATCTACAATACCTCGATCTTGTTTTGAGGACAATCTAGTTCTTGTCTTTCCAACCTCATGACGATAAACACTCTCAAGTGTTTTATGAAGATAAACACTCTCAAGTGTTTTTGTGAGCCATTCTGTTGGACCTTTCTGAGATGGTCCAGGTTGCTCAGATGATTGAGATGGTGTTGAGTTCTCATCAAGCCTTGACTTTTCAATCCTCTCGATCACATCATCCAACTGAAGTTTAGTTTCTGATGAAGTGGTAGGAATTTCTTCATGAGTGGAAGATAGTGCTACAAAAGGAGATTTCATAGATTGACCCAAGATAGGGATCCCCCCTTCAAGATGTAGAATCTCATCATCAAATTCATCGTATGTCTTTACACAAGTGAATATTTCCAGATGATCAAGCTGCCTCTCAACAATTTCGTCTTTCTTGGAGGATTCAAGAAAGATCACATCTTTGGAAATGATGAATTTCTTTTTTGTCTCATCATAAAGACAATACCGCTTGGTGGTATTTGAGTACCCTAAAAATATGGACTTTTGACTCCTTGCATCAAGATTTCTTCTTTGCTCCTTATGAATCAAGGCATAACAGGTGGAACCAAAGACCCTAATATGCCTTACCGACAAAATATGACCATACCACATTTCATATCGAGTCTTATTTTTGAGAGCATGAGATGGACACTTATTTTTGACATAAATTGCACATAGAACTGCATCAACCCAAAACATCAATTTAACATTCTGAAAAACATCATGGAATGAACCATATTTAGAAGTGTCATGTTCATTCATTCAGTCACACCATTATGTTGGGGATTGTATGGAACTGTGGTTTGATGTTTGATCCCATGTTGGCGAAGGTAGCTTTCAAATTCATTAGAAGTATATTCTCTTCCATTATGAGTGGGAAGAGAGCCAATACGAGACTCAACTTCATTTTGAATCCATACATGAAACTTTTTAAATGTTTCAAAAGCTTGTGATTTATCTTTCAGCAAGTACACCCAACACATTATGGTGTAATCATCAATAAAAGTCATGATATACTTGTATCTATTTGCAGAAGGAACATGCATAATGAATCAATTCAAGTTTTCTACATGCTCTGGAAGTGGAATCATGGAAATGTTGTTTGCTATGTTTTCCAAGTATACAAGCTACCATTTTTTCTCAACAAACGAAGACTGTCATAATTAATATGGCCAAATATAGCATGTTAGAAAAGACTAGATGACATTATACTCGAATCATGATGAGAGAGGTATGCAACAATGTGTGTATGGGAAGATGCCCCATTTAGCTCCAACAATCTTCCATCTTCTATTCCGGTCATGACAACCATGCTATTAGAATCCTTCCTTATCTCAACTTTTCCACCGATCATATGAATAGAGTGGCCTTGTTGTCTGATGTGCACAAGAGACAACACGTTTCTTTCAGAAGATAGACTACATTGTGCAAAAGAAAATCATTCCACAGAGCTTAATCCTGATGGTGCCCATTCTCGAGGGCTTGAGACTTGATCTATCTGCAAAGCACACTATGCCATCTACATTGTCATCAAAGTCTTCGAAGAAATATCTTCGAAATATCATGTGGGAGGTCGTGCCAGTGTCAAGAAGCCATCCATCCCTCCAAGAAGAATTTAAGTATTAAAGAGATCTTTAGTTACTCCTATACTGCAATAGACAACAACATAATGTAATGTACACCAGGTTTGAGGTTCTCTCTGTCTTATTTGATCTTCTTCCATGGAACTCTGTAGTCGGAGACTTAATAGCACCCATTCATTCAGCAACAGGTACAATGAGGATCATATTTTTCGCCGGGATTATGGCAACCCCCTGCCTCAGATCTTCTTCCTTCTGCGTCGTTTCTCACTGCCTCCATGTTGTCTATTAAATGGAGTGTTGGAAGCCCCACAAGCAGAATGCATGGTCATTTGCCTTCACGCACAGTAGCAAGGTAACAATATAGTGAATTGCACCAATAAAAAATAAGCTGGAACCAAGAGAGTTCTCGCACCACTCTTGTGAAGGTAACAATCAGAATTTTCCTTAAATACCAGCAAATGGATAATGCATTTGCTTAACGATATGGATAAGGATATAAATGATATGGACATACCAGCCAATAGATAACGATATCATTTAAGCATATGCACTATAATGGACATACCAGGAAATGGATAACAATATTGGAAGCGGCGATGAAGGGCACGAACCCTAGAAATGGCCCAAACCCTAGGACATATATGGCATTGTTAAGTGAATACATATGCCAGCAAAAACATCTATATCTGGCTGCCAAAACCGAGCTGAGACGAGATTATAGTTATGCATACGTTTAGAAGATGAAGGCATAGACCTACCACATTGAAATCGAGTATACGATGTAGTATTTCTTTGCATAAGGTATGATCAAAACACGACTCTCACACCATGCAGAGGTCAAGGTCGAGATCAAGCCACGGCCACTCAAAGAGTTTGCCAGCCACGAGTTTGTTGTACTAGCAGTGAACCCTAGTATGGTCAGAATGGCAACGCCGATTATGAGGAAACTAGTTGTTCATGTACAACTAAGTATACTTTACATTTATCTTTGTGCTTAACCACTCATAATTTCTCGTGAATGGATACATGTGAACCAGTTTTATGTGTCATTGATATAATATATAGATGCTTGTACCTTCAAGTTGGTCTTGTGCTTTATTGGTAGGTGGAATATAGGCCAGCTTATAATGCACATGTTGCAACACTCAATGTCAATGTTGAAGCAATACATCATGTGCACGTGACATATTAATGCTTGTACTTTGCATTCCAATGCATAGTGGTATATGATGGTGAGTAATATATTGACATGACATTTGATAGTCTTGTAATAAACTTTTTCTACTACAAAGTATTTAGTTGCAAGGGAACTTCTTTTATTTGTCTTATCTTATCTTTTTAGAGAAGTCAACTATTTAGTCTTATTGCAATGGTATAGTCTTATTGCAATGGTAGGAACTAGTTTGACCACTTAAGAAAATCTTTTTTAGGTTAGAAACCTTAGTTTGAAAGTGTAGAGGCAAGGTTGTTGAGGTGACATTGGGTGGTTTGCTTATCGGTTGCCCCAAGCTCCCCCTTGGCCAGACTTGACAAGATTTTGTAGAGGCAAGGTTGTTGAGGTGACATTGGGTGGTTTGCTTATCGGTTGCCCCAAGCTCCCCCTTGGCCAGACTTGACAAGATTTTGAGCGGTAATATTGTAGAAAGACACCACTAACACCTAAACATAGTGAGAAAAAATTCATAAAATGCATTGATATAGTATGATAGACTATTTAAAGAGATCATTGATACTTATATAATTTGGCTACATGACTAAACCCTCCATGTACTAGATCACATACCCATAACTGTTTATAAAAGGTGGGTCTAGAAATGATCAATGTGGACATTCTCAACATCATGTGCTAGTTGGTCAGTCAATTGACTCCCTCTAATGGCCGGCTCCATATTGTAACAAGATGAGGTTACACAAAAAGAACCATTGGTTCCAACACCTTTTGATTACACAAAACAAGTTGCAAGATGTTAATGTCACCCATGTTGCATCTTCCTTAGCTAGTATCTCATCTGAAATTAATGAGATACAAGCTAATGTACAAAACTTAAAGTCTTTCTTTGCACCTCAGATGAAAGCCATTAAAATGTTTGATGCTTTGAAACAAGGAAAAATGACTCAGTCACCACTTGAAGAAATTAGAGAAGCCAAGAAAAATAAGTTCACTACCATTCATAGAGCTAATGAATATACAAGCTTTTACATTGAAAGTAGAAGTTGCAAGAGAAGAAATTTTATAAATTTGTCAACATCTCAAGGAGTTAGCTCAATTAGTGGTCATCAATGTTGCTAAGAATTTGTCTTGTTTTGTGTCAATAGGTGCTTGGCTGAAATCCCTTTGGGTTACATGCACTAGTCTAAGTCAACAAGGTTACTAAGGATATCATCCACAAATATGGGGAAGCATATTTTGTGATTCCCTGCAAAGTTTTCTTTGAAAAAAAACAAACTAATTCTATATCAGCTGATAAAACATCCCTTGGATTTTCCCATAAAATTTTCTTTGAAAAAAATACAAATTTATAAGCATATTAAACATCTCATCCATATTAAAAAAAAAATTATAATTTATATGGATATGCAACAAAAATAAAATTATTATTATATATATAAAAACTTAATTTAATCGATCTTTATTATTTTATGCCTTAGGTTAAAGATTTTACCGAATGAAAACTTTTTCTAGGGATATTTACCCGAAATCAGATCATAAATTGTTGGATTAGTAGATTTAAATGTTTATTTCTGAAAAAAAAAAACCATTTTATATATCAGCTAACCAACTCCTTATTTTATCAGATAAACCTAAACGTAGTTTCCTAAAATAATATAGAAGGAAAATGAAATAACATGGACACTAAGTCAACTTCCTTCCGGCGAGATCGTGCATACTATATAAATAAGCAGAAGCAAGGAGTTGCTACATTTGAGTATTGAGCTGGAATTTGCAAATGAGCGCAAAGCAAAATCTGTTAACACTAGACATGGAATATATATAAAAGAAAGCAAGAAAATTGAGCTAAATTAAAGCATTCAGTGTATTTCAGTGTCTCAGCTTCCTTTCCTCGCGAAAAGCATTGTTGGCTTTGGAAAGAGAGAGTCACGTTCGATCTCCTAGGACATTGGATTATTCCTACGCGTTGCCCAAGCTATACGTTTTCTGCTCAAGATTGACTCATTGGAAGTAGAATGTAGTAGATTTCGGGCAATGGTATTAGCTCAACCGGTGGATAATATCCCCTTGGCATCAAATAACTTATGAATTCAAAGCTTTAACGAAAGGGGAGAGTAGAGGTTGAGAGACTGTACCAAAACCAAGTTTCAATGGAAATCGAAGGTGAAGGTACGCATCACTTTGGAAAGGAGTTGGAAGATCTTAAAAACATGCAAATGTCATCCAATGTGAAAGTTTTTTTCATTCATCTATGTTATTTATTAGTTCATTAGGCAAGCTACATACATGCTCACTCGAATTCTTGTTTAGAAACTCTCTTTTTGTTTGTAATTAGCCATCTAGAACTATGTTGTTTTGTGTGAAAGTCCAAGAGTGAAATCTATATAAATGTCATCCAATGTGAAAGTTTTTTTCATTCATCTATGTTATTTATTAGTTCATTAGGCAAGCTACATACATGCTCACTCGAATTTTTGTTTAGAAACTCTCTTTTTGTTTGTAATTAGCAATCTAGAACTATGTTGTTTTGTGTGAAAGTCCAAGAGTGAAATCTATATAATTCATGCTAGCCTCGATGATATATATATATATATATATATATATATATATGGGAACAGTGAGTTCCATCTAGATTGAAATCCATATCTTGTCTTCTTTCTATTACAATCCATTCACTGACACAAAGTTACCTTTGAATCTTTCTGACCTATCAAGGTTGACAAATGACCTCATAAAACACTACCCTTTGTGGCTAGCAATTCCCACTAATTCGTCATCCGAGATTCCAAAGGTTTAGAAAAAACCCTTTCACACACATCATGACTTATCACTTTCGTGCTCGTCTAACTCATTAGTTGATGATAGTATACAGTTGAGACTTTTCTCATATACTTTGATTGGAAGTGTTGCCAAATGGTAAGTTTAGCTAATAGGTGCTTCATATAGTGACTTTGTGTCCTTGGCTATGTCATTTTTTACGCATTTCCATCTGTCGATTTGGTATGAGACTAAAATTGAGATTTTGATGTCATTACATCAAAACACCCCCAAGCATCTCTCAAATCATATTCATGAATGGAGACAATGGCGTAGGCTTGTCAAATCCATAATTTTGGACCAATCGCTAGAATATTGGTTTGTTTTTTTATTACTAATACCCATTGCCAAATCGATTACTATGTTACGGGAAGTTCATAAGGAGATGGTAATTCTATGTACCCAACATTTAGATCTAATTTATTCTCAGTCTGGAAAATTATATGATATGATTCCTCATGCTAGGTCCTGTCAAACCCAACTTGAGACCATATGCCAGTGGTGTGGTTGGTTCTATTTCCAATGTCTCAATTGGCCATGATATGATTCCTCATGTTAGGTCCTGTCAAACCCAACTTGAGATCATATGCCAGTGGTGTGGTTGGTTCTATTTCTAATGTCTCAATTGGCCAATTAAGTGGACAATTAATTCAAATGTCCATCTCTATGAATCCATCTATTATTGCGCCAAGAACTCAAAGTGTAGTATCCCTTGTTTAGATCAATTGAAGAACTATTAAAGAACTCTTAGCAATTTGGAGGAAGAAATAAAATAAATAAAAAAATAAAAATAAAAAAAAGATTCCAATACTGAACAAGGAACTTGTCAAACCCAAAATGTTGTCGAGTGAGGTCAAAATGGGAAGAGGAAGTTGAAGTTTCCTTGCAATATTTGTAGTGGAAACCATCTCACTCACTAGTAACACCAGATGGATTACACTCACCAGTTTTTGGGAACTCCCTGGAAACTCGATGTGTTGACAATCCATTCTCACCTGAACAACAACAAATATTTTCATCAAATCATGCACCTCCACAAGTGGGAAATCCATCTAATGGAAATGTATACATATGTGATCAAACATTTAATTTGGAAACTCAACCTCAAAGTTACAAGAATCTTGAGTATGGTGGCCCTCTCCAAATAAATAAGCCATCATTTAACACAATGCTATACCACATCTTATTCAATTTTAGAGTAACATTACAAATATCCCTTCTATTAAACTATTAAATATACATAAATTGGTGAAATAAATATTATAATCATATTATTGTCTTTTTTTAAATTTTTAGTCAGATAGTCTTTGGCTCAAAGTAGGGGACCAAGACTCCAATTTCTTGCAGAATGAAGAAAGGGAACTCTCATCCAAAAATAATGCAAAGGAAATCACTTTAGAAGACGACTCCAAATTACAAACTTTGAATTTATGAAAAAACGACAACACATCCACACTTCAACACTTTATTCAAGAAGGAATCTTTTCCAAATCAATTCCAAGAGGCTAAAATGCTAGAACATATATTATAAATCATCACTAATACCGAAAATTATGATTTAAATAGGGCGATAGAAGAAGTAGAAATTCGAAGGGAAATTTAAAGGAATGGGGTTTCAATTTCCTTTTATATATTTTTCTATGATTTAATCAAATGTAATCTGAAAAGAATGTTGGTGTATGCTCAAAGAACTAGCAGGTTGGGAGGGAGCACAAACTCCTCCTTTCTAGCGGTTGTCCCAAATATTCCAATCCATCTTACTTTAGCAAATTTTATTCCATTTCTCTTTGTAATTCCTCATACAAAATAATGTAAAAAATCATAGTAGGATGAATGAAGAAGTTGATGTCAAAGCTTATATCATCTAATTAAGGTGGTTTTATGAAAAATCGATAAATTATTGGCAATATTGTATTGGTACAAGAAGGGATCCATTCTAGCTTCAAGGAAAGAGAAACAAGAATGGTAATAAAATTGGACATGACCAATGCTTTCAGTTAGGTAAAGGCATTCCTTTCTATTTAAGGTATTCGATAATTTTTGGTTTTAGTTTTGATTTTTTTTTTCTTTGATAACTTCATGTGTCATCTCACCTTGGATATCCCTCTAATTAATGGTCAACCAAACTCCTTCTAGTGTAGTAGGGGTCTAAGGAAAGGATCTCCTATCTCTATGTTATTGTTCATAATTTTGGAAGAAACTATTAATCACAAGATGGAATAAAAAAGAGTAACAAGCAATATTTCATAGATAAGGATCGTTAGAGGAACTAAGAGTGTAAATCATTATCAATTTGTTGATGATGCAGTATTCATTGTAGGGGCTTCTCTCACCATTGTAAATAGATTTAAATGAACATTGGACTCTTTTTTGGATGCCTCTAGAGGAGAAGTCAACAAAAGTAAATGACAAATATTTGGCTCAAACTCCAACTTTTAGGTAATGCATCTGATTTCTAAAACTCTCCAATTACCACTGGTAGAGGATTGGTCATTGTTTTGCTACCTTAAAATTCCCATCTTGATTAAAGGGTCCTCTTCTCAAGCCTTGGTAAGCATATTGGATAAGAGCATAATTAAGTTTGGGAAATGGGGATCATATTGGATTAACCCCACAGGTTAAGTCATTATTATTGACTATGTTCTATAGTCTCTACATTTATATCAATTTTCAGGTTGATTGGCTCCAACTAACACCACAAATCAAGTTTCTATAAAGATGAGGATTTTTTTTATGTGAGGGTGGCAAATCAAACTCTAGGGACTATCATATTGTGAAATGGAAAATAGTAACAAGACCAAAATTTAGAGACTGACTCCACATTAAGGATCCATCCTAACTGAACGTGGCCCTTACATTAAATATGATTTGGAGAATGATTTATGATTCATCATATTGGTGGAAGAAGGTCCTATCGAAAGGGTACTTTGTAGGTTCAATGTTAAGATTTGTGGAAAAACCTCTAAAAATGCAAAAAGGGTCCCCAATCTTCAAGATCCTAAAACCGACTATCCCTCTACATAATTCAGATTTGACTTGGTCTCCAGGAAATGGAAAGATGGTGAAGATTTGGGATGATAACATCAATGGTATAAATTCTTTGTGCAATAGGGAGGACACAACTCCATTGCAATGGTGGATAGAGGTTATGAACTTGCGTACTCTTTATGACATCTCATATTGGGACAATCTATCAGGGTCCTAGAAAGGACGGAAACTTGGTTCTCCACCAGAAAATTTTACAAACTTACCTTGTCAGTATTCTCAATTGGGCCCTATCTAAATGTTCCCCATTAAGTGTTGCTAGAATGGACTGAAGGGGATGGGGGGTATCACAATATATGGTCGAATTAGGATATAAGTCCCTCTTAGAAGCCTCCAATTTAGCTTAGAAGTTTCCCTTACAGAAGAACATCCAGTGCAGTGATGGATTTTCAAAGATCAATCCATTATGTTGGACATTGGAATTTGGCACATGGGAAAATTTGCATAGTGGAAAACTTAAAGAAAAAGGGAATTACAATTCCAACAAACTGTGCTATGTGTTCTAGCAAGGAAGAAACTACCCTCCAACTTTTCATTGAGTGTAAATATGTGCAAGAACTATGGGAATGTGTTTTTGTTGGCCCAAGGAACTAAGTGAGATGGCCCTTGACTGAGGAAGAAATGTTTCTCCATTGGGGTAAGATATACTATGGAAAATTTCAAAATAAGAAAATTTTCAAGAGATTTTGGAAAGCCTTGCCAAAATTCCTATGTTGGAAAATATTCCTAGTCAAACACAAGAAAATATTTAGTTGTGAAGGGATTAAAGTTGTGCAAATGAACTATAATGAAATAACATGTATTTCTAAGTATCTACGGATCACAATCCATGAACATGACTTGACCTTGGATAATTTGAAGGAAGCTTAGCTTAGGAAGTTTCATCTGGACAAAGTTGGATCGTCTCTTCTTCATAAAGATGAAACACTCCCTCGATGTAAAATCAAGAGACAACTAACAATAGTTTTGTACTGGAGGCTTCAACAAAATTGCCACTCATTGTTTTTTGATGTTGCTTCCAAAAAAAACTCTAGCGGTGGTAGGTGTAGGTGGGAGTTTACATGATCTTGGGGGGGCAATATTTTGCAGTATTCTTGGGGCCTAGGGAATGTGATGAATAATATTGTTGAAGCATATTCACTGTGGTTCAGACTCAATATCACAAGAAATCATGGAATTCGTTCCTTGTTTTTCTTTGGGGATTTAATGATAATCATCTAGGAAGTGATCACCTAGATGATCCTTGAAGAGAATCAACTTCAAGGCATTGTGGAAAAAATCAAGAAAATTGTATCTTAGTTTGATCATGTCTCTTATTTCCACATTAGGAGGGAATTTAATGGAGAGGCTAATACATAAGCAAAACTTGTGACATCAATGAATCCAGGGAGCATTATGTAAAATGGGGAATTTAATTATGCCACAATCCCCTAGTCATGTTTTCTTGGAAGGTTAGTTAATTATTAATGGCCAAGTGGATCATAACCAAAGTACAAACCATGTAGTTTTCCCTAATGTCACATAAGGCGAGTAGGCAATGGACGAACAATAGGAGCAAGTGACCCTACTCTCATTTACTAAGACTGGCTTCGTGTAGGGGATTTCAATATGTTGACATGGGGAGGAGAAAAGGATATGGGATAATATGTGGGAGATAGTCACTGCTGAGGTCCTATAATCATAGGTACTTTGATTGTTCAGCTACTTATTTGGTGTTGCTCCCATGATGAAGACATTTGGCTTGCTGGGCTCGGTTGATTTCACTTTCTCTCTCCATCCATTTCGTTCGATCCTTCTTCACCCTGTCGCACCCTTCATGCCCTCGCCCTCCATTTTTTCACCCCTCCACCGTTTTCGTCCCTTCATGAATAAACAAACTTAGGATAAAAAACATTATGTTAATAATAAATAGTTAGTGGCATTTTCTTAATGCTAATTAGCCTAATAAAGTTATTTTAATAAGATAATTAACAATAAATAAATAATTAGATTAATTAATAATTAGTAATTAGGTTAGCTTTGTTTAGGTTAAAAATTAAGTTAGTATAATAATATATTAAAATTTAAAAAATGGTACTAACTAAGAATAATTAATTAAATTATTAAACATATAAATTAAAAAATAAAATAGTAAAAAACATATAAATGATAAATACAAAACCATAATATAAAACATTAATTAAAAAGTAAATAAAACATATAACAAATAATTAAAAACTAATAAAGAAAACAAAACAAATAAAAAATAAGCTTAATAAAACAAACTAAAAACAAAAACAAATAATAAAAAAACAAACACAAATAAAATTTAAAAGCTATATCCTAAGTTTACTACCCACCCATATTTCCCCATATATCGGACCCCCTTTACGTCACTCAACCAAAGGGGGGTTCGATATCCAAAACCACCAAATGACACATGTCACCATCTGGTGAACTCGAACCCCCCCTATTACCACTTACCACCCCAGGGGGGGTTCAAAAACCACTTTCCCTTCTCCAAAACCGCCCTCCCAAAATTAAAACCATTTTTTCACCAGCTTTACCAGTTCGTTTACGAGAGTGATTCCTGGAAAACGGAAATGAATTTTGAAAATTCGAGAGAGGTTTTTCTTCAAAACGGGATGAAGAACAATAACCTCTCCCAGAGTTTACACAACTGTTAGAAGTTGGGAGAATCAAAGCCATCTCTAAGCCCTATTTTTCGGGCTTCCATTTTTTCTTGTTTTGGTCATGATCTTGCGGTGACTATTTTGGCGAGATGGAAATTAATTTAGAAACACCGAAAGAGGTTTTTGTTCAGGACAGACTCATATACAATAACCTCTTTCATTTTTCACACATCTGTCATATTTTGGGAGATACGAATCTCTGAGTCGACCCCTATTTTCAGCAGTTCGACCCGTCTTTCATGGCAAACATAGTTACCAACTTTATGAGAACTGTGACCTCAAAATGAGAACTTTAGCTCCCAAAACCCATATTTTTGCATAACAAACATCAACATCAAACCCCAAATAAAAACGTAGTGCTACCGATAGCACCATTTTTTTAAACGGGGTCAAAATTACAACATTTTTCAAACATGTCCTTCAAAACTCAGACCAGAGCTCAAAAAACCCCTCAAATCGGCACCTAAATAAATAAACGTTACCAATTTTTTTAATTTTTTTTCAAAACGTTAAATTTATAGATATTTTGAAATTGTATTTTGAACAGTCGGTACCATTAAAACCAAAACCTCAAAATCAATCATCAAATTGAAATGTATTTCTATCCATAACACCCATTTTAAATTTGGGGTATTCAAATGACATTTTTTAAAGTGGTAATCGAAATCATCGTTATTGCAAACAAAATCATTAAATCAACCCTTAAATGTTTACTTTTAAAATCTTATTTTATGACTCCAAACACAACATAATACATAATGTCACGAAAACAATACATTTAAAAATATATATTCAAAACCCAATTTTGGAAAAAAAAAAAAAACATTTAAAAAAAAGGTGGATAAAAACAAAAACTAAAAAGAATGAAAAAAAATTAAAAATATATATATTTATTTTTGAAAAAACAAATAGTAAAAAAACCATTAAAACCTAAGTAAATAAATATGACAAAAACACACACACAAAAAAAAATACTAAAATCATGTCAAAATTCAAAAAAATCTAAAATAAAAAAAATATTAACAAAATATTAAAATAAGAATATTTAATTACAAATGAATATATATATATATATATATGAAATATTTCAAAGATTTAACATGGGACTTGTATGACATTGTATAACTCTATGAAATATTAAATCTTAAACAAAAATCTCTCAAATATATGCCATTTAATATTTGAGAGATTTAATATTTCATAGAGTTATATATATATTTGAAAGATTAAGATTAAAGTTATATAATAATAATAATAATAATAATAATCTATTTTTAAGGTCACGACCAAACCAGCACACCAAATTGGTGTATGAGATCTCCTTGTTTGTGGGACAAAGGACCCCCCCTTCGCCTAACAATTTGACTGGTAATGTCTACGAAGGTAAATGTAATTGTTTTTATATATTTCATAGAGTATATATATATATATATATATATATATATATATATATATATATATATATATATATATATATATATATATATATTTCATGTTATGCATCTTACTACATTAATTTATGAAGTAAATAAGCAATAAAAAATATCATCTTATGTTTAGGATGGTTTTATAGGAGTGTTTTTATTAATGAAAAACTACATTTATTTATGAAGTAAATAAGAAATAAAAAAAAAATTAATTAAACAAAATACCTATTATATCACTAAAAAAATTACTTATTATTGGTTTGAATTCTTTCTATTTAAACACCTTAAAATAAGATACCTTTAAGATACCTTGTGGTTGCGAAAGAGTCACATCTTTCATGTAACTTTTTTATTTGAGTACATCACCTTCACACCAAGGTTGTCAACTTAGATATAAATGTGGCAAGTTTGCACAAATAGAGGATATGTTAAATAGTGGAATCATATTGGAAATGGAGAGTGGGCAAAAAACATAAAATTACTATAAAAAAAAAATTAGTAAACAAATGAAAATTAATTAAAATTTAAAACAAAAAACATAAAAAACCATAATATATAATTATATTATATATAGTTATATTATATATAACTATATATATGACATGTATAACATGGGGGGCGATGCCGGACATCACCTCAACCCCTGCGCTGGCAAGGGCCAGGTCCCATGAAAAATTGATACAACTTACCTCATAGAAGCAAAGAGGCTAGGAAAAATAATTGATTACAAAGATAGGCTGATCCGTGTCAAAGTAAGTTGTAATGACCATAAACATAGCATACTTAGTAAATCTCCGAGCTTAAAAGGGTCGGGAATATTTATAAATGAAGACCTCATTCCCGAAGACCAAGCTGAATTAAGGAAGGAAGTTCAAAAGTTAAAAGAAGCCAGGAAAGAAGGAAAATGGGCAATAATTAGAAATCGAAAGGCAATTGTTAGACATAGAGACCAGAAGGATAATAATAAATAGGAATTTGGGACACTTGGGATCCTTTTTTGGAATTGACATGGCTTTCTATGGCACAAAGGTCCTATGATAAGTTGGATCCCGAGTGATATGGATATTATCTGTCTAGCTGAAACTTGGGAGCATGAGGAGTCTAAGGTCCCTAACATGGAAGGATTTGTCTTGTGGTTAGCATGGAACAAAAAATCCTATAGTAGAGGGATAGGAGGCATAGCTTGTTATATTAGAAAAAACATTTCTCTTCACATTCAACTTCATAATATTGACCCTCTTAATCAATACATTTGGATAGAAACTTCAGACACCAATGCTAAGAAGATGTATATAGAAATTTGTTATTTTGCACCTATTAATTCTACTTTTTATAAGAAAAATAATCTAGATA
>ML783288.1:528137-560282 GCA_009831015.1 Picea engelmannii
AGGGATTTGTTTCTATTTTTTGCCGAGGTTGTTGAATTCGACTTCCTTATCCTGGGAGATAATCTTTATATATATTGTTATAATTCAAATGTACAATGGTTGATTAGTTAGGTACCATGATTTAATTTTTGTAAAACAACTCACAAAGCCTCCATGGATGAGATTTCCAGTGATACAATGTGACCATTTTAGGATTCTTGTGACAAATTTCTTTGGTGAAGTTTTTTTGTCTATGTAAACTTATTCTTTCTATTATCACCATTACCTTCTTATGTTTCTGAATTGTTCTCGGAAGGTTAAGAGAAGAATTTGTTTTAATTTGAACTATGTTTTTGGCTTGGAATGATTTGTCTGTTTTCCACTGAATATTGAATTCATAATTCTTGATTGATTTGTTTTTTATTGGACTCCTAAACCTATGTCATCTTCTCCATGCATTAATTTTGAGAATCCAGTGAATTTTCCTACCTTGCCCTGCAATATTAGCTTGTTATTACATGGTTTTGATCCATTCTGAACTGTGACTCCATAGCCCAATGGCCTTCTCTTCCTGTTCGATCCAACCAATTTATAAACCAACCTCTATATAGTAATAACTAGCCTAAAATTTCCAGCAAACAAAGCTAGATCAGACAGAGAGAGACCGCTCTGAGTCTTGGAGGGCTAGATCCAGGACTCCAAGTGGGTTGATGTTACCTTAGTGATTGCCTCCTCAGCCTTGGGCAATTTACATAGTGCTAACATAGTGGCGAGCATACCGAGGATCGGTTCCTCAGAAAGCATATCAAGTTACAGATTTGATTACTGATGGTGGACAGTGATCAGACACAGAAGGTTGAAATCATCTACCCAGTGACTCTAATCATCTCTAGATCATTTCTAGTTCAAAGACTCCAATGGAGGAAGAACTTGAAAAATGACAAGACAATATGAAAAGATCAGGTATGCAAGTTGGAATTTCATCCAAGATGTTATAGGTTTTATTTTTAATTATTTCCTCACTTTTTATGATCCCGGCCAAGAGCATATTGTTGAAACTCATGTTGATCAAATTCAAACTGAGGAGCCTCAAGAGATCAATCCTAGTTTTACAACCCCTATACATACTCCTACACTTGAAATATTCCAAATAGATACAGGCCTCTTATCTTACCCCATATACTCCATGATTTCCCTTCCAATTATTACAAACACCTTCCCATATTTGATGGTGAACATGGTAATATCACATCTGAAAAACACATACAAGATTTTGAAAATTATCTTGACCTTTTTTAGGTTGAGGAAGATGATGTCTGCATTAGGATTTTTGCTTTATCTTTTCAAGGTAGAGCTAAGGAATGGTTCAAAAGTTTGTCAGCTGCAAGCATTCTCAATCTTCAATAGTTTGTAAAAATCTTCCTTAATAAATGGGAGATCAAGAGAAATCTTTTTTCTCATTTTAGAAGAGTATGCATTTGAAAAGACAACCAGGAGAGACAGTGCAACACTTTTCAGCCATATTCAATCAAGTTTACAATTCCATGTCTGTTGATATAAGACCACCTCCTAGTTTAGCTCTTTTACACTACCCAGATGCCTTTGATCCGGAGATGACATTTCAACTAAGAGAAATGAACACTACTACACTCAAGGATATGCAAGACAATGTAATTAGTGTGGAAGCTAATTTGTTGATCAAAAGGTCAAAGATCAAGGCAGAAGAAAGGGAGAAAATAACAAAGGAGAAACTAAAATATTCAGAAGAGAAACTAGGCATTATGGCCAACACAATGAAAGAAATGGTGCAGAAAGTCATCATGGGAAATGAACTTGATGTTCAAAGGCATCATACTCCATTGGTTAGAAAGAAAAAATGGGTCATTATTCCCAAACACTTTGTAGCTCACCCTTCGTATCATGGATTGGAAGATGATCATTTCGTGTATTCAATTTACAACATGGAAACAGATGAAAATCAAAATTAGCTTGAAGAGGAGCAATCAACGGATATGATGTGTATGTTTGATAAATTTTCCTTCATGGACGATCTACCCAAGTATGATAACTATGATGAGGATTACACGAAGGTGAATTCTTCAAAACCATCAGCAACATATTGTTGGGAGGAAGAATATCAGTTACAATTCATACATGACAGTTAGCGTGTGCATAGCAATTATGATAGCAATGAACAAAATGCAAAGAATTTCAGAGTAAGTGGAAAGACTTTACCCTTATGTTTCTCTTCATTTCAAATTCTGAGAGAAAATTATAAACAAGTTGTCGATAGTAAAGATGGAGAATGTTCTGATAAATCTGTTGAGGATGTCATTGATGATATGGAAGTTGTTCTAGACCCAGAGTTGCATCCCTTGAGCTACATTGATTTTCAAATTTCAGATGAAAGCTTAGAGCCTGAGACATAATATGAATTAATGCATTATGAATCTATACCATTAACCTTCAATTCATTTCAATTTTTGAATAAAATTTTTAATCATGTCATGGATGATAAGCACATAGAAGATCAAGAACTTTCATTGGAACCAATGCAACAAACATCTCAGTTCCTACAAAACCCAATAGTTGATATGTTGGATGACTTGTGTTGTCAACGCATGGTTAATTAGCCGGCTATGAACTTAAAAGAGGTTATGATATAGACATAATTAGGAAGTCTCTTTCATGGTCTGTTTCAGCAGGAGTCTCATTTCAATGTTCAACATAAAATTTGCAGCCATATCAGGAATTGTATAACGATGTAAAAAAAATATGTGTCATACCCAATTATGACCATAAATTTGTTGAAATTCAAGAAATAGGTCGTGTCTTTCCTGATCCCATAGCAAAATACATGGAATATTTTTTCAGCATAAAAGATCAATCATGTTTTCAGTAGTGGACATTACACTTTGCAGTTTTGACTCTATGGACAAAAGGTCAAGTTGTCCTTTTGATTGTGCTGACAAACAGTCAAGCAATCCACTTGTTTCAACAACTACTTGACTAGATTCATTGGCATTTTTGTATTATTTGATTCAACATGATTTTCAACAGTATAGAGTAGGTAGCAGTGTGAAAATAAGCTCAGCTATTTGAGCATTCATTTCATCATTTTTTTTTAGTTTCCATTTACAGTACAATTTCGAGTTCAGTGTGCATTTCAAGTTCAGATTTCAATATGATTTGGTATCAGTTGAAGATCAGAACATATTGCAGATTTTGGGATCAACCCAATGGATAAAGCATTGGTCTGCATGTTCAGAGTTCTTGTCACCTCTTGAAAAGAGTTGTCATCCCTAGGTGGAGCCTATGTTGGGGTCCTATAATCATAGGTATTTTGATTCTTCAGTTGTTTATTTGGTGTTGCTTCCATGATGAAGACATTTGGCTTGCTGGGTTTGGTTGATTTCACTTTCTCCCTCCATCCATTTCGCTCGCTCCTTCATCACCCTGTCGCACCCTTCATGCCCTCGCCCTCCATTTGTTCACCCCTCTATCGTTTTCGTTAATTCATGAATAAATAAACTTAGGATAAAAAACATTAGGTTAATAATAAATGGTTAGTGACATTTTGTAATGCTAATTAGCCTAATAAACTTATTTTAATAAGATAATTAATAATAAATAAGTAATTAGATTAATTAGTAATTAGGTTAGCATTGTTTAGGTTAAAAATTAAGTTAGTATAATAATATATCTATTAAAATTTAAAAAATATTACTCACTAAGAATAATTAAATAAATTATTAAACATATAAATTAAAAAACAAATCAAAAAATAAAAAAAATATAAATGATAAATACAAAACAATAATATAAAACATTAATTAAAAAGTAAATAAAATAAATAAAACATAATACATATAATAAAAACATATAACAAATAATTAAAAACTAATAAACAAAATAAAACAAATAAAAAAGAAACTTAATAAAAGAAACGTAAAAACAAAAAAATAAATAAACACAAATAATAAAAAAACAAACAAAAATAAAATTTTAAAGCTATATGCTAAGTTTACTACCCACCCATATTTTTCCCATATATCGGACCCCCCTTATGTCACTCAACCAAAAGGGGTCTGATATCCAAAACCACCAAAGGACACATGTCACCATGTGGTGAACTCGGACCCCCCCCCCCCTTATTACCACTTACCATCCCAGGGGGGTTCAAAAACTACTTTCCCTTCTCCAAAACTGCCTTCCCTAAATTAAAACCAGTTTTTTGCCAGTTTTACCAATCTGTTTCCAAGAGCGATTCCGAGAAAATGTGAATGAATTTTGAAAATACGAGAGATTTTTTTGTTCAACACGGGCTGGAAAAAAAAACCTCTCCCATATTTTACACAGGTGTGAGAAGTTGGGAGAATCGAAGCCATATCTAAGCCCTATTTTTCATGCTTCCATTTTTTCCTGTTTTGGTCATGATCTTTCGGTGGCTGTTTTCACGAGCTAGAGATGAATTTAGAAAAATTGAAAGAGGTTTTTGTTCAGGAATGACTCATATACAATAATTTATTTTATTTTTCACGCAGTTGACATATTTTTGGAGATACGAATGTCTGATTTGACCCCTATTTTCAGCAATTCGACCCATCTTTCATGGCAGACAGTTCAAGATTTTCAGGGATTTGTTTCTATTTTTTTCCTTGGTTGTTGAATTCGACCTCCTGATCTTGGGAGATAATCTTTCTATATATTGTTATAATTCAAATGTACAAGGGTTTATCAGTTAGGGACCATGATTTATTTTTTGTAAAACAACTCACAGAGCCTCCATGGATGAGATTTCTAGTGATACAATGTGACCATTTCAGGATTCTTGTGACAAATTTCATTGGTGAAGTTTTTTTGTCTCTGTAAACTTGTTCTTTCTGTTATCACTATTACCTTCTTATGTTTCTGAATTGTTCTCTGAAGGTTAAGAGCATAATTTGTTTTAATTTGCACTATGTCTCTGGCTTGGAATGATTTCTATGTTTTCCACTAAAGATTGAATTTAGAATTCTTGATTTCTCTGTTTTTTATTGGACTCTTAAACCTATTTAATCTTCTCCATGCATTAATTTTGAGGATCCAGTGAATTTGCCTACCTTGCCCTACACTATTATCTTGTTATGACCTGATTTTGATCCATCTTGAATTGTGACTCCATAGCCCAATGGCCCTCTCTTCTTGTTTCATCCAACCAAATTATAAACCAACCTTTGTATAGTAATAACTAGCCTAAAATTCCCAACAAAAAAATCTATATCAGATAGAGAGAGCCCTCTCTGAGTCTTGGAGGGTTAGATCGAGGACTCCAAGTGGTTTGATGTTACCTTAGGGATTGTCTCCTCAGCCTTGGGCAAATTACAGAGTGCTAAAAGTCACCTTAGCTCTTTAGAATTGTGGTTTGGCAGTGTGCATATCTAACACAAAATTGTTTGGCTATGTGCGAGATTCTAGTGATTTGGTAAGGGTAGATCTAGGGAATGATATCCTAGGTGCATTTAGGGATGTTAAGAACAAACTTAGAGGGTTACCATTTTCAATTTCCTTTTGTTTTGGTCAAGGATTATATATCTTTGTTTTAGAACTTGTTACCTATTGATTTGTTCATGTATGGAGTGCATCTATCCTTCCATATCATAAGAATTTAGGGATTTCCTCCAATCATGAGTTTTGGGTCTTGGTTCAGTGAGGTAGTGTCATTTCTCTCTGCGGTTTCTGGGCAAGTGGCAAGGGTAGTGATGGTAGGTTACAACATCCACAAGTTTAAGAAATTCTTATGCAAGCATGAGGAGATAGCACATGCCAATAATAGTGCTATCTTGGTGATCACTTCCAAGGTGGAAATTGGAGTAGTCCTACATATCTTACAATGAAAATCTTTCTATCCTTCTTCTCAACCAAAAATTTTGGATTGATTCATTGGACGTAGAATGTAGTAGATTTCAGGCATTGATATTAGTTCAATGGGTGGACAATCTCTTCTTGGCATCAAATAACCTAGGAACTCAAAGCTTTAAAGAGTAGAGGCTGAGAGATTGTACCAAAACCAAGTTCCAATGAAAATCGAAGATGAAGGTACCCATACTCTGGAAAGGAGTAGAAAGGTCAAAAACATGCAAATGTCATCCAATGTGAAATATTTTTCCATTCATATGTGTTTTCTATTAGTTTATTAACAAGCATGATCATTCGAAATTCTTGTTTAGAAACTCTTTTTTTTTTTTTATGTAATTAGCAATCTAGAACTATGTTTTTTGTGTGTGAGTCAGACACTGAAATCTATGTAAATCTATGTAATTCATGAGAGGTTGGACACAACAAGTCTCCTTATATATATATATGGTTAGTAATAGAAAATACTGAAACTTTACATTTTAAAATTATAGTGATTTGCAATTGGGACTAATGGAAACCTTTTTGTTAAAGTGGAGTTTTAATATTGATATTATTTAAGTAGGTTTAATAGTCACTCAAATAAGCTTAATTCAAACTAATGGAAATAGGTGACCTCGAGTTGCTTATCACATTTTATAATAAATAAAAGCACAAGAACATTACTAAAGATTCTATAATTTAAATAGTATAATGAAAGTGATTGAAAATGATAATGCAAGAAAATAAAAGTGATTGTATATTGTTAAAATAATTAATTATGAAGTTTTGAAAATAAAATGTGTATTAGGTGAGTTTATGCCATCTTATATTTATTGATATGCAATAGAAATAAAATTAATTGATAATCTTATATTTATTGATATGCAATAGAAATAAAATTAATTGATAAAAAATTATATGTTATATGTATATATTTAAAAGTTTAGTAATTTGGTATTATTTTAGTATTATTAGATAATAATAATATATATGTATGAGTAAGTATAATGATTAAGAAAATGTGTTTATTCTTTTAAAATTATATTTAAATCTAAAAATATAAGATATATATACCTTTATAAACTTTAAAGATAATATAGTTCCCTAAAATAATATAAATAATATAAATAACAGCTAGCTAAATTAAACCATTATGCGTCTCAGCTTCCTTGCAGAAAGCAATGTTGGCTTTGGAAGAGAGAGTCACGTTCGATCTCCTCGAACTTTGGATTAGTCGTGCGCATTGCTCAAGCTATACGTTTAACACGTCAATCTTCTCCAAACATGTTTGCAGTTGGTCTGAAATGTTGTGAAACGGCTAAATTTCTGGTGTGTTGTTCCTTTAAATATAGACATCCATCAATATAAGAAACTAAAAGTTAGAGGCTTTATTATATTTTCATGGGATGCTCAAGAGTCACCTGGGCTCTTTTCGAAGTAAGCGCGTTCTCAGGCTTTTGTTAACTTTCGGGTATATGAATTTGACATCTGGGCTGCCGATTTCACTCAACAACTGGAAAGCAGCCACTTTATTTAATATTTCTTTTGTCCATGGCACTTMGATTGTATATAATATTAGGTATTTTTTWATMTGATTGCAGTAGTATCCTCGATCATRTCAGTGTGATGGGACAATGGTTGTGATTGCGTACACATGAGCATTACTTTATCACAGAGCTTCCATAAAATTGCAGTTGACATAAGAGATAACCAAAAAAAAWATTGAGTGATTTATAAATTTAGATGAAACATAAAATGGAAGATCAAAAGTAGAAAGGACGTGAAATGGTTTAACAAATCTAAAGTCAAGTTAGATTGAGCTTGGGACGAGCTTCAATGTTGGATGGAAGAAAGATCTGTTCATGATTGAGATGTTGTCATCAGGATTGTGTTAGATTTAGTGGAACAATTTTATTTTTTTTAGAAATAGCTTCTGTTTTCAACCTCAACCTTTCCTATGAAATTAAAACCTATGACTTAATAGAGACTAAACTCCACACAAACCAATTAATCTACACCTCATGAGTTATTAATGATTTTAAAGACTGAAAAAACCAACACAACTATGCCCTACCATAATTTKATAAATTGTATTTTTCTTTGTATACCAGTCCTGTACTTGCGCCCTGAATAAATGTATGTAGATAATCAAAGAAGTAAATCATGGCTGGGTATATGTCGTTAAAATATATAGTCAAAGAAGTAAATCATGGCTGGGTGTCTGTTGTTAAAATACCTGGTGTTGCTAAGTATGTATATGCATATTCTGTTCTTGACCGGGTTGAATTCATTTTTTAATAAAAAATATATATTCAATAACTAAAAATTGTAATCCCAACTATTAACTATTAGGGATTTAGGTAAGATTTTTATCAACAAAATCTAAATGATAAAAGTTTAGACTTCTTTTCTTCCTAAAAGAAATAGCCAAATTTTGAAATCGTGGTTTATTTTGCAATTCAAAATAAAATTATCATTAGAAAGTAGAGGTAAACTCAAGTTTTATTTTGTAATTAGTGAAATTTGATTATGGATAAATGATTTTTTTAGAGAAAGATCATTTTTTTTCCAAAAAAAATTTACTCGAAATTATATTAAACTTATAATTTCATTTAGATCATCAAAACCATGCCAAATGGTCTTCCACAGTTTAGTAACAATTCAAAACTACTCACTACTATTACTATTGATAGACTTTACTGTCCCCATCCAAACCATTATCCATCACAAAAATGTTAATGGATCTTACAAAAAAAAAATAGTAATCATTGTCTTCAAAAAAAAAAAAGCAAAAAATAATTTTGTTCTTCATAATAAATATAAACATAGTCTCCCAAAATATCCAAAAATAAACTAAGGCCCACCCAACTGAAATACAAGTATTAAAAGAGATTTATATGAGTAGGTGGTTCAGCCTTCCCATTGTCCAAATAGTAATAAGTCAATATCCCTGCTTGTTTTGAGAGGTGATCGGTTTTCTTGTTGTGTTCCCTGTAGATTAGGCCATTTGATCCAACTAGATTTAAAACTTAAAAGTAAAATTTTATCATTAGAAAGTTTACAAAGTAGGGGAAAACTCAAGATTTGTTTTGTAATTGGTGAAATTTGATTATGGAGAAATGATTTAATGATTTTTAGAGAAAGGTTTAATCAATAAATTAGGTTATTTGATCCAACTAGATTCAAAAGTAAAATCAAGTGGTATAAGTTAATTGGATCAATAAATAATTGAATGTGTTTAGGAAAAGTACCAAATAAAGAGAAGAGAATGGTTCAATTTGGAAATTAGGTTTATTAGAAGTTTACAAAGTAGAGGCAAACTCAAGTTCCGTTTTGTAATGGGTGAAATTTGATTATGGACAAATGATTTTTAGAGAAAGGTCCAATCAATAAATAGGCCAATTGATTCAACTAGATCAAAAGTAAAATCAAGTGGTATAAGTTAATTGGATCAATAAATAATTGAATGTGGTTGGGAAAAGGACCCAATAAAGTGAATGGTCCAATTTGGAAATTAAGTTTATTAGAAAGTTTACAAAGTAGAGGCAAACTCGAGTTCCGTTTTGTAATTGGTGAAATTTAACTATGGTCAATATTTTTTCTAGAAAGGCCCAATCAATAGATCAGGCCATTTGATCCAATTAGATTGAAATGTTAAATCAAGTGGTATAAGTTAAGTAATTAGGAGAGGTCCTCTATTTTCTATTTGAGCATAACTAAAGTTTTTAAAAATTCAAATAAATGTGATTAGGAGGGGTCCTCTATTTTTGTAACCCCAAGTTCTAAAAAATTTAGGGAGTTGTTGAGAGTTTGACATGGTCATGACCTTTGATCATAACAAAAGTCTAGATAATTGAAGTTTAGAATAAATATGAAGGAATAAGAGCATCAAAGTTTTGGTTGGTGATATAACGTGCTTAAGTGAAATCTACCACTCTCGGTTTTAAGCCAATGAGGTGCACCAAGCCCCAAGGTTCATCTAGTCATCCAATACATGTCTTCCCTAACAATTTATTTTTTTTGTAAATTCGGGTACTATTCTATTAATACTATAGTAAAGATACAAGAAAAAAAACGCAATGTTTATCCCTGTAAATGGACAAAATTGAGGCATGCCCTTATTGGGAAACCAGGCTGGGAAAAGACATGATCATCCTACCTGCCCTTTGGGGGGAAACTAGGCTTACATAAATAGTGAGAGTGATTGTTTGTTTGATTACTATCATAATACCAGAAAACTTGAAAAGTCATAATTGAAAAAAAATAAAAAAAGAACATAGGCCTGGGAATCATGTAAGCTTGTTGGTCATGATGGGAGGGTCAGTCAGAGGAATGTCTTCTACAATGGGGCAGCCACCGAAGTCGTTGTCATTGTTGTTGGAGGAGTGGGAGTTGTCCAAGCTTGGTTCCTTGACCGGGAGGCCTACGCTCTTGATAAAGAGAGCCATCAACAAACTATGCTTGCATGGAGTAGTTTTAGCGGTTGGTTTGTTGGAATTCTCTTGAGGAGCTGAGGGGTTGGGGTGGGTTGCAGAAGGAAGAGGAAGGGTGTTAGGGGAGGGAGGCATTGAAGGAGGAGGGTGAGCGCTGGGGGAGTGGGGTGTGTGAGGTGAACTAGGAGGGCTTTGAACAAAAACACCCAAAAGGTTGAGGAGGGTGCAGGCGAGTAGGTTGTTTACCACATAGTAACTACAACAGTGTCTGTAGGTGCATCGGGAGGCTAGGAGAGAGCCCAAAACTTCCTCTTCACAATCGTCTAATAGATGCTAAAGAGAGTTGGGGATAGAGCGGTCATCCTAGTTGGCCATGATGGGTGGAGGAGGAGTTGTGGATGAACGTCTCCCATGACCACTTCGCCCCAAGGTGGGGGTGGAACACTTGTGGGGAGGCATGAGTAACAGAATGAGCTTGTGGGGCGCTACAAGGGAGGAGAACCACCACTGTATATATATAACAGAGGGCTCCCACTTGCATAGAATAGAGAGCCAATGCTTGTAAGAAGCAATGGAGGAATGACAGGAAGGGTCGAGGATAGGAGAGTGATAGGAGTTATGTGGAGGGGGGGGTTCAAATTAGTATCCTTCAATTCTACCATCCTTTGCATGCGTGTGTATTGGTGCAATGTATTGAGGCCATGAAGGTGAGGAGAGGGATTCATTGGCGCAGTAACAGAATGACGTCTCAGGATGAGAGGGAGTTTAATTCGCATGAGGGGGGGTGGTGAGGTGGAGCGCACGAATTCTTTGGTTCATGCACTTAGGGGTCTTGAGGTGCCTTCCAGGTGGATGTGGGTGACACATGCATCCGGGGGACCTAACAAATATTGAGTATCACATAGGAAGATATTAAAACTATAGTGCATCGGATTAAGTGACCTTTGAACTATTATTAGTTTCAATTTCATTTCAATTGTTTCACTGTTCATTTTCTTGTTTCTAAATTTGTGTATGTGGTAGGATTTTGAATTGGTCCATCAAATTCCAAGTAACACTTGAAGGTTGCAGTTAGCCAGAGGAGTCATATTAATTCAACTAGTCCCTTAGTCTAGGTTCACTAAGATGTGTTCTATTACTCCTACTTGCTACATCAATGTGGTGAAATTACCAAATGTACCCTTTTAATGGAAAAAATTTGAACGAATTTATTCAACCACTCAAACTCCATGGCCAACACTTCTGGACAATGCCATGAAAACACCAATAGTTTTGTCCTAGGTGGTTTGGTTATTGTATACAAAGGAAAAGAGTTATTACTGACAATCAAGGCAACTTAGTCTTCCATGAAATCCTCATTAAAGGTCTATATGGTGAAATGACCACCAATGAATTATTCACAACATTAATAAATAAATAACGTAGATGTTGTAACCATTGGATATAGAATGTCTCTAGTACATTTACTTTTAATAATAGAGCATAAATGGCAACGATTCAAGTAATATGCATTCATATTTCCTAGTTAGAACTCATTATCAATCCCCTCTGTACTTATGAATTAGCTAGAGAATAACTGATAAGTATTCTTGGCATAACACATATTGGTTGTCGTGAAGCATGTAGATTCCAATTCAAAGGAAAATTAGACAAATAAGCATATTGCATAGTCCAACTAAATTGTAACATGGCCTTAGCAAACAACATAACTCTACATAGACTTGTTATGTGCATTAAATTAAAAGGAGTTAGAATTCTTCCTAATCTGTCTTATCTTGCAATAAGTGATAGAGAAATATTTGAACTACTTACTACATTCTTGACCAATGCCAATCTTACACGAGGGATCAAATTCCTGATAATGAGAAAAAATTTGATCCAATATGGAAGGATAGTAGACACACAAGGTTATATAGGAGATAATACCCCTACAATAAAAAATATATTTAAAAAATGAACCCTACCTCTTCACGGTGAAAATAAGAAGTCAATAAGACACAAATTATTTCTAAAGCTTGTCCCTACATTACAAAATTTGCAACTATCAAATTCATGTCATATTTTGATCAAATCCAATCTCCTTTTCATCAGAAATTTGAGAAGAAGAAACTATCGAGACTACCCCAACTAAAGACCACAATATATATTTACATGGTATTCTACGGTTTGAATCCTCTATTTCCAAGGTTAAAATGGAAAATTTTCAGGGATTTGTCTATTGACTTGGCATGCAAGAAAGAGAAGACAGAGAAGTAGATGATTAGAGGTTGCAATACCAAAGAGTCATAAGAATTCAAGGAATGATTGATTAACCATAAAGGAAAACAAGGAAATTGGGAAATGAAATGGATGATGACAACTTAGTATAAAATAGACTATTTATTGACATAGAATGGACTGGAAGATGTTGATGTCACCCATGTTTCCTCTTCGTTCACTAATATCTCATCTCAAATTAATCAGATACAAGCTGATGTACAAAATTGAAAGTTTTTATTTGCAACTCAAATCAAAGCCATTGAAATGTTTAATGCTTCGAACTAAGGAAAAGGAAAAATGATTAAATGAGAGAAAATTCTAAAGAAGCCAAGAAATGACTCAAGACCATCCCTAGAGTTGAGGAGTATCCAAGATTCTACAAACTAGAAGATGGCTCAAGAGAAGAAATCATATATTTATGTAAATAGTGCAAAGGGTCATCCCAATTAGTTATCATCAATGTTGCTTGGAAATTATCTTGTTTTGTCTCAACAAGTGTTTTGGTTCGAATCCTTGTAGGTTGGGTGCACTAGTTTATGTCAATCAAGTTACTAGGGATGTTGTCTGCAAATATGGGGAAGAATCCTTTGGGTTGGCTTGCAAAGTTTTACATGGGAAGAAGAACTAGTTCTATGTTAGCAAGTGCATGTTTTGAATCCCCACTTGAGACACACTCATTTATGTTGATGATTTTACTAGGGATGTCATTCATAAATGTGGGTAAGTATCCCTTAGTTTTCGTGAGATTTTATTTGAAAAAAATATACATTTATAAGAGTGGATACTAAGCAACTCATCCATACCATGTTTTTTTAAAATATTAGATTAAGTGGACTTATTAAACATATCATGAAATGCTAAATTAGAATTACACATCTCCCTTGTATTAGGCTATAAAATATGAAGAATGTTAAACATTTTACAGTTTTCTTTCAAATTTGTCATCATTGAAATCCAATGATAAGATGTTTTGTTCAAATTGCAATTCTGAATTGTTGAAATCATTGTTTTTAATCCAAAAAAGGATTCAACATCCTTAAATGTCCTTACTATAGCCTATTTTTACAATGTTAATAATTAATATCTTCAATTCCAGAAATTCAAAATAATTCTTAAGGAAATTTAAGCAAAAAAAAATTTGAATTTACTTCTCAATATTTTAAATAACTCAAAAAAACAAATTAATAAAATGCTACATAAAATATACCTAATTTCTTAAAATAAATGAATACATTTTATAAATTTTATAATTTAGTATTACCACCAAATCACATAAACTAACTATATATATAATCTACTTTATTATTTCTTCTCACCACTAAATCTCATTTTTATTTTTATTTTAACTTTTTCTATTTGCACTTTCTATTATAGAGAATAAACTCAATCATTATCACTAGCCATTATATTACGTCCTCGAGTTACCTACATAACAACATATCATGTTAACAATTATATGGAAGATTTTTCTTCCACTTTACATGTATCTTATCCTCCCTATGCAAAATTATGTTTAATGTTATTTAAGAAATGTCTATAAAGCATTTAATATATATGTTTAGTTTTTTTTAATAATAAAGATGTTCATCGTATTAATAAGTAATATATTAGTGTTTTTAGGTTTATGTTGTGAGAGTGGTTATTGATTATGATGATGATGATTAATAATGTCCTCTAAGATGGAATTGGTTTATTGGACCTTAAGAGGGTAAGTGGTTACTTGCGATTCTTTTGAATTTTGTTTCTATGCTCAAAAAGCATTAAGAGAAGCTTTCCAAGATCACCAAATTTTTGTTAAATTAAGAGATTAGGAAAGTTGATAGTGTGACAAATATTATAATGATTAAGAAAATGTATTTCTTCTTTTAAAATTATATTTAAATCTACAAATATAAGATATATATACCTTTATAAACTTTAAAGATAATATAGTTCCCTAAAATAATATAAATAACAGCTAGCTAAATTAAACCATTATGCGTCTCAGCTTCCTTGCAGAAAGCAATGAAAGCAATGTTGGCTTTGGAAGAGAGAGTCACGTTCGATCTCCTCGAACTTTGGATTACTCGTGCGCATTGCTCAAGCTATACGTTTAACACGTCAATCTTCTCCAAACATGTTTGCAGTTGGTCTGAAATGTTGTGAAACGGCTAAATTTCTGGTGTGTTGTTCCTTTAAATATAGACATCCATCAATATAACAAACTAAAAGTTAGAGGCTTTATTATATTTTCATGGGATGCTCAGGAGTCACCTCGGCTCTTTTCGAAGTAAGCGCGTTCTCAGGCTTTTGTTAACTTTCGGGTATATGAATTTGACATCTGGGCTGCCGATTTCACTCAACAACTGGAAAGCAGCCACTTTATTTAATATTTCTTTTGTCCATGGCACTTAGATTGTATATAATATTAGGTATTTTTTTATATGATTGCAGTAGTATCCTCGATCATGTCAGTGTGATGGGACAATGGTTGTGATTGCGTACACATGAGCATTACTTTATCACAGAGCTTCCATAAAATTGCAGTTGACATAAGAGATAACCAAAAAAAAWATTGAGTGATTTATAAATTTAGATGAAACATAAAATGGAAGATCAAAAGTAGAAAGGACGTGAAATGGTTTAACAAATCTAAAGTCAAGTTAGRCTGAGCTTGGGACGAGCTCTAATGTTGGATGGAAGAAAGATCTGTTCATGATTGAGATGTTGTCATCAGGATTGTGCTAGATCCAGTGGAACAGTTTTATTTTTTTAGAAATAGCTTCTGTTCTCAACTTTAACCTTTTCTATGAGATTAAAACCTATGACTTAATAGAGACTAAACTCTACACAAACCAATTAATCTACACCTCATAAATTATTAGTGATTTTAAAGACTGAAAAAACCAACACAACTATGCCCTACCATAATTTTATAAATTGTATTTTTCTTTGTATACCAGTCCTGTACTTGCGCCCTCAATGAATGTATGTAGATAATCAAAGAAGTAAATCATGGCTGGGTATGATACAACATATAGTCAGAGAAGTAAATCATGGCTGGGTGTCTGTTGTTAAAATGCCTGGTGTTGCTAAGTATGTATATGCATATTATGTTCTTGACCGGGTTGAATTCATTTTTTAATAAAAAATATAAATTCAATAATTAAAAATTGTAATTTCAACTATTAGGGATTTAGGTAAGATTTTTATTAACAAAATCTAAATGATAAAAGTTTAGACTTCTTTTCTTCCTAAAAGAGAGCTAAATTTTGAAATCGTGGTTTATTTTGCAATTTAAAATAAGATTATCATTAGAAAGTTTACAAAGTGGAGGCAAACTCAAGTTTTGTTTTGTAATTGGTGAAATTTGATTATTGGCAAATGATTTGTTTTGTTTTGTAATTGGTGAAATTTGAAGTTTTGTTTTGTAATTGGTGAAATTTGATTATTGGCAAATGATTTGTTTTGTTTTGTAATTGGTGAAATTTGATTATTGGCAAATGATTTGTTTTGTTTTGTAATTGGTGAAATTTGATTATTGGCAAATGATTTTTAGAAAAAAGTTAATTTTTTTTTCAAAGAAAATTTATTCGAAATTATATTAAGCTTATAATTTCATTTAATCATCAAAACCATGTCAAATGGTCTTCTCACAGTTCATTAACAATTCAAAACTGCTTGCTAACAATTCAAAACTACTCACTACTATTGATAGACTTTACTGTCCCCATCCAAACCACTATCCATCACAAAAGGGTTAATGGATCTTACAAAAAAATAATCATTATCTTCAAAAAAAAAACAAAAGCAAAAAATAATTATGTTCTTCGTAATAAATATAAACAAAACTGCTCACTAACAATTCAAAACTACTCACTACTATTGATAGACTTTACTGTCCCCATCCAAACCACTATCCATCACAAAAGCGTTAATGGATCTTACAAAAAAAATAATCATTGTCTTCAAAAAAGCAAAAAATAATTCTGTTCTTCGTAATAAATATAAACATAGTCTCCCAAAATATCCAAAAATAAACTAAGGCCCACCCAACTGAAATACAAGTATTAAAAGAGATTTATATGAGTAGGTGGTTCAGCCTTTCCATTGTCCAAATAGTAATAAGTCAATATGACTGTAGTGCTTGTTTTGAGAGGCTATCGGCTTTCTTCTTGTGCTCCCTGTAGATTAGGCCATTTGATCCAACTAGATTTAAAACTTAAAAGTAAACTTTTATCATTACAAAGTTTATAAAGTAGAGGCAAATTCAAGTTTTGTTTTATAATTGGTTAAATTTGATTATGGAGAAATGATTTAATGATTTTTAGAAAAAGGTCTAATCAATAGATTAGGTTATTTGATCCAACTAGATTTAAAAGTAAAATCAAGTGGTATAAGTTAATTGGATCAATAAATAATTGAATGTGTTTAGGAAAAGTATCAAATAAAGAAAAGAGAATGGTCCAATTTGGAAATTAGGTTTATTAGAAAGTTTGCAAAGTAGAGGCAAACTCAAGTTCGGTTTTATAATGGGTGAAATTTGATTATGAACAAATGAATTTTAGAGAAAAGTAGATAGGCCATTTGATTCAACTAGATCAAAAGTAAAATTAAGTGGTATAAGTTAATTGGATCAATAAATAATTTAATGTGTTTGGGAAAAGGACCAAATAAAGTGAATGGTCCAATTTGGAAATTAAGTTTCTTAGAAAAGTAGAGGCAAACTGGAGTTCAGTTTTGTAATTGGTGAAATTTAACTATGATCAATATTTTTTCTAGAAAGGTCCAATCAATAGATTAGACCATTTGATCCAATTAGATTGAAAAGTTAAATCAAGTGATATAAGTTAATTGGATCAATAAATAATTGAATGTGTTTTGGAAAATGACTCAATAAAGAGAATGGTCCAATTTGGAAATTAGGATTTTTTTTTTTTAATTGAAGGCCAAAAGGGGTTAATTAAGTTCAATTTTATAATCAGGGTACTTTCAAAATTAATGAAATTTTTGGAAGGGATTTGATCAAGTAATCAAATTCCTTTAAAAATAAGCCAACATTTTAATTTATTTAGAAAATTACTAAGCTAGACTTCTCTTTCAAACTTATCAAATGAAAAGGAAAGAAGAAAGGCTTATTACTTACACATTTTTTCAAATGATAAAAAATAAACTATTTGGGCATAACTAAAGTTTTTAAAAATTCAAATAAATGTGATTAAGAGGGGTCCTCTAGTTTTGTAACCCCAAGTTTCAAAAAATTTAGGGAGTTGTTGAGAGTTCGACATGGTCATGACCTTTGATCATAACAAAAGTCTAGATAATTGAAGTTCAGAATAAATATGAAGGAATAAGAGCATCAAAGTTTTGGTTAGTGATATAAGGTGCTTAAGTGAAATCTACCACTCTCGGTTTTAAGTCAATGAGGTGCACCAAGCCCCAAGGTTCATCTAGTCATCGAATACATGTATGCCCTAACAATTTTTTTTTTTTGTAAATTTTGGTACTATTCTATTAATAATACAATAAAGATACAAGAAAAAAATCGCAATGTTTATCCCTGTGAATGGACAAAATTGAGGCCTGCCCTTATTGGGAAACCAGGCTGGGAAAAGATATGATCATCCTACCTGCCCTTTGGGGGGAAACTAGGCTTACATAAATAGTGAGAGTGATTGTTTGTTTGATTACTATCATAATACCAGAAAACTTGAAAAGTCATAATTGAAAAAAAAATAAAAAATAAACATAAGCCTGGGAATCATGTATGCTTGTTGGTCACAATTGGAGGGCCATTCAGAGGAGTGTCTTCTACAATGGGGCAACCACCGAAGTCATTGTCGTTGTTGTTGGAGGAGTGGGAGTTGTCCAAGCTTGGTTCCTTGACTGGGAGGACTACGCTCTTGATAAAGGGAGCCATCAACGAACTATGCTTCCATGGAGTAGTTTCAGCGGTTGGTTTGTTGGAATTCTCCTGAGGAGCCGAGGGGTTGGGGTGGGCTGCAGAAGGAAGAGAAAGGGTGTTAGGGGAGGGAGGCGTTGAAGGAGGAGGGTGAGCGGTGGGGGAGTGGGGTGTGTGAGGTGAACTAGGAGGGCTTTAAACAAAAACACCCAAGAGGTTGAGGAGGGTGCGGACGAGTAGGTTGTTTACCACGTAGTAACTACAACAATGTCTATAGGTGCATCGGGAAGCCGGGAGAGAGCCCGAAACTTCCTCTGCACAATCATCTAATAGATGCTAAAGAGAGTTGGGGACAGAACAGTCATCCTAGTTGGCCATGACGGGCGGAGGAGGAGTTGTGGATGCACGTCCGCCACGACCACTTTGCCCCAAGGTGGGGGTGGCACACTTGTGGGGAGGCATGAGTAATAGAATGAGCTTGTGGGGCACTGTAAGGGAGGATAACCACCACCTTCTATATATAACAGAGGGCTCCCACTTGCATAGAATAGAGAGCCAACGCTTGCAAGAAACAATGGAGTAATGACAGGAAGGGTCGAGGATAGCAGAGTGATAGGATTTATGTCGATGGTGGGGTTAAATTAGTATCCTTCAATTCTACCATCCTTTGCATGTGTATGTACTGGTGCAACGTATTGAGGCTATGCAAGTGAAGAGTGGGAGTCATTGGCGCAGTAACGGAACGACGTCTCAGGACGGGAGGACATTTAATTCGCATGAGGGGGGGGGTGAGGTGGAGCGCACCAATTCTTTGGTTCACGCACTTAGGGGTCTTGATTTGCAATTTAGACTAATTGAAAGCTTTTTGTTAAAGTGGAGTTTTAATATTGATATTATTTAAGTAGACTTAATAGTGACTCAAATAAGCTTAATTCAAACTAATGGAAATAGGTGAGCCTGAGTTGCTTATCACATTTTATTATAAATAAAAGCACAGATAACATTATTAAAGATTTTATAATTTAAATAGTATAATGAAAGTGATTGAAAATGATAATGCAATAAAATAAAAGTGATTGTATATTGTTAAAATAATTAATTATGAAGTTTTGAAAACAAAATGTGTATTAGGTGAGTTTATGCCACCCTAGATTTATTGATATGGTGTTAGTGGACTCCCCGTGGCAAGGAACGGGACCGGACACAGTGCAAGGCCACTCGCAGGCACGTGACCAGCTCGTGCAACAGGACAATGCCGTCCCCGGGGAGTTAAGGTATTTAAATTCGCCATGATGGTCGAGGTCAGGGGCATTAACGCCACCCTTTGCTCCTCCGCAATCTGCATTATGGTTTGGCTCATTGTTTTTGTAATTCCACCATGCTTGCGTTCGGAAGGGATCCTTCCTTCACGTCGCAAGCATAACCAGGCTCGCCCTGAAACTTTTTCCACAACTTACCTGCAACTCTGGCTCCTTTTTCCACGCTCTGAAACCTGCTCACCTGCACCCATGAGAGAACGAATTAGAGGGAAGCCCAAGGGGGCTCACCATGGAAGCCCCGCAGACCTCCTCTCTCGCCCTCAACCTCCCCGATGACAGGCTCGTCCACCCACCCCCCTACTTTGTCCCCAAGCGCCACCCAGCCTCTTGCGCAGTCCAAACATCGACGAACTTAGGCCACCCAGCCTCCTACGCAGTCTTCGCTCCCACACGCCATGGCCACCATTCCGCGCGAGTCGCCTACGATTTCACGATGTCCTCCGRACCCTCGCATGCAATTCTTTGCGACCATGTCCTTCCCTGGATCCTCGAGTACCTGGAGAAGTGCACCACGGGCTTTCGGAGAAGCCAAACGAMTGCRTCTCCACCATGCGGCCCACCCCRACAGCRAKCATTTCAGAGAAAGACTRGGCATCCTGTTTGATCTAGTYTTCGAGCTCAGAAGGGAGGTGGCGGACCTCAAGTTTCGTTTGCAAGCCACCGAAGACAATGTTGCCACCTTTCTACAAATCCTCTCGACCATGCAAATGGAGCTCTCCTCGGACCCCACTGGCACCACACCGGAGGGGGCAATTGACACTGAGATAGATGACATGCTGCGACAAGCAGCAGCAAGACAGAAGGAAGCAGTACACAGCGACCCAGCTGAGCACAAGGAGAGCGAGGAGCGAAAGGAGCAACGCGAGGACGACCAGCCGATCAACACCGAGACAGAACCCTGGGCAGCGGACCTCAGCGCCGCGTGGTTAGGATTTTCGCCAGGTGTCTAGCTCTCTTTTGTTGAGCATCCAGTTTCTTTAGGATCCTAGGCTAGGTGGCATTTAGTATGAATTCTGCTTGTTTTATGGGTCAGCAACTGTCTAAGACTAGTAAATTGAAGGCTGGTTGGACTGGTTTCCCCTCTGTTGGGGCAGTCCAGTAACTACAACCATTTTCATTTTTGTTTTTTGGGAACCTTTATTCAGCCCTAGCAGGCACTACATATAATATAAATTTCTTACTTACAAAAAAAAATATATATATATATGTATGAGTAAGTATAATGGTTAAGAACATGTGTTTTTCCTTTAAAATCATGTTCAAATTTAGAGATATGTATAATGGTTAAGAACATGTGTTTTTCCTTTAAAATCATGTTCAAATTTAGAGATATAAGATATATATACCTTTGTAAACTTTAACGACAATATAGTTCCCTAAAATAATATAAATAACCTATATTAAATCATTATGTGTCTCAGCTTCCTTGCCTTAGCAGAAAGCAATGTTGGCTTTGGAAGAGAGAGTCACGTTCGATCTCCTCGAACTTTGGATTACTCGTGCGCATTGCTCAAGCTATACGTTTAACACGTCAAACTTCTCCAAACATGTTTGCAGTTGGTCTGAAATGTTGTGAAACGGCTAAATTTCTGGTGTGTTGTTCCTTTAAATATAGACATCCATCAATATAAGAAACTAAAAGTTAGAGGCTTTATTATATTTTCATGGGATGCTCAGGAGTCACCTCGGTTCTTTTCGAAGTAAGCGCGTTCTCAGGCTTTTGTTAACTTTCGGGTATATGAATTTCACATCTGGGCTGCCGATGTCACTCAACAACTGGAAAGCAGCCACTTTATTTAATATTTCTTTTGTCCATGGCAGTTAGATTGTATACAGTATTAGGTATTTTTTTATATGATTGCAGTAGTATCCTCGATCATGTCAGTGTGATGGGACAATGGTTCCGCTTTCCAGAACTGCGTACACATGAGCATTACTTTATCACAGAGCTTCCATAAAATTGCACTTGACATAAGAAATAACCAAAAAAAAATGAGTTATTTATAAATTTAGATGAAACATAAAATGGAAGATCAAAAGTAGAAAGGACGTGAAATGGTTTAACAAATCTAAAGTCAAGTTAGGCTGAGCTTGGGACGGTTAAGAAAGATCTGTTTATGATTGAGATGTTGTCATCAGGATTGTGTGAGATTTAGTGAAACAGTTTTATTTTCTTAGAAATAGTTTCCGTTCTCAATCTCAACCTCTCTTATGAAATTAAAACCTATAACTTAATAGAGACTAAACCCCACACAAACCAATTAATCTACACTTCATAAGTTATTAGTGATTTTAAAGACTGAAAAAACCAACCTATTGATGGTAACTATGCCGTACCATAATTTTATAAATTGTATTTTTCGTTGTATACCAGTCCTGTACTTGCGCCCTGAATGAATGTATATAGATAATCAAAGAAGTAAATCATGGCTGGGTATCTGTCGTTAAAATATATAGTCAAAGAAGTAAATCATGGCTGGGTGTCTGTTGTTAAAATACCTGGTGTTGCTAAGTATGTATATGCATATTCTGTTTTTGACCGGGTTGAATTCATTTTTTAATAAAAAATATAAATTCAATAATTAAAAATTGTAATTCCAATTTTATTAGGGATTTAGGTAAGATTTTTATTAACAAAATCTAAATGATAAAAGTTTAGACTTCTTTTCTTTTTAAAAGAAATAACTAAATTTTGAAATGATGGTTTATTTTGCAATTGAAAATAAGATTATCACTAGCACAATCATTCAAAACTGTGGCTGATGAATGTCGAAAGGCGATACCAAAGCTTGCTCGTGCAGGTTAATGGTCGGAACCCTAAACGCTTGATGATTTGCCCCGAGCCCACACCAATGGCCTTCCCCCACCATATTGTTATAGTCTTCCACCTTCGGCGATCCAATATGAAATGCGTGGATAGCCGGGAAATGAAATGTGCCTACATCTAGAAAATGAAATGCGACGACTAAGAATATGCCAGCATCTTCAATTTTTAGCCATCAGATTATAATTTTAGATTAAAAGGTAATTAATTGTGCCCATTGTCAATAGGTGTACGCCTTTCGACTTAATTAGAAAGTTTACAAAGTAGAGTCAAACTCAAGTTTTGTTTTGTAATTGGTGAAATTTGATTATGGACAAATGATTTTTAGAGAAATGTCAATTTTTTTTCCAAAGAAAATTTGCTAGAAATTATATTAAGCTTATAATTTCATTTACATCATCAAAACCATGTCAAATGGTCTTCCCACAGTTCAGTAACAATTCAAAACTACTCACTACTATTGAGTGACTTTAATGGATCTTACAAAAAAGTAATCATTGTCTTCAAAAAAGCAAAAAATAATTATGTTCTTCATAATAAATATAAACATAGTCTTCCAAAATATCCAAAAATAAACTAAGGCCCACCCAACTGAAATACAAGTATTAAAAGAGATTTATATGAGTAGGTGGTTCAGCCTTCCCATTGTCCAAATAGTAATAAGTCAATATGCCTGTAGTGCTTGTTTTGAGAGGCAATCGGCTTTCTTGTTGTGCTCCTTGTAGATTAGGCCATTTGATCCAACTAGATTTAAAACTTAAAAGTAAAATTTTATCATTAGAAAGTTTACAAAGTAGAGGAAAATTCAAGTTTTGTTTTGTAATTGGTGAAATTTGATTATGAAGAAATGATTTAATGATTTTTTTTAGAGAAATGTCTAACTAATAGATTAGGTTATTTGATCCAACTAGATTCAAAAGTAAAATCAAGTGGTATAAGTTAATTGGATCAATAAATAATTGAATGTGTTTAGGAAAAGTACCAAATAAAGAGAAGAGAATGGTCCAATTTGGAAATTAGGTTTATTAGAAAGTTTACAAAGTAGAGACAAACTCAAGTTCAGTTCAGTTTTGTAATGGGTGAAATTTGATTATGGACAGATGATTTTTAGAGAAAGGTCTAATCAATAGATAGGCCATTTGATTCAACTAGATCAAAAGTAAAATCAAGTGGTATAAGTTAATTGGATCAATAAATAATTGAATGTGTTTGGGAAAAGGACCCAATAAAGTGAATGGTCCAATTTGGAAATTAAGTTTATTAGAAAGTTTACAAAGTAGAGGCAAACTCGAGTTTGGTTTTCTAATTGGTGAAATTTAACTATGGTCAATATTTTTTCTAGAAAGGTCCAATCAATAGATTAGGCCATTTGATCCAATTAGATTGAAGAATTAAATCAAGTGGTATAAGTTAGTTGGATCAATAAATAATTGAATGTGTTTTGGAAAATGACTCAATAAAGAGAATGGTCCAATTTGGAAATTAGGATTATTTTTTTAATTGCAAAGCCAAAAGGGGTTAATTAAGTTCAATTGTATAATCAGGGTACTTTCAAAATTAATGAAATTTTTGGAAGGGATTTGATCAAGTAATAAATTTCCTTTAAAAATAAGTCAACATTTTAATTTATTTAGAATTACTAAGCTAGAATTCTCTTTCAAACTTATCAAATGAAAAGGAAAGAAGAAAGGCTTATTACTTACACATTTTTTCAAATGATAAAAAATAAACTGTTTGGGCATAAGTAAAGTTTTTAAAAATTCAAATAAATGTGATTAGGAGGGGTCCTCTAGTTTTGTAACCCCAAGTTTTAAAAGATTTAGGGAGTTGTTGAGAGTTTGACATGGTCATGACCTTTGATCATAAAAAAATTCTAGATAATTGAAGTTCAGAATAAATATGAAGGAATAAGAGCATCAAAGTTTTGGATGGTGATATAAGGTGCTTAAGTGAAATCTACCACTCTCGGTTTTAAGCCAATGAGGTGCACCAAGCCTCAAGGTTCATCTAGTCATCCAACACATGTATGCTCTAACAATTATTTTTTTTTTGTAAATTCTGGTACTATTCTATTAATAATACAGTAAAGATACAAGAAACAAATCGCAATGTTTATCCCTGTGAATGGACAAAATTGAGGCCTGCTCTTATTGGGAAACCAAGCTGGGAAAAGACATGATCAATCTACCTACCCTTTGGGGAAAAACTAGGCTTACATAAATAGTGAGAGTGATTGTTTGTTTGATCACTATCATAATACCAGAAAACTTGAAAAGTCATAATTGAAAAAAAAATAAAAAAAGAACATAAGCCTAGGAATCATGTATGCTTGTTGGTCATGATTGGAGGGCCATTCAGAAGAATGTCTTCTACAATGGGGCAGCCACCGAAGTCATTGTCATTGTTGTTGGAGGAGTGGGAGTTGTCCAAGCTTGGTTCCTTGACCAGGAGGCCTACGCTCTTGATAAAGGGAGCCATCAATGAACTATGCTTGCATGGAGTAGTTTCAGCAGTTGGTTTGCTGGAATTCTCCTGAGGAGCCGAGGGATTAGAGTGGGATGCAGAAGGAAGAGGAAGGGTGTTAGGGGAGGGAGGCGTTGAAGGAGGAGGGTGAGCAGTGGGGGAGTGGGTTGTGTGAGGTGAACTAGGAGGGATTTGAACAAAAACACCCAAGAGGTTGAGGAGGGTGCAGGCGAGTAGGTTGTTTACCACGTAGTAACTACGACAGTGTCTATAGCTACATCGGGAGGCTGGGAGAGAGCCCGGAACTTCGTCTTCACAATCATCTAATAGATGCTAAAGAGAGTTGGGGATAGAGCAGTCGTCCTAGTTGGACATGACATGCGGAGGAGGAGTTGTGGATGCACGTCCGCCACAACCACTTCACCCCAAGGTGGGGGTGGCACACTTGTGGGGAGGCATGAGTAACATAATGAGCTTGCGGGGTGTTGCAAGGGAGGAGTGATGCCATGCATCCCTCCTCGACTCGCAGATCGGAAGGTCCACGCGCACAGGATATTTCCCCTTTCACTGGTCCGAAGAACTCTAAAACGACTCTTCTATTTTCCTTTTGGAAAATCCGCACCCACAACAAATCCTCGTGGGATCCTCCATTCGCACTTAGGAGGTTGGACTTCGCGATTTCGCGAATCCTGCAGTCGAGTGTCTTGTCTCTTAGACCCCCGAATCTCGAAACTTCGAAACTCCGATATCACCCCGACTTGTCGTCTTTCGTGAGTTCGCGAGTTGCGATAACATTCAACTTTGCCCATGAACCCCGAAATCCCGATATTCTATTCTCTGAAATCTCGAGATGTCAGACTCCGACACATTTCTCGGCGCTAGCCCCACAACTAGACTTCTCACCGGTTCAGGACTTCGACTTACGAAACTCCGAAGTGGTCAACGCAGTTGACTTCTACGTCAATAGTGTGCCACATGTCCACCTTGCTAGCTCCTATGGTCCCACACAATCCTATCGATCCTTCACGGCTTCGCACTTCACGATTTCATGAACTTTGATACCAAGTTTTTGACCCTTCCACTCACGAAATCCCGATAGGTGATTTCACGAGTGATCCAACGGCCCCTGGCTGACTTGGATCGATGGCTCTGTCTCTTATGAGCTTACACCTTTAAAATAATCCCCGTATCTCCCCTGTTCCTCTGTGAGATCTGACGGCTCACGGGAATTTGTGAATTCTCTACAGAGAATTCCGACCGTTCGTTCTTTCCTTGAGAACTTGTCCTCCTACGGTCCAATGTCGCTACGCCTTCCTTCATATTTTCAAGGTACTTGGCCTGTTGCCTTCCTTCGATGACTTTGAAGGCTTCAAATCCTTCTGAAATTTCCCACGACTTCGAGTCTTTCAGAAAACTCCTGATCGCACTCCTTGCGGAAACCTTCAAACACTTCAAGTGTTGAACTCCTTTCGACTTTGCACACACCTGTAGAAATAGTCTCTCAATACTTCGCTCAGATTCACAATTCTGATACTTTACTCGGCCTGTGCACTCCTTGCACGACTCCTGTGCCTGACTGCACTTCTGTGTGAATGAGAACAAAAGCTATCTAGTCTGAGATTTTAGAGACAAACCTATGAACCCTTTTTCAACGCACTCCTTGTGGACAATTCAACTTCACTCCTTGCAGGAACTCTTACTCAGATAGAGAAACAATTGAAACTCATTTCCCTTACTCTCTCTCTCAGAGTTCAGACATTCAACAAGAAATCATTCATACATAGCATAAAAGAAATGTACAGTAGAAAGAGTAAAATAACCATGAGCATATCATTCAATATACATACATAGAGAACAAACACAACACCATGAATTTGAATCAAAGCTTTCTCTATTAATTCAAATTTTTGTACATGGGTGTCTTCCCACAGCTCTCTGCTCTTTCTCTTCTATGCTCTTCACACTTATGTTACAATACACAATGAGGGTGTCTATATCCCATTTCCCTCTTACGCTCTAAAGCTATCTAATCTAACATTCAATTCTATCTACCTTCATTAACTACTATAAATGCCTTCTACCTACTAAGGACGAGAGAAGATCGCTCAAGGTCCTTTTACATTTTACAAAGCCGCTCCTTCTTAATTATTTCATTTAAGATTGGCGCATTAACTTCAAGATAATTTCAAAATTTGTGCTGGGCGCTTGTCCAGTTGTCCGTTGTCTCCGCATTGGCTCGCTTGAGATGCTCTTGCATCAAGGAGAACCACCACCGTCTATATATAATGGATGGCTCCCACTTGCATAAAATAGAGAGCCAACTCTTGCAAGAAACAATGGAGGAATGACAGGAAGGGTCGAGGATAGCATAGTGATAAAAGTTATGTGGAGGGGGGGCGGTTAAATTAGTATCCTTCAATTCTACCATCCTTTGCATGCGTGCATACTGGTGCAACGTATTGAGGCTATGCAGGTGAAGAGCGAGAGTCATTGGCGTAGTAACGAAACGACGTCTCAAGATGAGAGGGAATTTAATTAACATGAGGGGGGCTGGTGAGGTGGAGCACACCAATTCTTTGGTTCACACACTTAGGGGTCTTGAGGTGCCTTCCAAGTGGATGCGGGTGACACACGCATCCGGGGGACCTAACAAATATTGAGTATCACATAGGAAGATATTAAAACTATAGTGCATTAGATTAAGTGACTTTTGAACTATTATTAGTTTCAATTTCATTTCAACTGTTGCACTGCTCATTTTCTTGTTTCTAAATTTGTGTATGTGGTAGGATTTTGAATTGGTCCATCAAATTCCAAGTAACACTTGAAGGATGCAGTTAGCCAAAGGAGTCATATTAATTCAACTAGTCCCTAGTCTAGGTTCACTAAGATGTGTTCTATTACTCCTACTTGCTACATCGATGTGGTGAAATTACCAAATGTACCCTTTTAATGGAAAAAATTTGAACGAATTTATTCAACCACTCAAACTCCATGGCCAACACTTCTGGATAATGCCATGAAAACACCAATAGTTTTTTCCTAGGCAGTTTGGTTATTGTATACAAAGGAAAAGAGTTATTATTGACAATCAAGGAAACTTAGTCTTCCATGAAATCCTCATTAAAGGGCTATATGATGAAATGACCAAAAATGAATTATTCACAACATTAATAAATAAATAACGTAGATGTTGTAACCATTGGATATAGAATGTCTCTAGTACATTTACTTTTAATAATAGAGCATAAATGACAAGGATTCAAGTAATATGCATTTATATTTCCTAGTTATAACTCATTATCAATCCCCTCTTTACTTATGAATTAGCTAGAGAGTAACTGATAAGTATTCTTGGTGTAGCACATATTGGTTGTCGTGAAGCATGTAGATGCCAATTCAAAGGAAAATTAGACAAATAAGCATATTGCATAGTCCAACTAAATTGTAACATGGCCTTAGCAAACAACATAACTCTACATAGACTTGTTATGTGCATTAAATTAAAAGGAGTTAGAATTCTTCCTAATATGTCTTATCTTGCAATAAGTGATAGAGAAATATTCAAACTACTTACTACATTCTTGACCAATGCCAATCTGGATCAAATTCCTGATAATGAGACAAAATTTGATCCAATATGGAAGGATAGTAGACACACAAGGTTATATAGGAGATAATGCCCCTACAATAAAAAATATATTAAAAAAATGAACCCTACCTCTTCACGGTGAAAATAAGAAGTCCATAGGACACAAATTGTTTCTAAAGCTTGTCCCTACATTAAAAAATTTGCAACTATCAAATTCATGTCATATGTTGATCAAATCCAAGATCCTTTTCATTAGAAATTTGAGAAGAAGAAACTATCAAGACTACCCCAACTAAAGACCACAATATATATTTACATGGTATTCTACGGTTTGATTCCTCTATTTCCAAGGTTTAAATGGAAAATTTTCAGGGATCTATCTATTGGCTTGGCATGCAAGAAAGAGAAGACAGAGAAGTAGATGATTAGAGGTTGCAATACCAAAGAGTCATTAGAATTCAAGGAATGATTGATTAACCCTAAAGGAAAACAAGGAAATTGGGAAATGAAATGGATGATGACAACTTAGTATAAAATAGACTATTTATTGACATAAAATAGGCTGCAAGATGTCGATGTCACCCATGTTTCCTCTTCCTTCACTAATATTTCATCTCAAATTAATCAGATACAAGCTAATGTACAAAATTGAAAGTTTTTATTTGCAACTCAAATCAAAGCCATTGAAATGTTTAATTCTTCGAACTAAGGAAAAATGATTGAATGGGAGAAAATTCTAAAGAATACAAGAAATGACTCAAGACCATCCCTAGAGTTGAGGAGTATCCAAGATTCTACAAACTAGAAGATGGCTCAAGAGAAGAAATCCTATATTTATGTAAATAGTGCAAAGGGTCATCCCAATCAGTTATCATCAATGTTGCCTGGAAATTATCTTGTTTTGTCTCAACAGGTATTTTGGTTTGAATCCTTGTAGGTTGGGTGCACTAGTTTATGTCAATCAAGTTACTAGGGATGTTGTCTGCAAATATGGGGAAGAATCCTTTGGGTTGGCTTGCAAAGTTTTACATGGGAAGAAAAACTAGATCTATGTTAGCAAGTGCATGTTTTGAATCCCCACTTGAGACACACTCATTTATGTTGAATATTTTACTAAGGATGTCATTCATAAATGTGGGTAAGTATCCCTTAGATTTCGTGAAGTTTTATTTGAAAAAAATATACATTTATAAGAGTGGATATTAAACAACTCATCCATACCATGTTTTTTTTAAATATTATATTAAGTGGACTTATGAAACATATCATGAAATGCTAAATTAGTATTACACATCTCCCTTGTATTAGGCTATAAAATATGAAGAATGTTAAACATTTTACAATTTTCTTTCAAATTTGTCATCATTAAAATCCAATGATAAGATGTTTTGTTGAAATTGCAATTCTGAATTGTTGAAATCATTGTTTTTAATCCCTAAAAGGATTCAACATCCTTAAATATCCTTACTATAACCTATTTTTACAATGTTAATAATTGATATCTTCAATTCCATAAATTCAAAATAATTCTTACCAAAATTTAAGTAAAAAAAATTGAATTTCCTTCTCATTATTTTAAATAACTCAAAAAAACAATTATTAAAATGCTACATAAAATATACCTAATTTCTAAAAATAAATTAATACATTTTATAAATTTTATAATTTAGTATTATCACCAAATCACATATTATATATATATATATATATATATATATATATATATACTTTATTATTCCTTCTCACCACTAAATCTCTCTTTTTTTTTACTTTGTCTATTTGTACTTTCTATTATAGAAAATAAACTCATTCATTATCACTAGCCATTATATTACATACTCGAGTTACCTACATAACAACATATCATGTTAACAATTATATGGAAGATTTTTCTTCCACTTTACATGCATCTTATCCTCCCTATGCAAAATTATGTTTAATGTTATTTAAGAAATGTCCGTAAAGCATTTAATATATATTTTTAGTTTTTTTTTAATAATAAAAATGTTCATCGTATTAATAAGTAATATATTAATGTTTTTAGGTTTATGTTGTGAGAGTGGTTATTGATTATGATGATGATGATTAATAATGTCCACTAAGATGGAATTGGTTTATCGGACCTTAAGAGGGTAAGTGGTTACTTGCGATTTTTTCGAATTTTATTTCTATTCTCGAAAAACATTAAGAGAAGCTTTCCAAGATCACCATAGTTTTGTTAAGTTAAGAGGTTAGGAAGGTTGGTAATGTGACAAATATTTTGAAAATGAGATCTAATCTAGGTATAGGATGGACAATCTAAGAGAAAATGTTTTTCATCTTCAACCTTTTTAGTGTCACAAAAGTGACACACTCTTTCATCCCATGGTGTTTTAGGAATTGACCAATGTCTAGTTTCACTATGGAGCTCATGAGAATTTGTTCTTATATTAGCATGTTTATGTTTTTCTTTACACTTGTCAAAAGATATAGGTAATTTTGATCTTCTAGATTAGGGTTGATTACATCCTTATAATACCTTAACTTTCTTTTTTCCTCTAACTCTTTATCACACCACATTTTCTCCTTAAATTTAGATTTGATGATATTTTTAATAGTATCTTTATTCTGCAAAATGATATCTTCCATGATTCCCCAATAGTTTAGCCAAGACTGGGTATCTTTATACCATCCCTGCTTGAGTCGATGATGGTTACAACTCAATTTTGAAGAAATTTTAGGAAGCCTCTTGTCTTCCATATTATTTAAGTTGTTATTATACATTAGGTATCTAGTCATAGCGAAGTTCTCAATGGGGGAGATGCTTGTTTTTAAGAGGAGGATGGGATAGGGCATATTTCCTTTAATTTTGAGATTATAGGTTATAAAATTCTTTTGTATTTGCTCTATCTTTCTTCAGGATTCTTGAGACATACTACATCGCCATAATTCACATCCATAAAGAATAACATGTGTCTCAAAGAGGAGTTTCTTCTTATCCCAAATCCAAAGATCGATTGAATTACAATTGTTTTCAAGTCCATAATAAGCTTTCCATCCCCCAATAATCATTTTCTCAATGCTATAATTCTAGTTGAGTTTGTGGTGATGATCCGGATTTTATGAGCAGAACGAAATGAATACAGATTATTAACAGGTGCTTAACACAAAATAACAGAGATACAGTAAAACTGGTTTTCTATTCAATAACGAAATAAGTTGAAACTGTAAAATGCAGCGGAAACAAGCTTGYTGGAATGGTGGCGGCTTATCTCTGAGAAGAGATGTGACAGTAGTGCGCATTCACAAGAAGAAGGTTACAATGAGGCTCTGAAGGCCTTTTTACAATAATAAATAATTCCAAAAACCCTAGACATCCAAGTATCCAAGTATCCAAGTATACAAGTAGAGGTACCCCTGTAGGTGAGGAGAATATATCCAAGTATTCTTCCACGACCTTATCTACTTGCTTCTGCTGTGTGGAGAGGTCGACCGCAGAGACCCTGGATGTGGCTACGATCTTTCTCTTATTCTGAGAG
>ML783288.1:598993-612572 GCA_009831015.1 Picea engelmannii
TTTCACCATAAGGGGACCACTTTGGAGTTCATCCATATTTACTTATTATCAACCATGACAAGACAATAATGAGTCATCTTTACATCAAACAATATTGGGTCCATTATCCAAACCTTTGTGCTATGGGGCTTTCTTCAAGGGTTGATATCAATGACAACCAACCTTAATCAATAATCTCCCCCTTTGGCATTGATGGAAACACTCTTATGCAACACTGAAATCATATCCCTCATGCTCTCCCTGGAGCCATGCCTCTGTCCTCTGTATCTGATAAACTTTCCTCTGTTCTCTCCATCTGATAAATCTTCTCCCCCTGGAACCATGCCTCTGTCCTCTACATATGATAAATCTCTCCCCCTTTTTCATCAATGGCAAAGGTATCTTTCTATTCGGGTTAGCTCCCCCTAAATGAAATTTTCTCTTATGGTTATTCCTCATGTACATATAATACATATAAGATAAGAATTCAAAAATCATTCAAAAAACATTCATTTTGGAGTATAAATAAATCCAAGTCTTTGGTGAAGATATTCAAAGGCTTCCCATGGAAGTGGTTTTGTAAAGATGCCTGCCACTTGTTCTTTTGTGCCCACATACTCAACTCTGATGTTCTTTTTTGCAACCTGTTCTCGTAAAAAGTGATACTTGATTGGAATGTGTTTCATGTTGGAGTACATCATCGAGTTTTTTGAGATACTAATGGCACTTGTATTACCACAATATATTGGAATGGGTTCATCATACTCAACCTATATATCTGTCAAATTTTGTTTCATCCAAAGAACCTCTGTACAACATGTTGCTGCTATAATATACTCTGCCTCGACTGTAGATAGAGATATTGATGATTGTTTCTTGCTTAGCCATGATACCAAACACTCAAAGTAGAACGCTTCTCCATTGGTGCTTCGTCGGTCATCAATAAAACCTGCCCAATCTGCATTTGTGTAGGAAATAAGTGATAGATATTTTCCTTTTGGATACCATAATCCAAACTCTTATGTTCCTTTGAGATATCTGAAAATCCTCTTTACTACTAATACATGTGATTCCTTTGGTACTGCTTGAAATCGTGCCACTTTTCCAACTACTTGCATTACATCTAGACTGGATGTTGTTACATATAGTAGGCTACCAATCATTGACCTGTATTGCCTCTGATCTGTAGACTTTGAATCATCATCTTTGCTCCACTTACAATTGGTTTGCATGGGAGTGATAATTGGTTTGCAATCTTCCATTCCAAACCACTTTAGCATTTCTCTGATATACTTGGTTTGAGAAATAAAAATTCCTTGGTTGCTTTGATGTATCTGAAGTCCTAGAAAGAAGGATAGTTCTCCAAGTAATGACATTTTAAATTCATTCTACATGTCTTTTGCAAATTTCTGGCTTAACTTGTCATCATCACTACCAAAAATAATATCATCAACATAAACTTCAATTAATAAAATATTACCTTGACTTACTTTGATGTAGAGGTTGTTGTTTGCACTTCCTTTTATAAACCCTACCTGCTGCAGATACTTATCCAGTCAGGAGTACCATGCTCTAGGAGCCTGTTTTACACGATACAAGGCCTTCTTTAATTTACATACATATTCTGTGTTCTCTGACAACTGAAATCCTTCTGGTTTTTCAATGTAGATTTCTTCTTCAAGTTTCCCATTCAGAAAAGTTGATTTTACGTCCATCTGATATACTTTAACATTTTTGGAGCATGCATAAGCTAAAAGTAAACAGATTTCTTCCATTCTCGCAACTGGGGCAAATGTCTCTTCAAAGTCGATTCCTTCAATCTGTGCATATCCTTTACATACCAATCTAGCTTTGTTCCTTGTAACCTGTCCATCTTCATTCAATTTATTCCTGAAAACCCATTCTGTGACGATTACATTCTTATTCTTTGGTCTTGAAACCAATTCCCAAGTGTCATTTTTCTCTATTTAATCCAATTCTTCATCCATGGCCTTATTCCAAAATTCATCCCTGCTGGCCTCTTCAAAACAGTTTGGTTCAATTGTAGATAAGATTGCTAGGTGTTTTTTTTTGGTGAACAAATTTTTCTTCTAGTCTCAATTCTTGCATCTTTGTTTCCAATAATATGATCTGAAGGATGATTCTTCTGTACTCGTTTGCTAGGTGTCTTTGGAGATACTTTTTGAACTTTCTCTTATGCTTCTTTCAGATTCTCTTCAACTTCCTCTTCCTCTTCTATTTTTTTTTCATCTTCTTCTTCGAAAAGTTGTTCCATTGATTTGTTTTCTTCTTCCTTTGATTATGGTTTGTCTGTTTCATTAATTGTTACGTTGATGCTTTCCACAACTTTGTTAAATCTTAGATTGTAACACTTGTATGCTTTCCTTGTACTTGAATAACCAACAAGTATTCATTTTTTTACACGAGAGTCAAACTTTCCCATTCTACCATATTCTCTTTTGATGTAGCATTTGCTTCCAAAAAATCTGAAGTGCTTCACATTTGCTGTTCTTTCTTTCTTTCTTTCTATAGCTTGTAGGGAGTTTTATCAATGTTGTTTTAGAGTATTACTCTATTATGAATGCGAACTGTTGTATGCACTGCCTGTGTCCAAAATATATCTGTCAATTTGGAATCCATTAGCATTGTTTGAGCCATTTCTTGTATTGTCCTATTCTTTCTTTCAACAACTCCATTTTGTTGAGGTGTCCTAACAACGATGAATTGTCTTTTTATTTCATGACTTCTACAGTCGTCCATAAATTCCTTTGAAGTGAACTCTCCTCCATTATCAGTTCTCAAGCATTTGATTCTTGAATCCATCTCATTTTCATCCAATTCCTTATAGATCTTGAAGTTTTCAAAAGCTCCTGACTTGTTCTTGAGAAAGAAAACTACAGTCATTCTTGTATAATCATCAACTAATAACATAAAGTATTTTTTACCTTTTAAGCCCTTTGTTGTAATTGGTCCAACTAGATCATTGTGTACAATTTCCAGTGGTCTTGTTGTTTAATATTCCTTTGATTTGAACCTGGCTTTTGTTTACTTTCCTTGTTGACAATTCTTGCATAAAGTGTTGGTTAGTTTCGTGATCTGGGGTATTTCTCTAACTGCTTCTCTTTTGCTGACTTTGACAAGGTTATCAAAATGCATGTGACCCATTCTTCTATGCCATAGCCAAATTTCATCTTCCTTTCCTAGTCAACACTTTTCATTTCCAATTTCACTTAACACATATATGTTGTTTGAAGTTCTTGCAGCTATACCGACCAATTTCCCTGAACCTTTTTTTCTTATCTCACACTTTTCTGAATCGAAAGTAGGTTTATGACCTTGGTCACACATTTGACTGACACTTAGAAGATTATGTTTCATATCTTCTACTAGTAGAATATTTTGTGCCTTTACATTCTTGTTCCCAATTCAGACTGTGCCTTCTCTAATGATTTTGGATGAATTGTCATTTCCGAAGGATACTGATCCATTTTTTTCTTTTCATAATGTAAGAAATTTTTCTTTATCACTTGTCATGTGTTTTGAACATCCACTGTCAACATACCAATCATGTTTCTTTTGCTTATCTTGTAGAGCGATTGTGTATTATTCATTGTTGTACTGATCTTGCTTTCTTATCCATGTCGTTTTCTGAGGTTCTTGTCTGTGACTGTTATTATTCTGTTGAAGTTCTTTAGGAGGGACAGTCATTCTGTGATCCTTGGTCATGTGTCCAAAATTGTTACATTTATAACATTCCACTTCAGTGCTCAAAGATTCAAACCTGTTGTAACTTCTTCTTTGTGTATCACTAGGTCTCCTTGAATAATCACTTATTGTATAACTCTCAAAGTTGTTACTCTTCCTATTGTTAGCTCTGCAATTCACAACTTTATGTCCAAAATTATTACATGCATAACATAAACCCAAAAATATAGTTTGATACCTGGGAGTTGAAGATCTTATGAAAGGAGGTGCTCTTATGAATCCTTCTTCTTCTTGAACCCTATATGTCTATTGTTGATTCTTAAATCTGAATCTTCTTGGTGGAGTGTCCCTGTAATCTTCCTTGTATATCAGCCTATCCTCTTTGATTGTTTATTCATAGCTCTTTGGATTTCTTTCTTGCTCTGTTGTTTTGGAATTTGATCTATTTTGTGTATGATTGTATCCAAGTCCGAACTTGTCAAGATGAGATTTTTTACTGCTAATAATGTCATCCAGAACTTTTGAGCTATTCTACAAATTTTTCTTTTGAATATCATTTATTAGTGTGACAACCTATGCTTCCAAGTTTCCAATGATCTTGTCCCTTTCTTCTAGTTGTTCTTTGAGTGCTTCTTCAATTCTTTTATCTTCTTCTATTTTAACCTTCAATTTTGTGATCATTTGTTCTAGTTCTCGAGTGTCATTTTTCTTGTCTAATTATGCTTGTAGTTTCTTGTTTTTCTTCTTTTCTCTTCTGATAACTTCTATGGCACACATTAATTCTTCTCGATAGTCAACTTTTGGCTCTTCAATTTATTCTTCGACTTCTTCACATTCTTCTCCAGCTTCTTCATATTCTTCTTCGGAGACTTCTTTGTCAGAGTCTTTTACTGCCATGAATAGAACTCTTCATGTCTCATTGTCACTGATTTCATCTTCATATGATGATGAGATGTCTTCTTTGGTGTATAAGATTTTCTTGAAAACTTCTTTGTAGTTCTTTTGCCTTTATATGTGTGTTTTCCTTTTGAGTAACCTTCATCATTTCTCTTTTTCTTATGAGGAAATTTGTTAGCAAAATGACCAATACCATCATAATTAAAACAAATTAAAGTGAGCTTACCTCTATAACTACCGTTGGTTCCCTTGTTCAGTCTTTTGACAAAGTTGGCCACTTTTTCATCATCTTCTGAGGCATCACTGCTGCTGCAGTATTCTTCTTGTTCCTTTTTCTTTTGCTTTGATCTTTTGGATGCCTTGAAGGCTTCTTGTTTTACATATGGATTTTCTTGCCGAGTTCTCATTTCATATGCTGTGAAGATTCCATGCAATTCATCCATGCTTATTGAGTCCAGATCCAATATTTCTTCTAGTGCTGATATCTTAGGGTTGAATCTCATAGGAAGAGATCTTAGTATCTTTTTAACAATTACAAATTCTTCAATTTCTTCTCCCAATTCTATGATTGCATTCATTGTTTCATGAATCGTAAGAAGTAGGCTGCGATATCTTCATCTTCCTTCATTTTTAGTTGTTCGAACTGACCTCTTTAAGTCTAAAGCTTTGCTACATTGAATTTTTGATGTAGGAGCATCGTCAACAACAAGAGAGCGTGGAACAAATGCAAACACATTTTGGCACATGATGAATTGTTTGAAATATTTTGAAGTTTGATACACCAAACATAAGTGAAATAGTTAAGAAAGGGCATACTTTCAAATTGTGAACAGATCTTGAGTGATCTTATCTCATCTGTAGTAGATAGAGGCATTTATTTGCAGTTAATGTAAGTAAGTAGATTTAAATTTCTAGATTAGAGAGTTTTAGGAGCTGGAGGGAAAATGACTATAGACACCCTCCCTTGTATCATTGTAACAATAATGGAAGAAGATCATAGAGCATAGAAGAGTAGCAGAGAGTTGCGTAGAAGAATTCATGTACAAAAGTCTGAATTTAATATATGAAGCTTTGATTCCAGACTCATGGTATTATAACGCCTTCTATGTGCATATGCTCAATGTCATTCTTATAGTTGTTTTACTCTTTCTATTGTGCATTTGCTGTGATGTTGTGTATGTATAATTTCTTGTTAAATGTCTAAAATCTGAGAAAGGGAGAGTAAGGAATGAGTTTCAATTGTTTCTCTATCTGAGCAAGAGTTCTTGCAAGGAGTGCAGTGGAGTGTCCGCAAGGAGTGCGTTGACAGGTTCAGATTCCAAATCTATGAAAGCTCAGGAGAGATACAATTATTCTCATTCTCACAAAAGTACAAGTTAGGCACAAGAGCCATGCAAGCTGTTCACAGGCTGATAAAGATCTCAAAATTTGTGTCTAAGGCGTAGTGGTTGAAAGACTTCTATCACAAGGAATTGCACAGAGTCAACCAGTTTAAATACATAGGAGTATTTGAAGAAGTGTCACAAGGAGTGCATGTAGAAGGTATCCCCAGAGTACTTGAGGATTTTTCAATCAAGCTCAGGAGGGATAGGGTCTTCGAAGTTGTCTAAGAGAAGCTCAAGAAGGATAGTGCCTTGAAGTGTTGAAAGGAGGCGTAGTGAAGTTGTTGTGCAGGTGGACAAGTTCCGCGAAGGAATACCTTGTTATTTCGCAAGAATTGTCAAGGAGGCATTGGACGGTCAAAATTCTCTGAGGGGAATTTACGAAGTTCCGAGAGCCGTCAGATAGTGCAGAGGAGCAGGGGAGTTACGATAAGCCTATTTTCAAGTTTAATTTCAAGGGAAATAGAGCCATAGGATCCAAGCTAGTAAGGGCCATTAGATCACTTGTGAACTCTCATTTTGCGGATTCGCGAGCTAAAGGGTTGAAACCCTTGCACCAAGATTCACGAGATCATGAAAGGTGAAGTACCGTTAGGGAGAGAAGTTATGTTGTGGGACCCTCATTTATAATGCGTCGGAATTCAACACCTCAAAAATTCGGAGGATAGGGGGTCGAGACTTTTGTCCTGAAACTCCCGAAGTCACGAGTTGCGATAAGGAGTATCGTGGAGTTCGGGATCTCGACACTTTGGGTGTCAGGATACAAAGGAGGCATCGTTTTGGGGGATCAAGTCATGAAGTGCTGAAGCTGGGCATGAGGGACACATTGCAGAACCACAAGGTGGGCCCGTGTGATAGACAAGCAGACACACGTTGCCTAGTAGAAGGAGTCAGCATTCTGTTGACTTCTCGTGTCTTGGTGACTCACGAGATAAGAGCATGGGAGCTCAACGTTGAAACTCGCGAAGGGTCGAGTAGCAAGAGGCGCTAGCGTTAAGCCTAGCCGATGGTCATGCGCGGAGGGCACTGACAAGGGAAGTAGCTATACCCGTATCGACATTTCGGGTATCGTGAATTTGGAAAGGAGGAGTTGAGAGTTTTGACTCGCAAACTCGCGAGATTGCGAGTTGTGACAAGTGCCTTTGGAATTAGGCCTTGGTTATAGCGCTGTGGTCTCTTAGAGGAGGTGGAGCTCGTGCCTAGTGCTGTTCTCACAGGGGAGCTTCTCGAAGGACTTGTGGACCGATAATTTGTGATTCCAGCAGGGAATCGAAAGAGTCGATCCGTCTCAAAGGTGATAAAGAACGATCCTATGAGAAGACGTCGAACCAACGGTCGATAGAGTGTCTGCATCATTTCTGGTATCAGAGCCCAGAAATATTTCTTTGCTTTATGTAGAAGGGAAAAGAGGAATTTTACAGTCATGCCGCTGAGAAGAAGAGACAGACAAACACCCGATCCACCAGAGGAAAGAGAAATTCCAAGAAGATGGGGTAGGCAAATACCTGACCCAGAAGAAGAAAGAGAAATTCCAAAAAGAAGGGGCAGGCTCACAGAGAGAGCTGGAAGCTCACAGAGAGGACAATATGCTGATAACAACACTTTTCCTCGCACTAGAGGAAGAGGAAGAGGTAGAGGTGGAGTAATAAAATGCTTCACATGTGGAAAGAATGGACAAAAATCTTATGAATGTCCAGATGAGAAGAAAGAAGGAGGTGAGACTCACATTTCCAAAGCACAAAGGCATAATGTTGAAACTAAGGATGCTAAAGGTGGAAGATCACTGGTGATGAGGAAGGTTCTCTTAACTCCAGATAAGGAGGCGGAGAATCCATTGCAAAGGAACAGTCTTTTTCGGACTGCTTGCAAGACTAAAGATAGGGTATGCAAAGTCATCGTAGATAGTGGTAGCACAGAAAATCTCATTTCTACAGAGATGATAGAAAAGCTAGAACTGGAGACTATTGAACATCCAAGTCCATATAGAGTTTCATGGCTACAAAAATGACATCAGGTAAATGTCACTAAACAATGTTTAGTTGAATTTAAAATAGGAGGATATAACGATATGATATTGTGTGATGTCATTCCCATGGATGTTTGTCATCTATTGTTGGGTAGACCATGGAAATATGACAGAAATGTGGTTCATGATGGGAGAAATAACACATACACCCTAGAGAAGAATGGAAGAACTCATATGTTGTTACCAATTAATGGCAAAGAAGTGAAACCAGAGGTAAGCAACACTGTACTTCTCATGAGTGGGAAGAAAATTCTTAAGGAGGTTAAGAAGAAGGAAGATCCACAATTCATTGTGGTTAGGAAACCTACAATTGTTTTAACCGGTACGAGGGTGGATGATTTACCAGAAGAAATCCAAAAATTACTGGAGGAATTTATTGATATAGTAGTGGACGAACTACCTTGTTCATTGCCACTGATCAGAAGTATAAGTCATCACATTGATCTTATACCTGGAGCTAGTTTACCAAACAAAGAAGCGTATAGATTGATGCCACAGGAGAATGAAGAGGTTAAAAGACAGGTCCAGGATTTAATGGACAAAGGGTTGATTAGAGAAAGCTTGATTCCATGTGTTGTTCTAACAGTGCTCAGTCCAAAGAAAGATGGAGGCTGGAGGATGTGTACTGACTCGAGAATGATCAACAAGATTACCATCAAACATAGATTTCCATTGCCAAGGATGGATGATTTGATGGATTGCTTGAGTGGGGCAAGATTATTTTCAAAAATTGATTTGAAAAGTGGTTATCATCAAATTTGTATGAGAGAAGGAGACGAATGGAAGACAACCTTCAAGAATAACGAAGGGTTATATGAATGGCTTGTTATGTCGTTTGGATTAATTAACGCGTCAAGCACTTTCATGAGATTGATGAATGAAGTCCTGAAGGATTTCATCAGAAAATTTGGCATTGTGTATCTTGATGACATACTGATTTTCAGTAAAACAGAGGCAGAGCATTTGAAACATTTCAATACAGTGATGAAGAGGTTATAGCAAGAGAAGCTACTGATAAACATAAATAAATCCTCATTCATGAAGATAGAGCTCATTTATTTGGGTTTTGTTATTTCTGCAGATAAGTTGAAGATGGATCCAGATAAAGTGGAGGTGATTAAGAGTTGGCCATCACCAAAGAGTATCTTTGAAGTTCGAAGCTTTCACATATTGGCTGGTTTCTATAGGAAGTTCATTAGGAATTTTAGTGGAATTAGTGCACCAATGATGGACACAGTGAAGAAAAGACATAAATATTTTCACTAGACAGAAGAAGCAGAGAAAAGCTTCAATTTGTTAAAAAGGAAGATTACTGAACAACCAATTCTGGTGTTGCCTGATTTCAAGAAGACATTTTAGGTAAAATGTGATGCAAGTGGATTTGCAATAGGGGCAGTCTTGAGTCAAGAAGACAGGTCGATAGCAGACTTCAGCGAGAAGCTGAATGAAGCCAAAATGAAGTACTCTACATATGATAAATAATTCTATGCAATTATCCAAGCATTGAAGAAATTGAGACATTACTTAATCCCTAAGGAATTTGTCTTATACAGTGACAATCATGCTTTGCAATTTGTGACTCAACAGGAAAAATTGAATCAAAGACATGTTAAATGGGTCGAGTATATGCAAAATTTTACTTTTGTAATTAAACATATTTCTGGAACTACTAACAAGGTTGTTGATGCTTTGAGCAGGAAGTGTTTAATTTTGTAGGAATTCAGAGTCAAAACATTTGGTTTTGATGACCTCAGGAACATATACAGAGATGATCCAAACTTCAAAGAGGCGTATGAAGCAACTGAGAATCCAGTTCTCAGGGACAGAAGTCAATGGACAAAATACATGATCCAGGAAGGATTACTATTTAAGGGTAATCAACTTTGTATTCCAAAATGCTCCATGAGGGAGAATTTGTTGAAGGAGAAACATAGTGGAGGATTGGTCGGGCATTTCGGTCATGACAAGATGTTCTCAAAGTTAAATGAGTCATATTTTTGGCTAGGAATGAGAGAAGACGTCAAAATATTCGTAGACAGATGTAGAATTTGTCAGCATTCAAAAGGAAAGAGGTAGAATGCAGGCTTATATCAACCGTTACCCATACCTGAGAGGCCGTGGGATGCAATAAGCATGGACTTCATATTGGGGCTACCAAGAACACAAAGAGGGTTCGACTCGATATTGGTAGTGGTGGATGTATTTTCTAAGATGGCACACTTCGTACCATGTCATAAAACCAGTGACGCAACTCACATTGCGAATCTATTTTTCAAAGAAGTCATTCAACTTCATGGCTTACCAAGGAGCATAGTTTCAGATCGAGACACCAAGTTCGTGGGAAACTTCTGGAGAACCTCATGGAAAAAACTGGGAACAAACTTTTCATTTAGTTCATCTTATCATCCTCAGATGGATGGACAAACAGAAGTCATGAATAGAATTTTGGGAGACTTGTTGAGGAGTTTGGTGACAGAACATCACAGTCAGTGGGACAATATTCTACCACAGGTGGAATTTGCATATAATGATTCAATCAATAGAAGCACAGGGCAGAGTCCATTTCAGATTGTTTATGGAATATAGCCAAGGGGAGTTCTTGAATTGAGAGATTCAGAACAAACTGCGACTAGAAGTGCTAGTGAAAAATATTTTGCCGAAGCAATGAAGGAACTTCACAGCCAAGTGAAGGAGCGATTGCAGAATTCGAGCCAGGAGTATATGTGAAGAGAAGATCAACAAAGGAGAGAACTTCAGTTTGAAGTTGGTGATTTGACTCTTGCACACTTGAGGAAGGAAAGGTTCCCAAGGGGGACATATAATAAATTGAAAATGAATAAAATTGGACCGTGCAAGATCATAAGGAAATTCAGGGCAAATGCATATGAGATTGAATTACTAGACGACATTGGAATTTCACCGATATTCAATGTCTCAGATTTGTACCCTTATAAGTCTGAAGAAGTGGGAGCAGATAGTGACCAACCAAAATTTCAGTGGGATAAACAAATGCCTGTAGCTGAGAAGCCATAGATGGAGAGAATACTGGAAAATAGAGTCAGTAAGAGGACCAGGAGAAAAGAATATTTTAAATACTTGATCAAGTGGAAGGGAAATCCAGTTGAAGATGCCAGTTGGGAGAATGAAGCAGAGATTCAAAAGCATGGGTAGACCGTGCGAGAGCTCATGGAAAGGAGCCCATGAAAATTTTCAAGCGAGGGAGTATCATGCAGGGGCATCACCAACAACAAGTGAGCGTGGGACAAACGCAAATGCATTTTGGCACATGATGAATTGTTTGAAATATTTTGAAGTTTGATACACCAAACATAAGTGAAATAGTTAAGAAAGGGCGTACTTTCAAATTGTGAACATATCTTGAGTGATCTGCTCTCATCTGTAGTAGATAGAGGCATTTATTTGCAGTTAATGTAAGTAAGTAGATTTAAATTTGTAGATTAGAGAGTTTTAGGAGCTGGAGGGAAAACGACTATAGACACCCTCCCTTGTATCAATGTAACAATAATGGAAGAAGATCATAGAGCATAGAAGAGTAGAAGAGAGCTGCGTAGAAGAATCCATGTACAAAAGACTGAATTTAATATATGAAGCTTTGATTCCAGACTCATGGTATTATAACACCTTCTGTGTGCATATGCTCAATGTCATGCTTATAGTTGTTTTACTCTTTCTATTGTACATTTGATGTGATGTTGTGTATGTATGATTTCTTGTTAAATGTCTGAAATCTGAGAAAGGGAGAGTAAGGAATGAGTTTCAATTGTTTCTCTATCTAAGCAAGAGTTCCTGCAAGGAGTGCAATGGAGTGTTTGCAAGGAGTGCGTTGACGGGTTCAGAGTCCAAATCTTTGAAAGCTCAGGAGAGATACAATTATTCTCATTCTCATAAAAGTGAAAGTTAAGAACATGAGCCATGCAAGGTGTGCACAGACTGATAAAGACCTCAGAACTTGTATCTAAAGCAGAGTGGTTGAAAGACGGTTGTCGCAACGAATTGCACAGAGTCAACCAGTTCAAATAATTAGGAGTATTTGAAGAAGTGCCACAAGGAGTGCGTGTAGAAGGTATCCCAAAAGTACTTGAGGATTTTTCAATCAAGCTCAGGAGGGATAGGGTCTTCGAAGTTTTCGAAGAGAAGCTCAAGAGGTATAGTGCCTTGAAGTGTTGAAAGTAGGCGTAGTGAAGTTGTTGTGCAGGTGGACAAGTTCCGCGAATGAATACCTTGTTATTTCGCAGGAATTGTCAAGGAGGCATTGGATGGTCGAAATTCTCCAAGGGGAATTCACGAAGTTTTGAGAGCCGTCAGATAGTGCAAAGGAGCAGGGGAGTTACAATAAGCCTATTTTCAAGTTTAAGTTCAAGGGAAATAGAGCCATAGGATCCAAGCCAGTAAGGGCCGTTGGAGCACTCACGAACTCTCATTTCATGGATTCGCGAGCTAAAGGGTCGAAACCCTTGCACCAAGATTCACGAGATCGTGAAAGGTGAAGTCCCGTCAGGGAGAGAAGTTTTGTTGTGGGACCCTCATTTATAACGCATTGAAATTCAACACCTCGGAAATTCGGAGGATAAGGGGTCAAGACTTTTGTCTTGAAAATCCCGAATTCGTAAGTTGCGATAAGGAGTATCGAGGAGCTTGGGATCTCGACACTTCAGGTGTTAGGATACAAAGGAGGCAACATTTTGGGGGATCAAGTCACGAAGTGTTGAATCTGGGCACGAGGGACATGTGGCAGAACCACAAGGTGGGCCCGTGTGATAGACAGGTGGACATGCGCCACCTAGTGGAAGGAGTCGGCATTCCGTTGAATTCTCGCGTCTCGGTGACTCACGAGATAAGAGAATGGGAGCTCGATGTTGAAACTCGCGAAGGGGCAAGTAGCGAGAGGCGCTAGCGTTAAGCCTAGATATTGGTCACACGTGGAGGGTGCCGACAAGGGAAGGAGCTATACCCATATCGACATTTCGGGTATCATGAATTTGGAAATGAGGAGTCGAGAGTTTTGACTCGCGAACTCGCAAGATTGTGAGTTATGACAAGCGCCTTTGGAATTGGGCCTTGGTTATAGCACTATGGTCGCTTGGAGGAGGTGGAGCTCATGCCTAGTTTTGTTTTCACAGGGGAGCTTCCCGAAGGACTTGTGGAGCGATAATTTGTGATTCCAGCAGGGAATCGAAAGAGCCAATCCAGCTCAAAGGAGATAAGGAATGATCCTGTGAGCGGACATTGACCGAAGGGTCGATAGAGCATCTGCGTCACTTTTGTATCTCCTTCATAAATATTTTGAAGCTTGTCCCAAATCTCTTTAGCAGATTTACAGTGTTAACTTTGGTGAATACCGTATCACTGAGACCATTCAAAAGTGCATTTGTGGCTTTGGAATTATTATCACCAAGTTTTACTGCTTTGGCATTTGTTCGTGGAACTGTTGGTGCTTTGTATCCATCTACAATTGATTGCCAAACTTTAAATCCCTGTGCATGTATATATGTCCTCATCCTTATGCTCCAAAAATCATACTTTTGTCCATCAAACTATGGTATTCCATTTTTATATGAGTTGGTACTCT
>ML783289.1:0-16330 GCA_009831015.1 Picea engelmannii
ATTATAGTTTGTTTTTGTTTATATTAACCCTTTTTCTCCACAGCATCCTGTTCTGCCTTGCCAAGCCCAACAGGGCATGCTAGCGTTCCTATTTTTGCTCACCCGGTGACGATTCGAACGCGAACAGGTATCATTGAGGAGATTCATTTTTGGGGCTCAATCATGCCTTCGACTATCATTTAGGAGCTCGATTGCGAAAAACCTTCACTTAGGCCCTCAAAATGGCCCCAGAAGTTAAAACTGCTAAAAATAGTAAATTGCCAAAATTGTCAGAAAACTGTTTTGAGCCAGTTGGAAAAGGTGGTTGGCCACCAATATCCATCTATATCATATAAAGTCAATCCTTGCATAAGGTTAGTCCTCCATAGCCATCACCTTCTGACTCCACCAGAAGAAAAACTCGTTGGTGTAGGGTCTTTGCACCCTATCGCCTCTCTGTCGCATCATCACCTCGGTCCACCATGCCATGGATGAATCGTGAGGTCCATGTAGAACAATATCGAATCTAGGGCCCAAGCCTGGAACCCGCTCAAAGAAAAAACTACATAGGATAGACGCGAACCCGAAGTTCCTCTTTCTACCCAATTTGTAGTCTGTCAGCTGGCTCTTCATGTTGGCCAGTAGTGAGGTGCACCAGTCGTAAATCGTGGGTTGCAAGCACTCCTCTAAATAGATTATAAGTGGCCTCAATGATTGGTGCAAAGAGGAATACCCTGTGATATGTGTCAACACTAGGACAACAATCTTGATCCTTAAATTGTTGATCGCTCTGATCGAGAGTTCGCTCCCTACCTTCTCAGTTCTTGCAATGAAATGGGTGGCTATGTAGCCTTCTATGTTCATGCCTCTCCCATATCCTAGGCTTTAAGGTTGACCACCTCACCCTGACGTGACAATCCTGTCAAAAAGTATATCTCCTCAACTTCAATCCCCAATGGTTTTCCATCAAGGTTGAAGGTCTCTATATCTGGATCCCAGTAGTTCACTAGCATCTGGAGCAGTCTCACTTGAGCCCTCATACCTTTGAGATATAAAAACTTATATAGCCCACATATTTTTAAATCCATCTAGGCCCCTCGATCTATCTCCACTACAGCATCCACCTCTTCATGCTCTCTTTATCTCCACTCTAACACCATCCTGCAAGATTAAAACCATTTTTTGAGTTAGTCACATTTTAAAAACCATATTCATGGACTTGTACGCAAGATATAGCTTACACAGTCACGTATAGGTCTTCTTATATGCTGGTTGTTTTGCAAACAATCGTGTATAAGGCTGCTTATATGCGACTTGATGATCTACAACCCGCGTATACCCTAGTTTCTAAGTTGTGCCTTAAAATGCTCAAAAAAGGAGACATAATTGAAAATATTAATCCAACAAAAATAAAGAGAGGAGCAAGATGAATCACCTGGTCTAGATGATTGTTGATTCCATCACTCATGGCTCCCACAATCAACAGTTGAAATTCGGGGGAAATTTGGTCCAAAATGCACTATTTGGGTAAAAAATACAAATGGTATAGTAAAATTGTTTTTTTTTACTATTTATAGAATATTTTTACCCACTTTGCATAGTTTTTACTAATATTTTGGCTTAATGGACTAATATGGCAATGGATGGAGTTGGTTTTGGTGGTTTTGTCCAGGGATTCTTGCATTTTTTAGTACCATGTCGCATGTTCATAACTTTCGACATGTATTTTTGTCAACCAACATATAGGATAGGTCATCAATCCATTATGCACATTTGTGTCATCCTATGACTGCAGCTCATATGCCTTAGGTACAAACCCATTTGGTAGCGACACAAAACCTTCTTTGTGCAACTAGAAGTGTCGTTATTGAATGGTAGAGTCTTACCAAACATGGGTGTCCTAGTTATATCCTCTGCACCATTTGGTGCCCATGAAAATATTTGTCTGTAGGACTGGGAGTCCCTTATAGATAATATATGAATTCGTGTTTGAACCTCATTTCTTACTCATAAGCATGCTCACCTATACCTAGCGGGACTCCCAACGAGTCAAATTTAAGCTCTTTTCTGACTCTCAAAAAGTGAAAAGATTGTCGAGTGAACTTGTCTCTTTCACACTCATAAATTGGATTTGAAAGGACGTATATTTGGTGTAAGTTTACCCATTTTTCAAACCAAGTATACTAAATTCACTAAAAAAGGAAATTTTTTGGTGTTAAGTTGTAATTGCATCTCATTCTCTTACTTTCATTATTGACCCTATTTTCGGTTCTCACTTTCGCATTATAAGCCTATCACCTCAGCAGTTTGCATCATCAGCTAAGAAGATCCTTGTTTATATCCTTTGCATCTTGACACCCTATACCCCAAGAGGAAACATTCCCCTGAGTGTCCATATCATGCATGCACCTCCTTGCATTTAGCATAGGTATGTTCCATTGTTGGAACTAGTTTCTTACTTGTGACACTTGTTTCCTCCTCTGTATCATAGCATTCATTTGACTATGAAAAAACAAAAAAAGATGGGCGGGAAAAGAATACTATCTTATATTGGCAACAGTCGTATCTCCTTTGAACAGAGCACAAACTTTCGAGTCCACTTGTCATCAAAATTTTGGGTTTAGCATGACCTTAGGAAGTTGATCTTGTTACTTAGAGTTTACTCCCCCAACTAGTTACTCTTCAAATTCCTATGGAGAGTTTGATTGGTGCCTCCTGCATCACAAAGTTCCATCATTGAGTCTATGATGCCTGAGTCTTCCATATGTCTCATGCTCTTGTTTAAAGGATGTCTATCGGCATGTGTCGTCCATTCCTCAGAACTGTTGACTTTGCATGTCAGCCATACCATCACTGTGTCTCAGATTTACATGAATTTGTAGTCCTATCATGCACCCTGGTCCTACTTTCATCTTTGGTAGGTAACCTTGAACCCAACAGTCGACATTTCATCATTGGTCATTGACTAGCGAGTTTCCATTATGTTCGACGGAAATAAATCTATTCACACATTGGGATTCGTGCAATGTCTTGGATGACATTGGCCTCATTGGTGGTTTCCTCTCCTTTGTCAGCATTTTTCCTTATCGGTTTCTATTCAAAGGGTCTTTTTTCTGTATCGCTTGCATCTAGAACACATGAAAGACGCACGGGGTCGTTGGTTTGTGAACATGTTCTTCATCTGATTTCCTCCAAATCATCAAGCTCCTTCTCTGTACCTTGTGTTGAATGATGAGAGATGCCTCAATGATCTATGTTGGTCCTTGACCAAGTCTTGAGGATCCTTGGTAATGTTTGACCTCTTTTTGGGACTTCAACAGGCTGTCGAAGGTGGAGCGCAAGTCGAAGCAGAGATCGCGGGATCTCGACCTCTTTTTAGGGATTTTTGGGTTTTGGACTTATGTAATGGGTATGGGGATGTCGTCCCATGGGTTTACCCATGTTTAGGCCCATTTTGTAATGCATAAATAGAAAGCTAGGTGATGTAGGAAGAAAGTTCGATCTATGTGATCGAAGGAAGGTTAGACACTATGCTAAGTGCAACTTGCAAGTGCTTTGTGCATGCTATGTTGAGAACTTGCAGGGCTAAGTGCTAGTGATTGTAAGAGACTGTGAAGAGGCTTTGTGTTGTAACTCAGGGAAGGAGGATCTTGTGGAGTACATGCAGATCTCCTGTCCTCTACGAAGTAAGATATCATGGCTTTGTGCATGTAGAATATTGACAAAAAGAAATAAAGAAGAAGAGTTGGTGGACGTAGCCCCAGGGTGGGGGTGAACCATGTATATCCCGTGTTGTGGTTTCTTTGTGATTTATGGTTGTTCTCTTGTTATGTGGTTAAATGCTTAGTGAACTGATGTATGCTTAGAAGAATATAATATGGTAGATTAGTGTTGAATAATGTGAATGAATGTTAGATCTGATCTATGTGGGTATGCTTAGTGCTTGAATCTATTGGATCTATGTGAATACTTTGTTGATCTATTGTTAAGGTTTAGTTGTGTTATAAACTAAGATTGAATACTAATGATCTATAACTTCTAAGTGATCTCTTAAGGTGTTACAATCATAGATTAGTGTCCCAGCTAAGGTTGCAGACACTAGAGTCTTGCAACTACCCGTGCCTCTTCCTCGGGTGAGACTTCATCTGCTTTGCAGGTGTTGCCGAAAATGTTGGTAGTTAGGGTTTTTTTGGTTAGGGTTTAGTCGGGTAGGATGGTCGGGATTAGCTTTGTGTTTTCCAAGTCATCTTGGTGCTTGGTTCTCTTCTCTGCTACCGGTCGGGATGGTCTGGATCCACGAGCAGTCAATGGAGAGGCTTGCACTCCTCTTGTTGATGACGCTTGAATACCTGCAGACATTACATTTTTATCCATGACCCTAACATCCACCAATAGGTTCAAGATATCCTATAGAAGTCCAATGACAAGTATAAATAGCGCCATGATCAACATCAGGTGCCACATAAGTTTCAGGTGGCAAACAAAGTTTGGTTGTACTTATACAAAGAACGCCTTACAGGAACCCATCGAAAGCTGCACCCACTCCGTTATGGGACATACACTATCACCAAGTCCATGGGGGACAATTCTTTTGAGCTCAACATTCCTCCCTTCCTTTTCCTACACCTAGTGTTCAACATGGATCTCCTTCACCCTTATTTTCCATCGATCTCATGGCTAAAAATGTAATGTCTACAAGTATTCAAGCATCATCAACAAGAGGAGTGAAAGCCTCTCCGTCGACTGCTTGTGGATCCGAACCATCCTGACCAGTAGCAGAGAAGAGAACCAAGAACTGAGATGACTTGGAAAATGCGAAGCTAATCCCGACCATCCTACCCGACTACATCCCGCCTCTGGCTGGTGCGGTGAGTCATGACAGTGTCCCGAGAGACTTTGATTATACCTTGGTTACTGCATACCTCCTGAAGGGGATACATGCAGCTAGAGTGCAGCGGGATAATATCGCGACATTGAAGTTCAATGAATTCAACCTAGGAGACTGCAAGAACCATAGTCTGCTCACTCCTTACAAATACTTGACCAGGACAAAGGGGAAGAACTCAAAAATATTCCACCAGCCATGGAATATGAACCTCGCGTAGTCCACCCTCTTGAATGCAATGAAGATTCCCCACTTTGGTAGGCACTAGGAGGTTAATGCATGTTTTAAGATCCTACTCCCATGTTACCATGGCGGCCACCTATGGCTAGATCGATGCATCACAGAAGATCTAACGATGATCCATAGGATCACCGGATTGAGCATGCAGGGACCCGACCCGCAGGACTTCTACCCAAGAAAGGTTACATATCGTGCATTAGCAAATAATATCAAAGACACATATGGCGATGTAGAAAAGGGAATGTGAGGCTACAAGGTAGCTTCCATCTAGAATGGTGCAGTGCGCCTAGCCTGCTAGCTGATCACGGTAAATCTTGTAAGAAAGAACCTACCTACACAAGTGACAGGATTCGTTGTTGACCTCATCCGGAAATGTGTATAAGGACTCCAGATGAACTGGGTGAAGTACTTGGTCAACCAGCTGGAATTAGACTGTCACAAAGGTCAGGATCAGGGCTATGAATTCCACTTTAGCTGGCTCTTGATCCTCATCACATTTACCACTTGGGAAATGCCAGAAGGTGCGACCTTCCTGGACATTGAGTCATTTGGGTCGCTCGCTGCGAAGTTCACCACACTCGGGTACTCGATGATATGGGAAAACAGTGGTAGTCAAATGCGATATTTCATACATATTATCTCATCCTGAAGAGGGATATTGAAGATGTCCCTTGTATTAGGCCAAACACCTTGCATTAGTTATGACCCCTCACGAAGTTCCACACAGATCGAAACTTCATTTATATCATTGCACATGCAGATGAGAATAAAGAAGAACTTCAGTCATACTACAAGCTCACAGAGGAGGACCTCGAAGAGATAACCAAGGATTGGTCCGCAGAGCTCCTCATCCCCACTGACCCCACAGAAATGTCAGACCCTGAACTAATCGGTAGCCCAGAGACCACTCATGAAGAAAAGGATACTCTTGGACCCATCAAAAGGAAGAAGATCGAAGAGGTCCAAAACTTGAGCAGCGCATCAGAAGAAACTGCTTTAGTATCACCTGGCCGAGGCGGTGATGATGAAGTAGACCAAAAAGAGACCCACGGAAAAGAATATTAGTAGAAGTAGCATGAATTAACACCGCCTAGGGATCCTGTTTATGAGGTTGATCCCTTGAATAAAGGAAGGTTTCCCCCACGAAACCCACTTCCCGAAAGAAATCCAGAGCCACCTTGACTAAGATGCAGACTGTGCTCACTGTATATGACTTTGACTTCATCATCGCAGTTGTAGCAAATGCCTCGCAGAACACCTTGTAGAAACATGAAGCCAAGAAGGAGGATATGTATGATAGGATTGAGGTTGAACTCAAAGGAGTACAACAGGCCCTTCTATCCAACCGTGCAATATCCATTGCGCCCCTGCCATTAGAAGAACCAGAGTTGGGAGATGATCCTACTCAACTCTACAGACTAGCTGATGTGACCGAAGCTCACCTTTGTCAAGCACAAGCTGAAAAATACCAGGCCACAGTGGCCCTGAAACAAGCCCAAGAAGAAATGGTAGAGAAACGTCAGGTCACACAAAAGGAAAAGGATGACCTTCAAGCCAAGTTTGAAGAAGAAAGGGCGCAGATCAAGCAAGAAAAAGAGCAGTTTCTCGCAAAGCAGCTTGGACTCAAAGAAGCAGTCGACAGAGCACTTCGTTCTGTGACAGGCTTAGAGACAAAGGCATAATACCGAGTGGAGCATCAAGTAACGCAACTCGTGGAAGTGGTCCAACATCTTCAAAAAAGAATAGTAGACTTAGAGCTATGAAAAGTGCCCAGCACTCCGTCAGATGTACGAGATCAAAGAGAAGCAACTACTTGAAGTGAAGCTGAGAGAATCAAGACCCTTGCCATGGAATGTAAAAATATAAGCGATCGCAGTGCCCAGATTTATGAGCAACTCACTGAGGACCTTGAGCTGAAGGTACTGGAGTCACAGCTCCAAGAGGCAAAGCAGCATGCAGAAATAGTACAGGCACATTTAAAGCCCCTGTCAGCCATTGAGAGGATGAAGCAATCCCAAGAATAGTTCATTTCTCAACAATAGGTCCACACCATTCAAAGAAAAGTCATGGAAGTGACTCAGAGGCTCCAACCAACACAGGATGAGGCTTGCCAACTATTCACAGAGATTGAAGGTTGAGGAGAAGAACTAGAGAAATTTGTCACTACAATCGAACAGCGCTTAGAGGGACCTATCAACGAAGCAGTAATCCAAGAGTTCATCGAATAGGAGGTCATGGCGCAGCAATAGGTTGAAGAATCACAAGCCAAGCTTGAGGCTTTTGAAGCAGAGCTACCCAGACCAGAGTAACTCAGGACGAGTCACAGGTGAGTGTTGGGGGCATGTTGGCCCTTGACCAAGTCTTGAGGATCCTTCGTCATGCTTGACCTACTTTTTCGACTTCGATAGGCTTTTGAAGGTGGAGCGCAAGTCGAAGCGGAGATCACGAGATCTCAACCCCTTTTAGGGATTTTTGGGTTTTGGACTTATGTAACGGGTATGGGAATGTCGACCCATGGGTTTACCCATGTATAGGCCCTTTTTGTAATGCATAAATAGAAATCTAGGTGATATAGGAAGAAAGTTTGATCTATGTAATCGAAGAAAGGCTAGACATTGTGCTAAGCGCAACTTGTAAGTGCTTTGTGCATGCTATGTTGAGAACTTGTAGGGGTAAGTGAAAGTGATTGTAAGAGAATGTGAAGAGGCTTTGTGTTGTAACTCAGGGAAGGAGGATCTAGCGGAGTTCACATAGATCTCCTATCCTCTACGAAGTAAGATATCATGGCTCTGTGCATGTAGAATATTGACATAAAGAAATAAAGAAGAAGAGTTGGTGGATGTAGCCCCAGGGTGGGGGTGAACCATGTATATCTTGTGTTGTGGTTTCTTTGTGCTTTATGGTTTTTCTCTTGTTATGTGGTTAAATGCTTAGTGCATTGATGTATGCTCGGAAGAATCTAATATGGTATCTTAGTGTTGGATAATGTGAATGAATGCTAGATATTATCTATGTGGGCATGCTTAGTGCTTGAATATATTGGATCTGTGAGAATACTACATTGATCTATTGTTAAGGCTTAGTTGCGCTGCGAACTAAGACTGAATACAAATGATATATAACTTCTAAGTGCTATGTTAAGGTGTTACAATCATATATTGGTGTCCCAGCTAAGGTTGTAGACACTGGAGTCCTGCAACCACCCCTGCCTCTAACTCATGTGAGACTTCATCTGCTTCGCAGGTGTTGTCAAAAGGGCTAGTAGTTCAGGTTTTGTTGGTGCAATGTTGTAAGCATTGAACCCTGGGTCTACCCCTATGCCAACACTATCCTTTCATTAGTTCTCCTTCCATCAACTTCATCCCATCTATTCTGGAAACGAGACCTACAGTCTTATGAGTACCAAGAGGCTTGCAATCATTAGTGGCAGGTTCTTCTGCCATCAATAGTTGGGAATACATCAATGTCTCCTGATCGATGGATTCTTCAAGTGTTCGACCTAGACACCTTTATTCATACTTGTAAGAATGTACTCGGTGATTTGATACCTATTTTCATTATCAGTAGGTTGTCTCGCGTTTGTTAACAGTATACCATAATGAACGATAATCAAATGAAGTCACATTGTGTTAGACCTCAACTCCTTTATCCACATGATGTATACTTGAGCCTTTAAGGGATCGTTGTAACACCTTGTTTCCCCCAGTCTGTAAAAATAATTATGCTGGCCAAGAACTGTGGCAAACTCAAAGATGTGAATGTGTGATTCTGAATGGACCTTAGTATACAAGGTCGATGAATGTAAATTAACATTATATATATATGTGTGTGTGTGTGTGTGTGTGTGTGTGTTGCAGGACTGCTGGGAGGGGGATGTGCTGAAAAAGAGACCACGATGGCTAAATAAAGGTGGTGGAAGGCACCTGGAATGGTGGCGCTAACTTCCACCAAAACCAATACCGTATTTGGTCTTCACTAGCCTAGAGAACCAAGAGTGGCTCACTGGCCCCGAAATGAATTACTCGCCAGGTTGGTAGGTTACGAGGCTCCTCGTGAGTTAATGAGGGATGAGGGTGAACCGCCCATTTGTGGGGGCCTTAGACCTGACCACCGCAGGGAAATTCATGCCACACGCAACCTCGCCAAAAAAGAAAAGGCAGGTAAAAGGTGTGGAAGACGTGGGGACGCGAGGGAGAGATCGCAGAAAAAGATCAAAAGAACTCTGGAACAAAATACAAAGTGAGAGATAGCAGAGAATAACGAGAGTAACCTTCGTTCTTGATCGCTGAAGAACAGAGACAGAGAGTCTCAAGCATCGTGGTCTAGCTTGGGGGTGGCTAGTGGTAAATCCATTTAGAGTCATTGAGCCTATGGTTGGGTGGAAACAAGCACCCCTCTCAGCAGTTCCATCAAACCCAATGTTTTTCTGATAAGTGTTATATCTTGTATCTTGAATTTAAATATCTTGGAATGTATGCTCATGGTTTGAACACTTATAAATGGTTTCTGTGTAGAAATGTCTACATGGTGTTTTGATCGGAATGGTGGTTGCATGCTTATGCTGGAATGACCACATTCGGCTTATTTATATATAGATATATGTATTTGAATGAATACAGTTTTTAAGTCTGTTCTCGGGAGGTTGTTTCCCTTATTTTGTCTCCCGTGCTACCCTGGATAGAATTCCTCACAGGGACACCCTTTCGGGATCATTCCCTTACATTCCAGAGTCGGGGTAAGTTCCCTGAAAGGACCACCGCCTTGGTAAAATCCTGAATTTTCTTTTTATCTATCACAGATGTTAATAGTTCATGGATTTAAGAGGACCTCTCAGTCTCGTCATAAAACTTGGTGAAAATCTACCCAGGAACCCGATGAAGGAATTTAAGGCCTAAGTTTGAAAATCCTGCACTAGAGAGACTGGGTCTCTTAGAGCTTGGTATTTCGATGTTTCAGCAACCAAGAAACCCAAGGGTGAATTTTCTTGTATTCACCAAACGCGAAATCCCAACTTGTGAAACCCCAAAATGAGTATAGCATGATTAGTTGTGATGTTTAGGTGTTTCGGTACTCGGGACACCTATGGGTAAGTCCCTTATACTCACCAATCCCGAAATCCTGATTAGCGAAACCCCAAAATGAACTATCATGGATGAGTTGTGATGTTTCGGAGGTTCGATACCCAGGATACCCTTCCTCTTGCTAAATTTACGAATGAGATCTTTTCGGAGGATCTAAGGTCTGTTACGACCATTAAATTGGATGAAGGAACACAGTTGTTAATGCCTCGACCCCTTTTTAACCTTCGTAAGTAGCGAAGAAATCAAGACCGTCGATTCCAAGACCCATGGGAGTACCTGGATCGTCTAGCTGTAGAATACACATGGCGGCCAGTAAGCGTTTTGGCTTTTCGGCACCTGGGAGATCAGAGGGTAAGAACCCTTGTCCTCACGACCCGCGAAATCCCAAAATGCTAGTGTGTGGATAAGTTATGAGTTTTCATATTTTCGGCACCTGGGGTACCTAAGTGCGAGTTCTTCCATACTCACAAGTCCTGAAACCCATTTTCACGAAAACCCGAAATGACGGCGTGTGATTGAGTTAGGATGTTTCGAAGTTTCGGAACCCAAAATACCCAAGGGAGTATTTCCTTGTACTTGCAAGTCCCGAATCCCCAACCCGCGAAATTTCGATGGGTGAAATCCTGAAATAGATGCGCGGGTTTAGGAGTTTCTATTTCAGAGTTTCGGCTCTCGGAAGGTCTAGGTGTGAGACGTCATGTCTGCACACGTCGCAAAACTTCGATTCGTGAAACCCCAAATGTGGTCAAGTGTATGATGAGTAGGTGTATCGGTTTTTTGCCATTCGGGTAGTCGAGGAGCGTGAAGCTTCAGCCTCTTGTATCACGAAGTTCCAATATGCGAAACCCGACTCGCGGAATCCTGAATTGGCATAGTGTGACTTGATTTGGCATTTTGTCTTTTCAGAACCCGAAGGACCCAAGGGTAAGTTTCCCTTGTATTCACAAGTCCCGAAATCCCAACTTGTGATATCCCGAAGGATAGAGTGTGGAAAAGTTATCATATTTCGATATTTCATCACTCGGGGTACCTAAGTGCGGGCCCCATGTGTTCGCCAGTCCCAAAACCCCCGACTCGTGAAATCCTGATGGAGGTAACCCCGAAATAGTGAAGCATGATAGAGCTTGGTGTTTCGGAGTTTCGGCTCCCGAGAAACCCAGGTGCGAGACCTCCTAGCATCGCACATCCCGAAATATCGATGGATAAATTCCTGAAATAGTGGAGCATGTTAGAGTTTGGTGTTTTGGAGTATTGGCTCCTAGGAAACCCAGGTGCAAGACCTCCTATCATTGCACATCCCAAAATCCTGATGGATTAAACCTCGAAAGGTGAAGTGCCATGTTTTTAAATCCGAGGCAATTTTTAGTTATGACAAACTATTGGTCCCCTTCGAATTTCGGCACTTCGAGAGACAAGAGAGCAGGGGATCTCATGCAGTGAAATTTCCCAAATCGTGAAAGCCAGAAGTAACTCTCCGGTAAGGCATGTGGTCATGACCCACGATCACATGGGTAAGGATAAGGGATGGTAGGAACTGCATCAGGCCCCATAGAAATTCAGGGAATTCTGTTCCTCGGTGAAAATAAGGAAAAAGGTCAAAAAATCTTAGTTTTTGTAGTGGGTATGTTACAAATTGGTATCAGAGCATGGTTACAACACTTGGCCTGCTTGGGCTCATGAACAAGTTGCGCAGAAGCTCTGTTCAAAACACTCCTAAAAGGAGTAACCCCCTATCTTAACCTTCCTAATCAAAAGACGAAGTTAAGAATGAAAACTCCTATTGTGTGTGTGTACATGTGAAAAATATGAATTATGTACTGGTTATAAATAAATATAAATATTGACTAATAACCAGCATTTATCTTTTGCACCCAAGCGGACAATCAACCACGGGAAATTATAGACGCGTAGAATGGAGACTCGCCAAGAGGTGGGGAAAGGCTCCCACAATAGAGACAAAGAGTCTGACGAAAGGAGGGCAGTAGGGACCCCTCCAGATCTAGCCGAGACTGTGAAGAGTCTCATGGTCGAATTACAAAGCTACAAGGCTGACAATGAGAGGATGATGAAAGAACAAGAGAAGAAAACAAAAATTAATGCAGTTTTACTGCAGAGCTTATCTGACCTACAAAGACAAATGCAGCATGAACCTGAGGTACAGAAACATGGTCATATCAGTGGCCACACTGAGAGGAGCACCTCTAAAAAGGTCCATCCCAGAGGTAAAGGACCAGCGGCAGACGATTCCTCTAGGAAGTAAGCTGGCGGTTCAGAGGGCTCTTCTAGCAACAGAACTAGTTCTTATTCCCGAAGAAAACAGAAGAAGTGAAAGTTTTCCAAGGGTCATAAATTCGAAGAATTCAGGAAGGCAAAACCACCCTCCTTCGACGGTGAAATAAATAAAAGAGAGGAAGAAGAGGCCTAGTTGCTTGGACTAAAGAAGTATTTCAGAGTCCATGACTTCTAGGAAAACTTGAAGGCCCGAGTAGCCACCTTCAACTTGAACGGAAAGGCTTCCATTTGGTGGGAAGACCTTAAGAATGTAAAAGGGATTCACGAAGAAGACCTGTCTTGGGAATGGTTTGAGAAATACTTTAGGAAGAAGTATCTATCAAAAAAATATTTCGACGAAACAACTAAAGAATTATATGAACTTAAGTTGGGGCAACTCACCATAGAGGAATATGTCAGCAGATTCCTCGAGTTGCTGAGGTATGTACCCTACATAAAAGCAGAAAAGGAAAAGGTTCAACGCTTCATCAGTGGACTACCTAAGGACTATCGGAACAGAATTGAATTTGATGAGCCAAAGACCCTAGAAGGCACTATTCGAAAGGCAACCTATTGTCATGAACAGCTTGGACATTGAACAAAACCTTGCGAAGGATGGAAACAGAAGAATAGTTTGAGATTTCAGAAGAAGGGGATTAAATCCCTAGGATTTAAGAACTATAAGAAGAACCCAAGAATGAGCTTCCCATCTCGGAGTGTACACCAGTAGAATTTTCCCTCCTTGGGTGGAAATAAAACTTCTGGATCCATACCAGTGAAGACTGATAAACCAAAGAGAGAACCTTTGAAATGCTAGGGTTGCGGAGAAAAACATCTACTGAGAGACTGCCCACACCGACAACAGAATAGTCGAAGAATTTATAACATCCAGGAAGATACCACCATCAATGATGTGGCCAGAAGTGTGCCGCAAATTTATGCAACCTTGGGTAATAACTAAGCTGACCACCAAGCTTCAATGGTGGAAATAGAAGGTATGGTTTCCAACCATCTAGTGTCTATTTTGATTGACCCTAGTTAAAATTTGAGTTATATAGCCCCTAAGGCTATTGATAAGTGTAAACTACAGCCACAAAAACCTGCCAAGCCATGGTTGGTACAGTTAGCCACTGGCACCAAAAGAAGGGTAGCAGAGGTCATACCAACCTACCAATTAATGTTGGGTGAATTCCCCACCCAAGAAACCCTTAACATATTACCCCTGGGATCGTATGATCTATTGATTGGTATGGACTGGTTAGCCACCCATAAAGCCAGATTGGACTGTTACCATAAAAATTTAGAATGTGTAAGTAAAGAAGGAAAAAGGATAACCCTTCAAGGGATCCGAAAACCTGTCTTAATGAGACAAATATCAGCTCTGCAAATGAGAAAGTATTGGCTAAAAGGATGTCCCCTATATGCAATACAAGTGTTGAAAACTATTGAAGATGAAAAACCAAGCCTTGAAGACTACCCTACCCTAAGAAAATACAGATATGTGTTTCCAGAAGAGGTATCGGGTCTACCTCTAAGAAGAGACATAGAATTCTCGATAGAACTTGCACCGGGAGCGGTGTCGGTGTCTAGGACACCCTACCGGATGAGCACAACCGATTTAGTTGAACTAAAATTGCAATTAAGAGAAATGATGGATAAGGGCTATATCCAACCCAGCATGTCTCCATGGGGAGCACCAGTCCTATTTGTGAAAAAGAAGGACGGTACCCTTAGACTGTGTATAGATTATAGACAACTCAATAAGGTAACCATAAAGAAAAAGTTCCCCTTGCCCAGGATCGATGACTTGTTTGACCAATTAGGGGGTGCGTCTATTTTCTCAAAGATTGACTTGAGGTCAGGATACTATGAGTTTGTGGTAGTACCATTTGGGTTAACCAATGCCCCTACCACTTTCATGTGCTTGATGAACAATGTACTCAGCAAATTCCTAGACAAATTCATGTTGGTTTTTATTGATGATATATTAATTTACTCCAAGAATAGAGAAGAGCATGAAGAGCATCTTAGGCTTGTGTTGCAAGTGCTAAGAGAACATCATCTCTATGCCAAATTCAACAAATGTGACTTCTTCCAGAAGCAAATACATTACTTAGGCCATGTCTTATCTAAAGAAGGAGTAGAAGTAGACCCTGACAAAATTAGGTCTATCATGGAATGGCCTACCCCAAAGGATGTTTCGGATATCAGATCCTTTATGGGATTAGCAAGATACTATAGGAGATTTATAAAATGATTCTCCAAGATTGGTTTTCCAATCACTGCCCTCCAGAAAAAGGGGATAAAATTCATGTGGACACAAAAATGTGAAGAAAGATTTCAGACCCTGAAACATCTACTGACCCATGCACCTGTCTTGAAGATCATTGATCCCAAAGTTGACTTCCTCGTGTCAACAGATGCCTGTAAGGAAGGGCTCGGAGGAGTCCCTATGCAAGGAGGAAGTGTGGTCTGCTATGAATCCCGAAAATTGAATGAGCACGAATTCAACTATGTGACCCATGATCTAGAGTTGGCTTCCATAGTGCACGCCTTGAAAATGTGGAGGCATTACCTCCTGTCAAGAAAATTTATACTTATGATAGACCACTATGGACTACGATATCTGTTTGAACATCCAAAGCTCAATGCCAGACAAGCTAGGTGGATGTCCCTTCTCAACGAGTTTGATTTTGAAATCAAACATATTAAGGGAAAGGAAAATAGGGTGGTTGATGCCCTTAGCAAAAGCATGAAAAAAATTCACCTATGTCACATACACACTACCTCAATCGAATTTTTCGTTGATTTCTGCTGAATCAGAGCTCCCGAATTACCTACGGAGGCCTAGCGCAAGCTAGCTCTTTCTCTCTCCCCATTCCCATGTGGTCGCGGGTCATGGTCATAGCTCAAATAATCATGGTGCCTCTTTGTATTTTGCACCTCAGCGCTACAGGGGTGTTGAATGGTTTGACTCTGTAATCGTCGAACCCTGACAGGGCTAGCGTTCGGCCAATAGGGATGAATCCCAATAGGGCTAGAGAACAGTCAATGAGGACAGGCCCCGTCACATGGTTAAGTGGAATACAGGTGGAAGAGGGGGAAGTGTAACACGGTAGTCGACAGGACAGGAGGGACCCTACTTCACATGCCACACTATTACGGACCCATCCCCCCCCCATTAAAGGTAGAATGGAAAGGGGGGTCCGTAATTCACCTGAGCACCGTTGATCAAGGTGAATTAATCTCAACCGTTCGAGAGTTGCACGTCCGATTCCAAAGCCCCCCCCCCCACCGCTAAAGGTAGAACATCAAGGGGGATCCAGAATGACTCTGGTCGTCCAGATCTACTTGTTACTTTCCTTAATGTGCATTCGCGCCCCGGCTTAAAGCCGACATCTCTTCCTCACATCTAACGGTTGTTACAGACCCTGATATCGTCTGAAACAATCTCGTTTGTTCATTGGTGTTTATCATCACGAGAGTCCAAACTCTCAATCACGGGACTCCTGAGTTCTTGATCCCTGGGTTCTCGATGCGGTTAATCTCTCGACACGTAACCTCCATAAATCGGACGGTCCAGATCTGTCCCGGGATTTCCACAATGGAAAGTCTCAGTCTCTTGACACCAGGACTCCCAATCCCGTGATTCTCGATTTCCCGAAATGGGTAATCTTATGGCACGTGGCCTCCATCATTCAGAAGGTCCAGATCTATTCCGGGGTTTTCACTGTCGAGCTGCAGATATACCATGTAAATCAACATTTAATTGTCAACCCGGGAAGGTAGACTTAGAGGAACCAGCACAGGAAATGCAGGGCTGAAGAGGGGGTTTAAAGAATGCCAAGCTACTCTCTGAACTGCTAAAAGAAAC
>ML783289.1:43451-120846 GCA_009831015.1 Picea engelmannii
ACTAGAAGGAAGCACCGACTCCCTGGTTTCTCTAGCACCAACTAGAAGGAAGCACCAACTCCCTGTGTTCAAGCACCCACTTGAAACTCTGAGGACAACAGTCCTCCCTAGCACCTCCCAACCACCCTGAAATATAAATCTTTAAATCTGAAACTTACTACAGTGATATAATGTTCAACAATGGCTTACCCAACTTCTCACTGTTTTGCTTCTTCTCGTTGCTCTTTCTGCCACACTGCCTTTCTGCCCATCTCACTTGCGCTGTCTATTCTTCTGCGATTTATCCTCTATGTGCCATGTCCATTCACTACACAGTTCCTCTTCAGATCAATCCAGCTGCTGCACCATCTTCCTTCTTCACGCATGAATCACTTTCCACATCAACAAACACCACCACTCGAACAACAACAACGACCCCTCCTCTTCTCTGTACCGTGTATTTATAGCTTCTGTGCACCTTGTGCATGCAGTGTTCGCAATGCCTCTGCATGTTGAATCTGCACCGTTATCCTCCATCTCTCGAGTGCTCTGTCTGATTATCATCGTGACTCTTCGACTTCTCTGGTGGTTCACCTCGCGTGTCCAGCATCACTGTATGTTATACTAAGATTCCTCAGTTTTTCTGGCAGTTTAGGACTCTTTGTCTTCTCTGAGACAGTCGAACTCTTGATCTTCATCGACCCTGATCGACGGTTCATGTTCTTGATGAATCAACGGTCGTGATCTCGCATCTCGTTGTTCCTTCGTTGGAGATTTTTGTCACTCCAAGTCATGATAGGCGAGACTCTTAGATCAACGGTCCACATATTTTGATGTATAGACGGTCAGGATCATTTTGTGATCTCACATCTCGTTGATCCTAAGATGGAGATTTTTGTCACTCCAAGTCGCGATAGGCGAGACTCTTAGATCAATGATCCACATCTTTTGATGTATTGACGGTCAGGATCATTTCGTGATCTCACATCTCGCTGATCCTAAGATGGAGATTTTCGTCACTCCAAGTCACGATAGGCGAGACTTTTAGATCAACGGTCCACATCTTTTGATGTATTGATAGTCAAGATCATTTCGTGATCTCGCATCTCGTTGATCCTAAGATGGAGATTTTCGTCACTCCAAGTCGCGATAGGCGAGACTCTTAGATCAACGGTCCACATTTTTGATGTATTGACGGTCAGGATCATTTCGTGATCTCGCATCTCGCTGATCCTAAGATGGAGATTTTCTTCACTCCAAGTCGCGATAGGAGAAACTCCGAGATGGAGCTCTATGGTGCTCTAATCTTTTGCCACGCATCCTCTTGATCCAACGATCCACGATTAAATCGCGATCTCGCATCTCGTGAATCTGGGGATGAATCATCTCGACTCTCCAAGTCGCGATCAGTGAAACTCTGAGATGGAGTTGAACCAACGGTCCAGATATGAACTTGATTTAACGGATGTGATTGAATCGCCATATCGCATATCGCGAAATCGGCATTCTTGTTGTCACTGTTCTTTGACAACTTCAACTCGCGATCCTCGAAACCCCGATAGGGAGTCAGATCAACGGTCCACATAAGCCCTTGGGATGGACGATCCTCCTACTTTCAGGATTTTGTGAGCCCATTTTCTCCTTGCACTTTAAACACCATGCAGGTTTTCCCCAATCCAACGGTGGTCGGATCCTGCGCTCAGATCTAACGCCTGAGATCTATCCTCCTCTTCCGTGCGCGCTCTTCTTGATTTTATTCATATCTGACGGCCCTCATGCTGTCAGGAATTTATGATGGGATCCAATGATCAGCGACGCTTCTCCTCCAAGCTTACACATCCCTTTTACTTGGAAGAATTTCGACTCTGCGCTAATTCCTCCTGAGCCTACGTTGTTCCTGTTTGTCCATCGATGCACACTCTGATCCTGCCATCTTCACTATTGTACTTGCCAGCGTTTCCTTCGATCATTCAATCTTCCTGGCCTTATATTCTATTTGCCTGTTGATCATCGGTGTTGTACTCAAGCCATCATTACTGTTGTACTTGCCATCAATGACAAGCTTATGCTTCCTGTAAAATATTTGCCAACACTCACGACCCGCGAAATCCAGACATATGAAATCCCGAAATGCTAGCGTTTGGATAAGTTATGAGTTTTTGAAGTTTCGACACCCGGGGTACCTAAATGCGAGTTCTTCTGTACTCGCAAGTCCCGAAACCCCGATTCACGAAAACCCAAAATGACGGCGTGTGGATGAGTTAGGACGTTTCAGTGTTTCAGAACCCAGAATACCCAAGGGAGTATTTCCTTGTACTCGCAAGTCCCAAATCCCTGACCCACGAAATTTCGATGGGTGAAATCCCGAAATAGATGCGCAGGTTTAAGAGTTTGTATTTCGGAGTTTCAGTTCCCGGAAGGTCTAGGTGCAAGACCTCCTATCTGCGCACGTCGCAAAACTTCGATTCACGAAACCCCAAATGTGATCAAGTGTCTGATGAGCGGGTGTATCGGCTTTTCTACATTCGGGTAGTCGAGAAGTGTGAAGCTTCAGCCTCTTGTATCGTGAAGTTCCGATATGCGAAACCCAGCTCGCAGAATCTTGAATTGGCATAGTGTGACTTGATTTGGCATTTTGGCTTTTTGGAACCTGGAAGACCCAAGGGTAAGTTTCCCTTGTATTCGCAAGTCTCAAAATCCTGACTTGCGATATCCCGAAGGATAGAGTGTGGAAAAGTTATCATATTTCGATATTTCGGCACCCGAGGTACCTAAGTGCAGGCCCCATGTGTTCACCAGTCCCGAAACCCCCGACTTGCGAAAGCCTGATGGAGGAAACCCAAAAATAGTGAAGCATGATAGAGATTGGTGCTTCAGAGTTTCGGCTCCCGGGAAACCCAAGTGCGAGACCTCCTGTCGTCGCACATCCCAAAATCCCGATGGATAAATTCCCGAAATAGTGGAGCATGTTAGAGTTTGGTGTTTCGGAGTAAAACCCAAGTGCGAGACCTCTTGTCGTCGCACATCCCAAAATCTCGATGGAGTAAACCCCGAAAGGTGAAGTACCATGTTTTTAAATCCGAGGCAATTTTTAGTTATGACAAACTATTGGTCCCCTTCAGATTTTGGCACTTCGAGAGACAAGAGAGCAGGGGATCGCATGCAGCATAATTTCCCGAATCGCGAAAGCCGGAAGTACCTCTCCTGTAAGGCCTGTGGTCATGACCCACGATCACATGGGTAAGGATAAGGGATGGTAGGAACTACATTAGACCCCATAGAAATTCGAGGAATTTTGTTCCTCGGTGAAAATAAGGAAAAAGGTCAAAAAATCTTAGTTTTCGTAGTGGGTATGTTACAATCGTGTAGAAGAGTTGAAGACATCAGTTCATAGTTGCATCTTTCATGAGTTGTTCCTATCTTTCATTGGACCAGTACCTATGTGATTTCAGTGATCATGGGAGATCAGTTTGTACTTCATTGTATAGAGATATCTTCAGATTGATTTTGAGACTGGTTTTACTGGGCCTTGTTTGTAACACACCCACTGCGGGAACTAAGATTTTTTGGCTTTTTCCTTATTTTCACCGAGGAACAGAATTCCCTGAATTCCTATGGGGCATGTTGCAGTTCCTACCATCCCTTATCCTTACCCATGTGATCACGGGTTATGACCACAGGCCTTACTAGAGAGGTACTTCCGACTTTCACGATTCGGGAAGTCGTGATGCATGTGTTCTCCTACTCTCTTATCTTTCGAAGTGCTGAAAATCCAAAGGGGACCAATAGTTTGTCATAACTAAAAATGCCTTGGATTAAAACATGGCACTCCACCTTTCGGGGTTTACTCCATCGGGATATTGGGATGTGCGACAACAGGAGGTCTCGCACCTGGGTTTCCCGGGAGCCGAAACTCCAAAACACCAATCTTCTAATATGCTCCACTATTTCAGGGTTTCCTCCATCAGGATTTTGGGATGTGCGACGACAGGAGGTCTCGCACCTGGGTTTCCTGGGAGCCGAAACTCCGAAACACCAAACACTAACATGCTCCACTATTTCGTAAGTTGGGGTTTCGGGACTAGCGAGTGCAAGAGACTTGCCTTCAGGTATCCCGGGTGCCAAAACACTGAAACGCCATATCTCATCCACGTTATTATTATTTCAGGGTCTCGCAAGTCGGGATTTTGTGACACGCGCATACAAGAAAACTTGCCCTTGGGTATCGTGAGTGTCGAAACACCGAAACACCAAACTCTAGTCATGCTATACCGTTTCAGGGTTTCATACTTTGGGATTTCGTGATTGGTGAGCACAAGGGAACTTACCCTTGGATTTCCCAGGTGTCGAAACACCACATCTCATCCGCACTAGACCTTTTCGGGGTTTCATACTTTAGGATTTCAGGATGTGTGACAACAGGAGGTCTCGCACCTGGGTTTCCCGGGAGATGAAACTCCGAAACCTACATACATATGTTTATATATATATCGCTCAACCTATTTCGGGATTTTGGGATGTGCGATGACAGGAGGTCTCGCACCTAGGTTTCTCGGGAGCCGAAACACCAAACTTCTAATATGCTCCACTATTTTGGGGTTTCCCCCATCGGGATTTTGGGATGTGTGACGACAGGAGGTCTCACACCTAGGTTTCCCAGGAACCGAAACACCAAACTCTAACATGCTCCACTATTTCGTAAGTCGGGTTTTCGGGACTAGCGAGTACAAGAGACTTGCCTTCAGGTATCCCAGGTGCCGAAACACCAAAATGCCATATCTCATCCGTGTTATTATTATTTTGAGGTCTCACAAGTCAGGATTTTGCGACACACGCATACAAGGAAAATTGCCCTTGGGTATCGCAAGTGCCGAAACGCTGAAACACCAAACTCTAGTCATGCTATACCATTTTGGGGTTTCATACTTCGGGATTTCGCGATTGGTGAGCACAAGGGAACTTACCCTTGGATTTCTCGGGTGCCGAAACACCACATATCATCCGTGCTAAACCTTTTCGGGGTTTCATACTTCAGGATTTCGGGATGTGCGATGACAAGAGGTCTCGCACCTAAGTTTCCCGGGAGCCGAAACTCCAAAACCTACATACATATATTTATATATATATATTTATATATATATATTTATATATATATATTTATATATATATATCGCTCAACCTATTTCAGGATTTCCTCCATCGGGATTTCGGGATGTGCGACGACAGGAGGTCTCGCACCTGGGTTTCCCGGGAGCCGAAACTCTGAAACACCAAACTTCTAATATGCTCCACTATTTCGGGGTTTTCTCCATCAAGATTTCGGGATGTGCGACGACAGGAGGTCTCGCACCTGGGTTTCTCGGGAGCCGAAACTCCAAAACACCAAACTCTAACATGCTCCACTATTTCGTAAGTCGGGGTTTCAGGACTGGCGAGTACAAGAGACTTGCCTTTAGGTATCCCGGGTGTCGAAACACCGAAACGCCATATCTCATCCACGTTATTATTATTTCAAGGTCTCACAAATCAGGATTTCATGAGTCAGGTTTTCGAGACTGGCGAGTACATGGGGCCCACAGTTAGGTACCCCGGGTGTTGAAATACCAAAATATAATAACTTCTCCACCCTCTATCTTTTCAGGATTTCGCAAGTTAGGATTTCGGGACTTGCGAGTACAAGGGAACTCTCCCTTGGGTCTCCCGGATACCGAAACTCCGAAATACCAACTCTTAAACCTGCTCATCTTATTTCGAGGTTTCTTCCATCGGGATTTCGCAAGTCGAGGTTTCGGGACTTGCGAGTACAAGGGAACTCGCCCTTGGGTTTTCTGGGTACCGGAACACTGAAATATCTAAGTCTAAAAGGACCATTCTCTCTCGTGCAAGGTTTTAAGTCTTAGATGTGCAGTGTAGTTCAAATTGGAAGCCATGTGCGCAAAGTCAGTACAGATTGTAATATTCTCATGAGAAACTAGTTCGTCCAGCTGGGTCTCCATTACTCCACTTCTTGGTATTATAATGTATTTCAGTCATCAAAGATACTCCTTTGACTTCATACATTAGGGGGCATCTGTTATAGAAATATTTGTCTCACCCTATGCAAATTTTCTCAAAAGGCCTTTTTCCATTTCCCTATGCAGACTTGAAGTCCCTTTTTTACAGTTCCCAGAGATAAAAATAATATTTTTCCACATATACGCGCCCTAACTATTATACAACATGTGTATACGTAGATTGCACCATTACAGACCACGTACATCGGGTTTTATGCCCAAAATTAAAAAATGGTGTCGAGTTTCCATGTCATGTCATGAGATCCATGATCCTTGACCTTCCATATACTGGAAACATTTTGAATCGGCCCTTTAGTTCCATTTGAAGGCTATAAATGGGTCATATCCAAGTTGTGGAAAAGAGGAGAAGAATTCAACTTTGAGAGCAAAGTTACTCTGGAGAAATTATTCACTTCATATTGAGTCTGCATCCCTTTATACTTTTAAGTTTGAACACATTGTTCAGCCCCCAATCTCTTCCCTACTTGATTGAGAACCTCATTGTCTCTCTTATATGAGCTTGCCTTTGGTGGAGGATTGAAGTGGTGGAGGCCCAGTTGGAAGGGACTTAGTTTCTCGATTTTGAACTGTGTCGACACGGAAGTTTGTAATTCATGCACTTCTGTTGATTACATTTTAATAGAAATACTCTTTTCTCGTTCAATTAATGTCTTGCAATTATTTGAATTGTTATTCCATGGGCATATTTGTTATGAATATTGATGGATTATGCTATTGAATGTGCTAACTTTATATATTATCACCATATGTTTGAGTTCTTTGGTTGTTGAGGACAAGTTGTAGGTGCATTTCTTTGAGTCAAGTGCTCAACAATGGAATTCATTGAACGTCTGGACGAGGTAGGCTCTTTATATTGTCTTGCTAGCATATTTTCTTATATAACATACTTGAGATTAGAGTTGATTTATGCCGTCATTTTTGTCTGTTGTGATTTACTCCATGCCATAAAGTGATTGGCGATGTTTGAAAATTTGATCGAAGGAAAAGTTTAAAAATTATATTGTAAAAGTTGAAATTAGCTCCAATGTATTATTTCTCGAAGGTAGTGTTTTTCTTTGTTAGGAAAAAGTCGAATACTTACTCCAATCACCAAATAAAAGTAAACATCAAATCATTCGAAAAAAAAAAAAAAAAATCATTCGAGCACTATTTTACTTTCATCAAGAGGAAAAATATATTTTCTTTCAATTTAAAAGACTTAACACTGTGGCAATTCTATCAAAGATAATTTACCACATTTTTTCAGAGAACTTTTCAACTTTCCATCAAAGCCAAAAGTTGAATTTTACTCCAACTAAAAATATTCATTTTCACTTTAGCACTATGATCAAAGTGATTTTAAACTTTATAAGATTGAGTTTAAAATTGAAAAGACTTAATTGTTGATGTTTGTAGCATCAAACAGATACTTCCACACAGGTCTAAGTGTCTAGACATGTGGAAGTCATCTAAATCCTTCAACCTTAGTAATTTACTTTAATTAAAGGAATCATTAAAGTAAAGTGCTTTTATAATTAAAGTGAGTTTAATTTATTGAAATACTAAAGTTATTAGCATTAGTGAATTAAATGAATCTTAACCATTGATCTCAAGGGAGTTGCGATCTAATCTCAATCGTTAATCACTTTAGAGATTAGGGTTATGTTTGATTCGGTCATAACTCAATATTATAAAAGAAAGGTTAGGTGAAGGAGAAACACATCCACCTGAAGAGTAAAGAAGGACTTTTGCTCAAGTGCTTGAGACATGAAGGATTGTGACTCAAGGGGATCGAGGACAAGAGAAAAGAAGGAATTTTTCTCAAGTGTTTGAGTCACGGAGGAATGTGATTCAAGGGGATATTAGCAAAGGTTAAGAAGGACTTAATCTAGACATCAAGTCCAAAGGAGGAAAGTGTAGCTAGTGCAACAAGGAGAAGAAAACCCAGCAGCCAGAAATCGAAGGAAAGATTTATGGGGAGCAGATCTGAGGTACCAAAATACAGATCTAGTAGATATGAGGTGCCAACATACAGATCTAGCATATCTAACATAGCAGTGGATAGATATAATGCATATCTGAGGTACCAGTGAGAATATATAACAGATATGAGGTACTAGAAAATAGATCTAGTGCATATCTGAGGTACCAACAAACATATCTAGCGGATATTAGATACCAATAGATAGATCTGGTGCATATTTGAGGTACCAGCAGGTAGATATAACATATTTGAGGTACTAGTGATAAGATCTAGTACATATCTAAGGTACCAGTAGACAAATATAACATATTTGAGGTACCAATAGGCAGATATAGAAAATTTGAGGTACCAATGGACAGATCTAGTGCATATTTGAGGTATCAACAGGAAAATCTAGCAGATCTAAGGTACTAGTGGATAGAACTAGTGCATATTTGAGGTATCAGTAGGTAGATGTAGCAAACCTGAGGTACCAACTGATAGATCTAGAAGATTTGAGGTACTAGTGGTTAGATATAGTGCAGATTCGAGGTACCAGTGGACATATCTAGTGCAAATGTGAGGTATTAGGAGACAAATATAGCATATATGAGGTACCAGTAGGAAGATATTGCAGATCTTAGGACCAACAGGAATATCTAGTGCATATATGAGTGTTCAGCAGGCAGATTTGGACAAATCGGGCAGAGGGTTTCTTCAAGGCCAGAGTTGTCAAGTTTGTTGTAATTTGTATTTTTCCTCAGTGGGCCATTTTCTCATTAAGGGAGCCCTTTTAATCTTGGAGTCATTATTAATGAAAAGCTAATTTGAAGGGAAAAATTTATGTGTTCTTGTGTGAAGTTTGGTTTTCCAATTTTTTCTTTCGCTATTTTATTTCCAGCTAGTATATTTTATTCTATGTGATGTAATTTATTGATCAGCAAGGAAATACACAAGGTATTAAAGTATCTAGGTGTTGGGAATTGAGTTTTCAACACTAACCTTTTTGGTTGGTTTATTTTTTCTGGTGAGGCAAAGTTCCACCTTGATCTACTCATTTTTCAAATTTTCAATGATTTGGTTCATCTTAAAATAAACCAAAATCCATAAGGGAAAATTTATGTATTCAAGCTCCCTTCAATCAAGTGGAACTATAACTTCCAACAAAATTTTGCCAAATTTTGGAAAGAATTTAAACAAAAAAGAAGTTGAGTTTTTCCACTACTTAACTTACTCTGCCAAAAAAGAGGTTGAGAATGCTAGGAAAAAGTCTAATACTTACTCTAAATCAGGAAATAAAAGTAGACGTCAAATCATTGGGGAAAAAAAGAACTTTTTCATTGGACCACTATTTCACTTTCATCGGGAAGCAAAGTCTATTTTGTTTCAATTTAAAAGGCCTAACACTATGGTGATTCTATCAGAGATAGTTTAGCACTTTTTGTCAGAGCACTTTTCAACTTTCCATCGAAGCCAAAAGTTCAATTTTAGTCCAACTAAAAATATTCATTTTCACTTTAGCACTATGATCAGAGTGATTTTAAACTTGACTAGATTGACTTTAAAATTGGGCAGACTTAATTGTTGATGTTTGTAGCATTGGACAAGTACTTTCACATAGATCTAAGTGTCTAGATGTGTGGAAGTCATCCAAAGCCTTCAACCATAGTAATTTACTTTAATTAAAGGAATTATTAAAGTAAAGTTCTTTTAGAATTAAAGTGAGTTTAATTTAATGAAATGCTAAAGTTATTAGAAATAGTGAATTAGATGAATCTTATCCATTGGTCTCAACTGAGTTGAGATATAATCTCAATTGTTAAACACTTTGGAGATTAGGGTTATGTTCGATTCATTCATAACTCAAGATTATAAGAGCAAGGTGTTGGCAGCCAATTCACATTTTTTTTTCGTGGTCTTATAAGCTGCCTACACCTATGTTTTGCAAACATCAATTTTTCATCGCAAAGTTCAAATAAACGACATTTTCATTTTTGCGACATTTGCACATTTTCCTTCGTTTTGTTTTCACGACTGTAAGCGTGAAAACTTCGTCTTTCGAAGTTGCATTGAAATTATTATCTGAACTATCATTATCTCTTTTGTCGATATACCTATTGCGCTTACCTTTTATTTATCATTATACAGCTGGCAAGATCCTTTGATTGGTATTCATGCTTCGATTGATTGTGTAATTTGGTTTCATTGAGTTTGTAAGGCATTAGCATTTGAATTTGAACTTTATTTGATCTACTTGACCTTTGGTTTCATAAAATACATAGGTGTTATGGTTAAATCTTTCATATATATCTTTAATATGAGACCTAGGTTTGTGTTTTCATAACTATTGGCTTGTTGATTATATGAATACCCATTGGCACATTGGTTAAACTATCAATTATATGAGCTGATACATTGGCGCATAGTTGATTCTGGTTTTGATTTATGTGTCGGGTGTTTAAAACTATGGCATAACGTTTGCGCGTGTTGGTTTATACATTTGATTTCATTAGGTGGGAAAATGACTTAAGTGTTGAACTACTATAATGGGTTGAAAAGCTATGAAAGTTGGCGGTTGTACCTTGGCAATAATTATTTTGCATGGCAGAGATAAACTCCACCACCTTCGCACATTGGCATTTATGCCTATCCCTTATTCTCGTTCACCTCTGTTAGCTCGAGAAACCTTCGTGCACTCTGCTCCTGTGTGTGTTATGCCCCAAACCCTGGACTTACCGTGTGCTCAACTCCATGGCACCCGTCGTGCGAATCGAGCCAAATGGCAGCCAAGCCCTGTTAATGTTTGACAATGCCCGCAAAGACTTGGAGGATAACGGATGGCTTACCTTCATGCAATGATTTGAGGGTTTTAATCTAGCTATAGCACGACAGTTTTCCATGACTTTCGATGGTTGTAGAGCCAAGGTGGGCGACATACAGTTGGAAATCGACGAGGAATTTATCAGTTCTGCTACAGGGTTACCTACCACAGGCCAGTGTTGGTTCAAAAATTGTAAGGTCGAGGAGGTGCCATGGACATTGTTATTCCTCTTGTGACAGAGGTATGCCCATCTCTGCACTTAATCCACGATGGCACGATACTTTGATGGTAGTCAAACAGTTCGTGACCTGTGAAGGTCGATACAGACTCGTTTTTCTCTACCACCTGCGTTTACTAATGAATTTTATGGGATACTCGTTGAATATTCCCTTTTACTTTCAGCGCAGTCTATATAAAATGTCGAAAAGGTTTAAAAGGAAAAAGGTTTATAGCAGCATGTTCCATTATGGGCTTATCAAACTTATCATCGTTTATCACTTGAGTTCGCACGATGATAGCTAGAGAGCTTTCATCGCTCGTAATGGTTTCAATGACACAGACCCTATCCAGGTTGACAAGCTTGTGGTAATAGAAACCAATGCCGAGCCACCTGTTCCCTTCCATATCCTATTGCCCTCTCCTAAACCCTCGGTCGACCCTAAGGTTGACTTACCCGACGCCATATCTGAGAAGTTTGAAACTATAAAGAAACCCGTGAGAAAAAAGCCCAAGGCAAACCCTACTGCTAATGCCAAGGGTAAAAAGAACGCTCGGCTTATTTCAAGGATGGCCAGGAACAACCCGAAACCCTCTGATGAGTCAAAGCCTATAATCCTTAGTGAGGATTCAGATTCTGACATTGAACGTTTCTTAGCCAGTGAGTACCCTTACTCGCAGGGTTTATGCCCCAAACCACCTTATGATTTCGTGACAAATCTTCCCCCCTGCCTCAAAGATAATCCTAGCTACCCTGGTATTAAATTTCCTAACGAAACCCTCAGCCATATGTCCAAACCCTCGCCTACCCTTACAAAACCCAGACAGTCTCCCTGTGACCAATGCAATTTATGGTTGGAACGGTACTACATTGATGTTCCCCTACTCCAATCGAAAATTCAATCACTGGAATATCAAATTGCAGTGTTGACCAATCAAAGAGACAAGCTCCAAGCAACTGATAAAAAGTAGAAGACAACAGGCTCCAACCTTTTCAAGAATGTTGAATAGGCCACAGCCGTTATCAACTCCAAATTGGCATGATCAAGCCGTCTCGTCATTGTACAGGTATGATTTTGATATCGTTTTAGTTTTGTGAATGACCATGAGTAATATAGTGATTGGAATTTGGTTCTCGAATAGCTCTGTTTATATTTTGAAATGGCTTTGTAACTATGTGTTCATCCTGTATACATTTCGCTTTGCTAAAAATAAATGAAATTTCATTTTGGATATATGATTTGTTCATCCCCAGTTTAGACACCGATAGATTTCATTCGGATTTGATTGGTTTTAGTTTGGATTTGATTTGATCGTTTGATGGTTTGCTTTCGACTGGATTGGTTTGTATCCGATTTGAAAAGGAAGTTTTTCATACTCAAATTAGAATACGATCATGTTTGGATTTGATTTCATTATGGTTTGTATGCTCTGATTGGCAAACGATTTCAATGAGTTTGGTTGTTACATACGTTGTGTTATATAATTTTCAAAGCTGTAATACAACCCTGATCGTTTCCAATTTGAGAATAACGACTCTGTTTTCACGGAAATAATGCTCTCATTTAAGACTGTGCAAATAATATTCGCGCCCGAATCGTGAAATGATTTTGAGTCATAACAACTATGTGAAAGCCTTAGTTGTTCAATTCGCTCTTATTCTGAGTTGGCAAGATTGTTCTATGAGTTGAATTTGGATTATAATTGATGCTCTGTTCGATTTTAAATTTGTAAAACGAATTGGTCAAACCCGGTTATAATTCGTTTGATTGGGACGACTTTTGTCAATCGATCTTGTTTACCCATTGTGCAATAACAAACGATCGGATATCTATTACGAACTCTGTTACTAATTGATTGATCCTGTTACGATTTCGTTTACAGTTACGAGTCAGTTATGATTTAATTCGTTCTCGGCCTGGACCGTTTGTTATACAGTTATGTTGATTTGGAAATGATCTTGTTTGGATTCAATCGTGTCTCTTGTCTAAGAGGAAGCGTAACAATTGCCTACGATTTGTTTGATTATATCGGTTTCAATTGATAGCAAAATGATTTCACAAGTGTTGATTATTATTATGTTGACCCGACTTTGTGGTAACAAAAGAAACAGAGTACACCTATCTCTGTATTCGGTTGAATGATTTTGATCATGTTTGATTTCGAATGGTATAATAATTTCAAATTAAATGATTCGTTTTCAAACAACTATTGGATGATAATTTAATTGAATTCTTTAAAAAAGATTTTTAATCGATTTTAATGTTGATTCTGTATCTTATTTAGATTAGCTACAGAATCGCAAGATTCTGTAGCTAGTCTATAGAATTAGATTTTAATCATTTTCTTAATAAAAGATCCTTCTAACTTGTCTATTTTGGACCCTTTTCAGGTGAATTTGAATTGCATGGAACATGCTGGACAGTCTAGAGGATATTTGTGTGTTTAGTTTTATTGTAGTTTCCTAGTTTAGTTAAACTTGGGATATCTTCCCAGATTTATGTAAACAGTTTGATAACTTCCACAGGGAGGTTTTACCCTGTGGAAAACTTATAAATACTTATTATTTTTTTTAATAATGCATCCTCACTTGTGGGAGAACCAGGCTATGGATTCCTAATGCAAACTGAGACAGAAGTTGATGTTCTGCTACAGCTTTCGCTTTCATAATATCAATCTTTTGTTTCATGTTTATGTTTATCAATTTGCATTTGATTATTGACTACTTTAGCTATCATAGTCTTTTGCAAAGTGATATGATTTAATTAATATGATCCATGTCTGATTTCTTTCATTAATCGAAAACACAGCAATTAATTGTTCAGTTAATGAATGACATATTTCTCTTCTTCATCAATTGAATTATTCTGTATAAGTCTTTGCATACAGGTTTACCTAATTGTTAAGATTTATAAATTATATGATTGTTGTGATTTTTATGTCTTGTTTGTCCTGTAAACAAACTTAAAGAGCACTGCAGCTATCGTTTACGAAAATCTTTTGGATTATTCGGTGCGGGTTTCCTCCCTCCGATCAGCTTAGAATATCATCATACACAGGACAAATCTGGGGCATTTCTCCAGGTCAGTTTGTGATTTATTTTCGTTAGTATTTTTAGTATAATATTAGTAGTTTAGTTATATATGTGTTTAGTTAGATTTTTAGTTAGAATTATTATATTAGTTGTTTAGTTTAGTTAGTTTTGTTTTATTTCTTGTTCATAAAATCATAAAATCATAAAATCATAAAATCAACAAAAAATATCTTTCCCTGTCTAAGGACAGAATGCAAACGAGTTTTTCAGGTTTTATTTAAATCTGTGAATTGTAGATATTGTACATTTTGTGAATAAGTTATATTTCAGTTAGTAGTTAGATAGTTAATTAGTAGTTAGTATAGTAGTAATTAGTAGATTGTATATATAGAATAGTTAGATTAGTTTAGTTTGTTTTAATAATTAGTTTTAGTTTAGTTTGTTTAATAGGTAGTTTAGTTAGATTAGTTAGTTTGTTTGTTTTCAGTTAGATTAGTTAGTTTAGATTAGTTTTCTTTTGTTTTCTTAGGACCTTAGATCGGCTAACGAAGCCGCTAAACCCGTTAGGGTGGTTCATCCCAAACGGCTTGGGTTATTAGACAACCCCGGACCAGTTCCACTCTCTCAGTTGACGAACGGTCGATTTCGCCCGTCAACACAAGGCTAGGTCAAGGAGAAACACATCTAATTGAAGAGAAAAGAAGGACTTTTGTCCAAGTGTTTGAGTCACGAAGGATTGTGACTCAAGGGGATCAAGGACAAGCGCAAAGAAGGACTTTTTCTCAAGTGCTTGAGTCATGAAAGACTGTGATTCAAGGATATCTCAGCAAAGGTGAAGAAGTACTTTCATATAGAGATCAAGTCCAAAGGAGGAAAGTGCAACTAGTGCAGTAAGGAGAAGAAAACTCAGCAGCCATAAATCAAAGGATGTATTTTAGGGGAGCAGATCTGGGGCACCACCAAACAGATCTAGCAGATTTGACGTACTAGTGGATATATCTATTGTAGATCTAAGGTACAAGTGGGAAGATATATCATATCTGAGGTACAAACGGACAGATCTAGTGCATATCTAAGGTACCAACGGATAGATATAGAATATCTTAGGTACCAATAGACAAATCTAGTGCATATATGAGGTACCGCAAATCTGAGGTGCCAATGGGTAGGTCTAGCATATCTAAGGTATTATCGAGTAGATCTAGTACAAATATGAGGTGCCAGCAGACAAATCTAACATATATGAGGTACAGTAGGAAGATCTAGCAAATTTGAGTTACCAATTGGTGCAGGCGACAATTATTTTTCAACATAAAATGGTCAAGTTTCTATTACAAAAGATGTATTCTTATTCCAAAGGTAAATGGAACTCTTTCCACAACAATTAGTGGAACCTCCAACTATCCATTCAATTCCACAAATTGTAATTTTATTTTATTTTGTGGATTCAAACAAAGGCTATAAACCTGATTTGAAATAAAATGTGCATCACACCATTTGATTAACTTGACCCACGCTTGCAAAGACGCATGATTACACAATGGTCGTTGATGAAGCTTACATCTGATGGTGTGTATTTTTTTTTCTTTTTGTACTGGGGGAATCAGCAACTCATGGTTCTCGTACTCGCGTGACACGGGTTCGATCCACGTCGGCTACCACTATAACCCCAGGTTCATCCACGCAACCTGCAAGAATGGAGCACAAGTAAATTAGGGTGAGAATCGAACTTGAGACCTCATTTTTAAAAATTTCTTTCCATTTACACAGCACTTGCCAATCGGTCTACACCCATGCAGGAATCTGACGGTGTGTATTAGTTTGAATCATAAGACCTAAAATATTTGAATTTTCAAGAAAATCGAGACCATCCCTTACCTTGATATGATGATCAAATTTTTATCTAGCAATGGATACATTGATCCAGGTGGATATTGGTGGCCACCCACCTATTCCAACTGACTCCTCTTGTTCATTTTTTGTTCAGTATGTTCTTCTGTAATTCTTTGTAATTGTGGGTTCTACACTTTTGGGGTTGTCTGAATCCCCACACATCCTCCAGGTGGATACTGGTGGCCTCTCGCCTATTCCAACTAGCTTATTTTGTATGTTTTCATGTCATCACATCTTGTTGTATTTCCAGGGCCGTTTTGGAGGCCTAAACAGTGTTTTTTGGGCTCCATAGTCAAACTATAATCAGAGTCAAAGTATGATGGCGGAATGTGTAGCTCTCTGAAATACCTTTCCAACGGGCTATCACGCACCTAAAACGGAGGTCGTATGAAAAATTTATGACCCCGGGAAGTTGAGGTACCAACTTACACCAACTTACCCATAGGGGCCCACATGACTTTTGTCATTTCACCTTCTAGGGTTAGGTTTTTAGATGTATAGGGTTTTTTCATTCATGAGTAATATCAAAAAGGCCTATGGATCCTCATTGTAATCCATTCTAATCACATTGAATACAATAAACACAAAGATATAAAGAATAACATAGATATCCAGTGAACAATATCAACTCCTCCCCTTGCGGAAGCCCGATTGTACTGGTGCAGAAGAAGGACAGGACTTGGTGACTCTGCATTGATTACAAATCCTTAAACAAAATCAGAGTCAAGAACCGATACCCCATTCCCAGGATTGATGACCTTCTTGACCAACTCAATGGAGAATTTCTTCAGCAAGATTGACCTAAAGTCTGGCTACCACCAGGTTCCCATCAAACCAATTGATGTATGGAAGACAACCTTCAAATATAAAGAAGGTCTCTTCGAATGGATAGTCATTCCCTTTGGCTTAAAAAATGCACCAACCACGTTCATGAGGTTGATGGATGATGTATTGACACCCTTCACCAACTCCTTTGTGGTGGTGTATTTGGATGACATCCTCATCTTCAGCAGAACGTGGGAGGAGCACATGTGGCATATTCAACAGGTTTTGAGCACTCTGCAGCAGCACAAGCTATATGCCAACTTGGAAAAATTCTCTTTCGGCATGAACAAGGTCCAATACTTGGGATACATTGTTGATGATCATGGGGTACACGTTGATCTATCTAAGATCCAATTCATTCGTGACTGGCCAGCCCCGACCACACTGACCGAGCTTCGGAGCTTCTTGGGACTAGCCAAATTCTGACGGTTCATGTTGGGATTCTCCCATATTGCATGGGTCCTCATCCAGGTAACCAAAGGTGGTGGCAGATCCAATTTCATGTGGGGAAAGGAACAACAATGATCATTCGAGGATCCGAAGCATAGTTTGTGCTCAGCTCCAGTACTCTCCTTGCCCAATCTACAACAACCGTTCGAGATTGAGACTGATGCATCTGACTATGTTGTGGGTGCAGTTCTCACTCAGCACGGTCATCCGGTGGCATACCATAGTGAGACACTCTCAGATATTGTCTGGAAATACCCCACCCGTGATAAGGAAATGTATTCCATTTTACAATCATGTCGTCAATGGAAACATTACATTCTGGGAAAAGAGACAATCATACACATTGATCACAAGCCTCTGCAGTTCATACAGACACAGGGGAAATTGCAGAACGACCACCATCATAAGTGGTCCACCTACCTGCAGCAGTTCCATCTCAAAATAAAGTATAAGACAGGTATCTCAAATCATGTCGTTGACTACCTCAGTCAACCTCTTGTGGCTTCACTCACCACTGTGCTCCATTCCTATGGACATGAAGCATCCAAGTGGCCCCAAATTTATCAACAATATCTAAAATTAGCCACCACCTATCATCTATTGGGTACAGGCATGACTGCCACTGATTTTCACATTCAGGATGGACACTTATGCCACCTGGGCCATCTTTGTGTTCCTACAAGTGAGCGTGCAAATATGATTTGGGAATCCCACTACAGTCAGATGGCAGGACATTTTGGCATGGAGAAAACTATGGTCATTCTTCAGAAACATTTCTATTGGACAAAACTTTGACAAGATGTCAGCAAGTATATCATATATTGCACTTCATGTGCCATCTCCAAGCCAGCCATCAAGAAGCAAGGCTTATACACCCCTCTTCATACTCCTGAGAAGCCTTGGGAATCCATCTCAATGGATTACATGTTGGTCCTTCCGTCCACCAAGCAAGGAAATGACTGCGTATTTGTGGTCGTTGATCGGTTTTTGAGGATGGCCATCCTCACAGCCTACAAGAAGAATATCACAATGGCACATACTCCCAAGCTATTCTTCGAACGCGTGTGGGTCCACTTTGGGATACCACAGACCATCATCTTCGATCGAGAAAATAGGTTCCTCAACACATTTTGGTCGATTCACTGTTGGACACCAAGATCACAAAATCCACTTCTTTCCACCCCCAAATAGATGACAAAGCATAGGTCGTAAATCATATGATTGTGCACATCCTGTGCATGTACAATTCTAAGCATCCACATACATGGGACAAGACTCTCCCCTATGTTCAGCACAGTTACAACAGGGCTCTCCATAGCTCCACCAACCATATTTCATTTCAGGTGGGTCTGGGATTCTAACCCTTGGGACTGTAATATACCAAATATAAAAAGTATGCAAAATAGAAATAAAATGATAGAAATGGCAGAATAACAACAATATAACCAGAACAATCACCACAATAACACTGAAATGATATAAGAATAACAACAGAAATAACACTTTGATTCTGAGAGAAATGTTCATGGGCCTCTTCGAGGGGGAAACCTCCAGTCATCCAGAGCTCTATTACAATAATATCCAATCTAGGGTTATCATACCCTTGACTCCTATTTATACTAAATATGTCTATCAAAAGAAGCATCTAGAGGAAGATCCTTCTCTAAGAGGAAGCTTCTATTAGGTCTTCTTACATTCGACTTATTCTACTTTATTGCAAGGCCTTATTAATATTGACCTTTATTACATCTGAATATATTGTTCTAACTATGTGCGGGTTAGGACCCTAACATGTCCTCCCCCTTAAAAACAACCTTGTCCTCAAGGCTTGAGATGTGGAAATTGTTGCAGAATGGTAGTTGGTTCCCAAGTGGCATCTGTTGGAGTTGTATCTTTCCACTAGACTAACACTTCCTTGATGGTTCTTTGATGTAGGTGACGCTCACTCTAGTCCAAAACTGCTTGTGGTTGTATCCAAATGGATCCTTCTTCAGCTAACTTGGGAAGGTTGGTTTGAAGATGGCACTTAGTTCCAATCACCTTCTTTAAGCATGAAACATGAAAAACAGGATGTAGCTTCTAATGACTGGGCAAAGCTAACTGATAGGCCACCTATCCCACACACTTGAGAATGGTATAAGGACCATAAAATTTGGGCGCTAGCTTCTGACAATGCTCGACCTTAAGGGAATTTTTCTTGTAAGGTTACAGTCGAAGAAACACATGATCCCCTTCTGCAAATTGATGTTCATATCGACCTTGATCTTCTTGTTGCTTCATGTGATTTTGTGCCATGACCAAATTCTCTTTGAGGGTAAGGAGAATAGCCTCTCGAACTGTAAGTGTTTGGTCAACCACCTGGACCTTTGAGACACCAGGTAAGTATGAGAGAACTGAAGGTGGATTCTGTCCATATACTGCTTCAAAATGAGTCATGTGTGTAGTTGTATGGTATGAAGTGTTGTACCACCATTCAGCTAGGGGTAACCATTGAGCCCGCTAATTTTTCTTTTCTGAGGAAAAACACCTCAAATATGTTTCCAAACACTTGTTGACAACTTCTGTTTCACCATTAGTCTGGGGATGATAAGTTGTGTTGAGATGCAATTGGGTGCCTTGTAGCTTGAACAGTTATTGTAAAAAATTGTTGGTGAAAGTTGGGTCGTGATCAGAAACAATAGAGTGTGGCATGCCATGAAGCTTGAAGAATTGATCCATGAAATGTTGAGCCACTATGGATGTTGTAAATGGGTGTTGAAGAGCGCATAAATGAGCATACTTGGAAAGGAAATCAACAACCACCATGATGACTGATTTATTTCCCGATTTGGGTAAGCCTGTAATAAAATCCATAGAGATATCCCTCCAAATAGAAGGTGGAAACGGAAGCGGTTGTAGTGTGCCTGGAGATTTGACTATTTCTCCCTTGTTGCATTGACACACATCACATTCAGCGACAAAATTACGAATGTCTTTTTTCATACCATCCCCAAAAAAAGAACGTTTGACCCTGTCATAGGTTTTGGTGAACCCGGAGTGCCCCGTTGTGGGTGTAGCATGAAGCTCAGAAAGTACTGTGGATTTAAGTTTTGATTGTTTACTTAAATACAAAAGAACTTTGTATCAAAGCTCATCATGGAGCCAAGAGTACCTTGGGGAAGCTGGAGCATTGGACTACAATTGTTGGATCAGATGCGAACATTCGGGATCTTGTAGCTATTCCTAGCGAACGGCCTGGAGCCAATCTGGTACAATGAAGGAAAGAGAAAAAAGGGATCCTTCATCTTCATATTTTTAGGAAAGTGCATCCACAACCACATTGTCTTTTCCTTTCTTGTAAATGATCTCATAATCATATCCAAAGAGCTTAGTCACCCATTTTTGTTGCTCCAGGGAGGAAATGTGTTGTTCCATAAAATACTTGAGGCTTTGATGGTCAATCTTAATTTGGAAGCGTTGCCCCAAGAGATAAGGGCACCACAAATCAATGGCACACAGAATAGACAACATTTCCTTTTCATAGATTGATTTGCCTAGATTTATTTTAGACAATTGCTTGCTGGTAAAGGACAAAGGCTGACCCTCTTGCATAAGGACAACACCAATTCCTTTCCCTAAAGCATCTCATTCCAAGACAAAGGTCTTTGTGAAATCAGGAAGGGTCAGGACTGGAGTGGTGCACATGGCCATATTCAAGGTTTGGAAAGCTTGAGTAGCGGTTGGAGTCTAATTGAAAGAGTTCTTTTTTAGGAGTACAGTGAGAGGTGTTGCAATCTTTCCATAATTCTTAACAAACTTGTGATAATAAACTGTTAAGCCCAGAAATCCACATAAGATTTTGAGAGTCTTTGGGTGAGGCTAGTCTTGCATAGCTTCAATATTTTTAGGATCCACCCTGACGTTGTCCTTGCCAACCAGATGACCCAAGTACTCAACTTATGTGGTGCCAAAAGCACATTTAGATTTTTTCAGGAAAAGTTGGTGCTGAGAGAGTAGATGGAGAACGCAATCCACATGAGCAAGATGGTTTGTCCAGGTTTTTCTATAAATGAGGATATCATCAAATAAAACTAAGACAAAATGACGGAGAAAAGGATAGAAGACATGATTCATGAGGCTTTGGAAGGTGGAGGGGGCATTACACAAGCCAAAGGGCATGACCAAAAACTCATAGTGGCCCTCATGAGTTCTAAAGGAAGTCTTGGGAATGTCTGCCTCTTTCATACGTATCTAGTGGTATCCCGAACGAAGATCAAGTTTATTAAAGAATTGGGCACCACTCAATTAATCCAAGAGGTCATCAATGACAGGAATGGGAAATTTGTCTTTAATGGTAAGCTTGTTGAGGGCACGGAAGTCAGGACACATTCACCAAGAACCTTCTTTCTTCAGGACCATGACCACAGGAGAAGAGTAGGGGCTTGTACTAGGGAAGATAACGCCTGCATTAAGGAGTTCCTGGACCATTTTATCAATTTCATTTTTTTGGGAAAAGGGGTGACGATACAGATGGATATTGGGAGGAAGGATTTCGGGTACCAGGGGAATGGAATGATCGTGAACACCATGGGAAGGGGGGAGTCCCTGGGGAGTGGAAAAGACCACTTGATGTTTAGAAAGGATGGCTTGGAGGTCTTGCGGCACCGAGGGTGCCTCTGTTTCTTGTATGGCATGGATTTGGGCAATAACACCAGAATGACCTTTTTTTAATATCTTTTCCATGCGATGGGAACTAATGATCTCAGGTGAACTGACAGTGATGCCTAGGAACTTATATTGGTGACCCTCCCGGTCGAATTGCATGGTTAATTCCTTAAAATTCATGAGAATGGGACCCAAAGTCCTTAGCCAATCTGTACCCAACACAATGTCACAACCGCCCATGTCGATAGCAAACATATGATATTTCAGGTGGTAATCACCAATTTGGAGACGCACATTTTCACAACGCCCTCCACAATTCATGGAGCCACCATTGGCAATCATGATTTGGAAATTATTGAGGGCATGGATGTAGCAATGAGTTTCTTGGGCAATGCGGTGATGAATAAAATTATGGTTGCTTCCACTATCAACCAGAATGATGACCTTCATATGCTTGATGTAACTGATTAGCTTGTGGGTTTGGGGAGATGAGAAGCCAGTGAGATCATTGCGGGAAATGATTGATTCTACTTCAGGAGGGTCTGAGGGAGGCGTTATGTCAGTGGTTTCAGGTGACTCAGACACAAGGGGATTTTCAACATCCTCTTCTGAAATATCCTCCGAGATGGCCATAAAAATATTTTGTTCCTTACACTTGTGGCCCGGGAAATATTTTTCATCATAATTATAACAAAGGCCCTTGAGTTGGCGTTCATCCATTTCAGCCTTGGTCAATTTTTGGATCTTTAGTGGAACGGAGGGAGTAGTGGGATTTATTGGTTTAGTACAAGGGATAAAGGAGGGTTTCTGGTTTTGAGAAGATACAACCTGTTGTGCTTCTTTATCTCTTTTAGTAGCCTCCACCCAACTTTGAGGTTGAGCCATGAGAACATGGGCCTGAATCTCATCCTTGAGGCCACTGATAAAACACTCTTGGAAAAAGGCATCAGACATGCCCTCTGTCCTAAAATCCAGGCGCTCAAAGGCAATTAAAAAGTCTACTAGTGTTCCTGATTGTTTCAACTTTGTCAAGCGGCCCAAATGGTTAGTGTCAATGTCAAAGCATTCATAAATCTCTACCACAGAGTGTGTCCAAGCAATATAACCTTGACGGAAAGTTTTTCTCCATTGCCAACGTTCTTGATCTAGATGGATAACACCATACTAGAGTTTGGCCAAATCATATGTAATGTCGTATAAAGATAAATAATGTTCCATTTGGGTTACCCAACCAGTGGGGTCTGAGCCATCAAATTTGGTCACATCCACCTGCGAAAGGCGTAGGTCATGTTGAAAGTGATGGTGCTGAAAGTTATGGGAATGAGAGGATTTTTTAGCTTCGGTATGTGGAGGTGTGTCAGAGGAAGGTTTATCTATAGGGATATGAAGCTTGGTGCAGAGAGTCAAAAAGACAGATTCAAGTTGGAGGGCCAGGTCTTGTCTGATTTCCTCCATTGAGGATTGCATGATTGTATTGATGGAGACAACATTGGCACTAAGTTGTTTCACTTCTTGTTGGGTCTCGGTGAGATTAGATTGCAAGGTATTGAAGCGAGCTTCCAAGTCTTGGCTACAGTTATGAGCCATGAGGAAAAGGGAACCAAAAAGGGGCGGGTGGGGTCAAAAAATTTTCTGAAAAATGATATGTATGAATGTGATAAGGGCGAAGAGATGAATCCAATGGAATGGGTCTCAAATAATGGTAAAAAACATTTCCAGACTTTTTTTTTTTTTACACCTACAGAGTTATACTCCGGTCTGAAGAATACTGCAGTGATGAAATGCCCAAATGCTTAACCAGGAAGAAATGTGTAGTGATTTGGCAACCCAAACATAGTTGCGCGGCAATAGATCTTGTCTGTTTTAATTTGTTTATGTTTCTACCCCCAAGGGTTAGGTATTCAAGGGTTCTACAGACAAGGGTTTTCCCTATGCTATAGCTCTATGATATACATGCAGGGTCCAACAGTAGTACTCAACCCAATATCTCAAGGCACTAACTAAGGAGGCTAGACCATACCCTTAGCCGTACTACTCCACTACCCAAGTACTAGAGAGTATCTTCCCGAGTGTTGTTCTCGGTGGCACTATAGCAGTCAAGCAGCCGATCGGGAGGGCTTTAGGTAATCTAGGCCAATTCGTACACATGTGATGTCTAATGCGCTACCACTCAAAGGGGTACCAATAGGGGTTACAAGGGTGGTCAACAGATGTGCGCTTAAGTACCACTTGTATTTCCTGCATGTATGAATCCATCAACCGTGGGTTTATGCGCGTAACGATAGATCTCTATGGCTTAAAGATGCCAGAATACGTCTCTACCCTGAAAAAAAAATTACCCACAATTTATGCCGAGAAAAGTGCTCTGATACCACTTGTAATATACCAGATATAAAAAGTATGCAGAATAGAAATAAAATGATAGAAATGGAAAAATAACAACAATATAACCAGAACAATCACCACAATAACATGGAAATGATATAAGAATAACAACAAAAATAACACTTTGATTTTGAGAGCAATGTTCACGGCCCTCTTCGATGGGGCAACCTCAAGTCGAGCAGAGCTCTATTACAATAATATCCAAGCTAGGGTTCTCATACCCTCGACTCCTAGTTATACTAAATATGTCTATCAAAAGAAGCATCTAGAGGAAGATCCTTCTAGAAGGGGAAGCTTCTATTAGGTCTTCTTGCATTCGAATTATTCTACTTTATTGCAAGGCCTTATTAATATTGACCTTTATTACATCCGAATATATTTTTCTACCTATGTGTGGGTTAGGACCCTAACAGGGACCCATTGATGTTGCACTTCCTCTTACCACTACACAGAAATACTCTTCCTATGATCAGTCTTCAATCGACAAAGCCACCGTATTCATTGAGCGGATTCATCACATCCGCCAACAGGTCTAGGAGATTTTGCAGAAATCCAATGCTAAGTACAAGAAGCACCATGATCAACATAGGGTACCACACCAATTTAGGTTGGTGACAAAGTCTAGTTACATTTGCAGAAGGAGCATCTCATCAGGCCCCATCAGAATCTTCACCCACATCATTATGGGCCTTACACTATCACCAAGATTGTGGGTAGCAATGCTTTTGATCTCAACAGTCCACCCTTCCTTGGCCTACATACATTGTTCAATGTGGACCTCCTTGGGCCATATTTTCTAGCATTATTGGACACCTCATAGATCGCAGAACAACTAACACCAACAGAGCTCAACCTTGACTACATAGAACAAGCATCCACTGATCAAATAGTGGACACCTAGGTCAAGGGCACTCGCCAGCAAGGGATCCATATTTATCGGGTTGTCAAGGCAGGGAAACTCCTCCACCAAGGCAAGTGGCTCACCCGAGGCCAAATCTAGCAGAAGTTTCCTCACCTGATGGGGGGAATCAATGCAATGGATACCATTGTTTCCTAAGGAGGTAGGATTGATCCAGGTGGATATTGGTGGCCACCCACCTATTCCAACTAGCTCCTCTTGTCTATTTTTTGTTCAACATATTCTTCGGTACTTCTTTGTAATTGTGGGTTCTACACTTCTGGGGATGTCTGAAACCCCACACATCCTCCAAGTGGATAATGGTGGCCTCTCGCCTAATCCAACTAGTTTATTTTGTATGTTTTCATGTCAACACATCTTGTTGTACTTTCCAAGTCATTTTGGAGGCCTAAAAAAATTTTTTTGGCTCGCCACAATCAAACTATAGAGACAATTACAGTTTGATGTAAGAATGTGTAGTTATCTGAAATACCTTTCCAACGGGCTATCACGCACCTAAAACCGAGGTCGTATGAAAAATCTATGACCCTGGGAAGTTGAGGTACCAACTTACACCAACTTACCCATAGGGGCCTGTTAGTAACATTTCTTGTCCCGGGCGCAAGAGTACCCAGGTCTGCAAATTGCACAAGAAGCGCTCGAGTGAAGCACGAAAAAAATCTTGTTTTTGGCTTCCAAGCAGGTAAGCGGGCAAAGATCATATTTTCAACGATCAGGATCCATCCATGGGAGCAGATCAGCGGTTGGCGGAAAATCACGGGTAGCGGAGCTGCGTTGGGGTTAGCACAATGGATAGCGCCCATATTGTGCGCAGGGAAGGATAGAAGCCCTCCATCTAGAGGACGCATGGCGCGAGATCTAGTCGTGTCGGCGTTTCGGCATTCGGTAGTTCGAAGGGTGAAGGTTCTGTGTTGTCCTATATCTCGAAACCCCGAACCCCAAAAGCATCGAAGGTGCCCAAAGTTGGGCCCGCAGTATTACGGAGCAATCTCGGCCGTCCATCCATAGGAGACACCTGGCGCGTGATTAGGTTCCTCGCCATTTCTCCCATCGCGATTTTAAGGCGCAAAGAGCAGCTCCGTCATTTCCCGATGCACGAGGTGCCAGGAGTGTCCAAGACCCGGGCCCACAACATCGTTGGGAGAGTTCAGAACCATCAGATCTAGAGGGACGCGTGGCGCCATATTAATCCGTCTCAACGTTTCTCTCATCACGATTTCAAGAAACAAGGATCAGCCCCTTCCTATTCGCGAACGCCGAAAGCTCCTTTGAGAGTAAACGCAAGGTCATAGCCCGTGGTCACCTGGGAAATAAAAGAGCTGTGCAAAGGGGGCCAAAGGCGTCGGGTCCAGTCGTCGAAAGGTTCATCATGTTCTATGGATGCCATTTGATCTGACCACAAGCCTGGTCTTCGCTTGAAGTAAATGAAGGTAAGAAAGAGTGGTTGAAACCTCTCTTCATGCATTAAGAGCAAGATATGGAGAGCCTGGCCAGTGGTCTGCTCGAGAGGGTCCTGTGTACCATTTTTTCCAAAGAGGCCATGCCCAGTCCTCGATTAGTCAAAGGAGATCTGCACACACTAACTTGGCTGTTAATAGCTCAGCTACTCCCCTTACAAGAGCCATGCGCAGTTAAGATAGCGTCTTACGAAGGATATCTATCTGAATTCGGCTGAAAGGACACCAAGCCTTGGATGACTGAGCACACCGTTGTTAGGCGAATTTTCTGAGTATATAGACTCAGTCTTTGTATTTTGTAATCTATCAATGGTAGAGCGAAGCTCCCGATTGTAAATTTTTAACAGAAATTCTAGTTTCCTGGTTATGCATCTGTATGTGAGATTTCTTGTTTTATGATAGACAGTCTTCCTTACTCCGTCTAATTTTCATCTCATACTGAGAGAGTTCGTGATCGACGGATTCGCACGAATTTATGCAATTATGTTATGATAAAGGATTTATTGTGGCATCATTGTCTTCTCTGGTTTTCTGTGTTTGAATGTAAGAAGATCTTGCGTTTAGATGTCTTCCCCTATAGTCTGTTAGAAACTTGATGTTCACAACAAACCTTTGCATCTCTCTGATACAAGTCTTCACCCTACTCACCCTTACTACAACTCACTGTCTGAAAGTTATCTAAGACCTCAATTGCCCATGCATGCCTGGCCTAGTTTTGGAGTTAGAACCACATCATTCTGAGTTGACCTCCATTCGATCACCCCAATAAACAAATCGTGACATAAACTGATGGGCGTCGGGCTCTGCTCCTACTGCAATCCAGGAGTGACTTCCGACGCTAACATTTCTGGCGTCGTTGCCAAAGACGAAGTTGAAAATTTTCCCCGGGATTGAACAACATTAAGCCTCTGATTCTAAAGGTGCATCAGGTATCAGAGCCTTTAAAGATTGCTACTGTGCACCTGGCGACTCCATTGTGACGAATCCACTGTGGTGAACCTGCCATGTTAATTGTGGCTTTCAGAGGTAGGCACACACGGTCTCATCCACAACTGCCTCTAGCTACACCTGAAACTGATCCAGAGGTGGTTCTCAGAAAAGGAAAGGCCCCTGAAGAAGAAGCTTCCACCGCCGAAACAGGTAATCCTCCATCTCCTTCTGTAAGAACTCCATTTTCTCCTCCTCAGTTTCTTAACAGACCTCCTTCCGAGGTTTCCCGTTTCCTGAATTTCGGGAGTGTTCATGTTGGGTTTTCCCCTCCTGGTCTGGGATTGGAGGGAGAAATCCTTGTCACTCCCCTCTCCTCTGAAGCTGTACCTTGGCGTAAACCCAGGACCACAAAATATTTCCCCACTCCTACCTTTACCACTTCTCCTCTTGTTACTGTTACCACTCCTACACGAAGAGGAGCATCTGTTGATTTGAACCCATTAGCCTTCTCTTTAAATCCCCTTCTGTTTCCCATTTAACTTCGAGACTCATTCCCAGTAGCCCACTCGCAAACTCCTTCTCATCCAAGTTCTCCTCCACCTAATATTCCTATGGCTGGTGCTAATCCCCCTCTAAATAGAATGTACACCATAGTCACTGCCAGATATGCTCCCTTAATCCTACCCCATCCTATGAATCCTCTCCCGGCTGGAGATTACTTGAAGTATATGCCCAAGTTCACTGGAGAAGGGGACATAACCGTGGAAGAGCACTTGGCTACCTTCTACAGTTATGCAAACAACCTGAACATTGAAAATGAAGATGTATGGATGAGATTCTTTGTCCAGAGCCTAGATGGCGAGGTGAGGAAATGGTTTAGAGGATTGGCCCCCGGATCTATTGTTGGGATCGAAGCCATGGATAGTGATTTCCTGAGGCAGTGGGACGATAGGAAGGATTTCATGTATTACATGACAGAGTTCGGGTCTTTGAATAATATGGATGGAGAGTCTGTCTCTGACTTCTCCAAAAGATTCAATAAGATGTATAACAAAATCCCTGCCGAAATAAAGCCTTCAGAAGCCTCAACCAAGATTTCTTATGCTAGTGTGTTTGGCCCCGATTTCTGTCTGTTACTGAGAGAAAGAAGAGCCACCTCCTTAGCTCAAATGAAGGATGCGTCCATAGAAGTGGAATCCAATGTATTAGCAGCTGATAGACTAAGGAACAAGGCCAACGCAGATAGAAGAAAGGGAAGGTTGGAAGCCTCAACTTCTGGCCCATCGGCGTCGCACCCTCAAGTGGATGAGCTGACCAGGATGGTGAAGTATCTGTCTATAGAGATGGAGAGAATGAAGGTGGAGGGGAGGCAAGCATACAAGGGCCCTCAAAACACCGAAAACAAAGGAGGTTTCAAGAGGCCAAATAATATTACTTCCCCGACTGTGCAAAGGGAGAGGGGAAGAGACAGAGAAGACTAGAAGATCCAGGCCCCTTTTCAAAACAATTTTGTGGACGAAGGGGAAGAAGGGGAAACAGATTAGCTTGATCCTAAAATCCATTGCTTCGAAGACACTCCTCCTTTTCCTCATCTTACTTAATCAGCATACGAGGAGTCTCTCATGGACAGTCAGCTAAATGAACTGAGTAAGGGAGACAAGACTAGTGGCACCCAAGGCAGATATGATCTAAGGTCTAAGAAAACGAAAATAGCACCTGATGTCCCTGAGCATTCCACTAGAACAGATAAGTTGGCTAATGAAGTAGAAGACAATCACAGAGGTAAGAAGCCCCGACCCCTCTCTCCCACAATCCAGAGTCATGTTCCCGAAATAAGATAAATTCTGAAGCTTACATTTTATTTCAATTTCAAACATGAAATTCAAAAGATCAGAATCCCTGTGCCCCTAACCGAGTTGATTAAACATGAAGGGTTCAATAAACGCTTCTCTGATATTTTACAGTCTGAGATCTCATGCCTTCCCACAGACTCCATTAATTTGCAAGATGAAAAGCCTGTAGTTATTCTAGGTCCTATGGTAGAAGATAGGAATGACTCATCCCATCCCTTCTACACTTCCTTGAACATACATGACAAGGTACTACACAACTGCTTGATGGATTCAGGGGCTTCTCACAACCTCATTCCCAAAGATGTCATGGAGGAATTAGGGCAAGAAGTCACCCAAGCCTATCATGACCTCTATTCCTTCAACTCCAGGAAGGTTCAATGTCTCGGGGTTATCAAAGACCTGGTCGTGACCTTGTTTCAGTTGCCCATGAAGAGTGTGGCCATGGATATTGTAGTGGTTGATGTCCCCCCAAGTTCGGTATGTTGTTATCAAGATATTGGATTAAAAGACTGGGGGAACTTTGCAGATGGACCTCACATATGCTACTATCCCAGTATTTGGAGGAGAACATAGGAGGCTATATAGGGAAGCCCAGTTGGCCTATATAATCAGTGATGAAGCCAATCCTACTAACCATTCCATTTTTGTCTTGGACACTGATTTAGGTTCCAGTTTACTGCAACTCACTCATGCCCCCGAGCCTCATCTTGAAATCAGAGAGCAGGCCACCACTCCTCATGAGTTTCCTCCCTCCATCACCCCCGTCTAGAAAATGTTTTTTGATGGAGCCTGTTTCAGGGAAGGCGTTGGTGTTGGGGTGTTTTTTGTGTCTCCTTCTCAGGAAACCATGTCCCTGTCATATAGGCTGGAATTTGAAACCACCAACAATGTGGCAGAGTATGAAGCCCTTGTTCTAGGATTGAGAGCTGCAAGGGAAATGGGAATTCAGGAGGAAGCAGTGTTCAGAGATGCAGAGTTGGTGGTCCAATAGATCAGAAACGCTTATCAGGCTAAGCACCCTCGACTCAAAAATTACAGAAATGAAGTATGGGACCTAATTGACTCAGAAGGTGGCATCATCATACTAAGGGTTTCGAGATCTAGTCGTGTCGGTGTTTCGGCATTCGGTAGTTCGAAGGGTGAAGGTTCTGTGTTGTCCTATATCTCGAAACCCTGAAACCCGAAAGCGCCGAAGGCACCCAAATTTGGGCCCGCAGTATTACGGAGCAATCTCGGTCGTCCATCCATAGGAGACACCTGGTGCACGATTAGGTTCCTCGCTATTTCACCCATCGCGATTTTAAGGCGCAAAGAGCAGCTCCGTCACTTCTCGATGTGCGAGGTGCCGGGAGTGTCCAAGACCCGGGCCCATAGCATTGTCGGGAGAGTTCAGAACCGTCAGATCTAGAGGGACGTGTGGTGCCAGATTAAGCCATCTCGGTGTTTTGCTCATCGCGATTTCAAGAAACAAGGATCAGCCCCTTCCTATTTGTGAACGTCGAAAGCGCCTTTGAGAGTAAACGCAAGGTCACAGCCCGTGGTCACCTGGGAAATAAAAGAGTTGCGCAAAGGGGGCCAAAGGCGTCGGGTCCAGTCGTCGAAAGGTTCATCATGTTCTCTGGGTGCCATTTGATCTGACCTCAAGCCTGGTCTTCGCTTGAAGTAAATGAAGGTAAGAAAGAGTGGTTGAAACCTCTCTTCATGCATTAAGAGCAAGATATGGAGAGCCTAGCCAGTGGTCTGCTCGAGAGGGTCCTGTGTACCATTTTTTCCAAAGAGGCCATGCCCAGTCCCCGATTAGTCAGAGGAGGTCTGCACACGCTAACTTGGCTCATAATGGCTTAGCTACTCCCCTTACAGGATCCATGCGTAGTTAATATGGCGTCTGATGAAGGATATATGTCTGAATTCGGCTGAAAGGACACCAAGCCTTGGATGACTAAGCACGCCGTTGTTAGGCGAATTTTCTGAGTATATAGACTCAGTCTTTGTATTTTGTAATCTATCGATGGTAGAGCGAAGCTCCCGATTGTAAAGTTTTAACAGAAATTCTAGTTTCCTGGTTATGCATCTGTATGTGAGATTTCTTGTTTTATGACAGACATCCTTCCTTACTCCATCTAATTTTCATCTCATACTGAGAGAGTTCCTGATCGACGGATTCGCATGAATTTATGCAATTATGTTATGATAAAGGATTTATTGTGGCATCATTGTATTCTCTGGTTTTCTGTGTTTGAATGTAAGAAGATCTTGCGTTTAGATGTCTTCCCCTACAGTCTGTTAGAAACCTGATGTTTACGACAGACCTTTGCATCTCTTTGATACAAGTCTTCCCCCTATTCACCCTTACTACAACTCACTGTCTGAAGTTATCTAAGACCTCACTTGCCCATGCATGCCTGGCCTAGTTTCGGAGTTAGAACCACATCGTTCTGAGTTAACCTCCATTCGATCACCCCATTAAACAAATCGTGACATAAACTGATGGGCATCGGGCTCTGCTCCTGCTGCAATCTAGGAGTGACTTCCGATGCTAACATCTCTGGCGCCGTTGTCGAGGACGAAGTTGAAAATTTTCCCCAGGATTGAACAACATTGAGCCTCTGATTTTGAAGGTGCATCAGGTATCAGAGCCTTTAAAGATTGCTACTGTTCACCTGGCGACTCCATTGTGACGACTCCACTGTGGTGAACCTGCCGTGTTAATTGTGGCTTTCAGAGGTAGACACACGCGGTCTCATCCACAGCTGCCTCTAGATACACCTGAAACTGATCCAGAGGTGGTTCTCAGAAAAGGAAAGGCCCCTGAAGAAGAAGCTTCCACTGCCAAAATAGGTAATCCACCATCTCCTTCTTTAAGAACTCCATTTTCTCCTCCTCGGTTTCTTAACAGACCTCCTTCCGAGGTTTCCCGTTTCCTAAATTTCAGGAGTGTTCCTGCTAGGTTTTCCCCTCCTGGTCTGGGATTGGAGGGAGAAATCCTTGTCACTCCACTCTCCTCTGAAGTTGTACCTTGGCGTAAAACCAGGATGACAAAAGATTTCCCCACTCCCATCTTTACCACTTCTCCTCTTGTTATTGTTACCACTCCTACACGAAGAGGAGCATCTGTTGATTTGAACACATAAGCCTTCTCTTTAAATCCCCTTTTGTTTCCCATTCCACTTCGAGACTCATTCCCAGTAGCCCCCTCGTGAACTCCTTCTCCTCGAAGTTCTCCTCCACCTAATATTCCTATGGCTAGTGATAATCCCCCTCTAAATAGAATGGACGCCATAGTCGCTGCCATATATGATCCCTTAATCCTACCCCATCCTATGAATCCTCTCCCAGCTGGAGATTACTTGAATTATATGCCCAAGTTCACTGGAGAAGGGGACATAACCGTGGAAGAGCACTTGGTTGCCTTCTACAGTTATGCAGACAACCTGAACATTGAAAATGAAGATATCTAGATGAGAGTCTTCATCCAGAGCTTGGATGGCGAGGTGAGGAAATGGTTTAGAGGATTGGCCCCCGGATCTATTGCTGGGATCGAAGCCCTGGATAGTGTTTTCCTAAGGCAGTGGGGCGATAGGAAGGATTTCATGTATTACATGACCGAGTTCAGGTCTTTGAAGAATATAGATGGAGAGTCTGTCTCTGACTTCTCCAAAAGATTCAATAAGATGTATAACAAAATCCCCGTCGAAATAAAGCCTTCAGAAGCCTCAGCCAAGATTTATTATGCTAGTGCGTTTGGCCCTGATTTATGTCTGTTACTAAGAGAAAGAAGAGCCACCTACTTAGCTCAAATGCAGGATGTGGCCATAGAAGTGGAATCCAATGTATTAGCAGCTAACAGACTTAAGAACAACGCCGACCGAGATAGAAGAAACGGAAGGTCGGAATCCTCAACTTCTGGCCCATCGACGTCCCACCCTCAAGTGGATGAGCTGACCAGGATCGTGAAGTCTCTGTCTACAAAGATGGAGAGAATGAAGGTGGAGGGGAGGCAAGCATACAAGGGCCCTCAAAACGCCGAAAACAAAGGAGGTTTCAAGAGGCCAAACAATATTACTTCCCCGACTGTGAAAAGGTAGAGGGGAAGAGACAGAGAAAACCAGAAGATTTAGGCCCCTTTTCAAAAAAAAATTGTGGCCAAAGGGGAAGAAGGGGAAACAGATGAGCTTGATCCTGAAATCCATTGCTTCATAGACACTCCTCCTTTTCCTCATCTTACTCAATCATCATACGAGGAGTCTCTCATGGACAGTCAGCTAAATGAACTGAGTAAGGGAGACAAGACTAGTGGCACCCAAGGCAGATATGATCTGAGGTCTAAGAAAAAGACAATAGCACCTGATGTCCTTGAGCAGTCCACTAGAACAGAGAAGTCGACTAATGAAGTACCAGACAGTCACAGAGGTAAGAAGCCCCAACCCCTCTCTCCCACAGTCCAGATTCATGTTCCCGAAATAAGAGAAATTTTGAAGCTTACATTTTCTTTTAATTTCGAACATGAAATTCAAAAGATTAGAATCTCTGTGCCCCTAACCGAGTTGATTAAACATGAAGGGTTCTAGAAATGCTTCTCTAAGATTTTATAGTCTGAGATCTCATGCCTTCCCACAGACTCCATTAATTTGCAAGATGAAAAGCCTGCAGTTATTCTAGGTCCTATGGTAGAAGATAGGAATGACTCATCCCCTCCCTTCTACACTTCCTTGAACATACATGACAAGGTACTGCACAACTGCTTGATGGATTCATGGGCTTCTCACAACCCCATGCCCAAAGTTGTCATGGAAAAATTAGGGCTAGAAGTCACCCAAGCCTATCATGACCTCTATTCCTTCAACTCCAGGAAGGATCAATGTCTCGGGGTTATCAAAGACCTGGTCGTGACCTTGTTTCAGTTGCCCATGAAGAGTGTGGTCATGGATATTGTAGTGGTTGATGTCCCCCCCAAGTTCGGTATGTTGTTATCAAGATCTTGGATTAAAAGACTGGGGGGAACTTTGCAGATGGACCTCACATATTTTATTATCCCAATATTTGGAGGATAATATAGGAGGCTATATAGGGAAGCCCAGTTGACCTATATAATCAGTGATGAAGCCAATCCTACTAACCATCCCATTTTTTCCTTGGACACAGATTTAGGTTCCAGTTTATTGCAACTCACTCATGCCCCCAAGCCTCCTCTTGAACTCAGAGAGCATCCCACCACTCCTCATGAGTTTCCTCCCTCCATCACCCCCGTCTGGAAAATGTTTTTTGATGGAGCCTGTTCCAGGGAAGGCGTTGGTGCTAGGGTGTTTTTTGTGTCTCCTTCTCAGGAAACCATGTCCCTGTCATATAGGTTGGAATTTGAAACCACCAACAATGTGGCAGAGTATGAATCCCTTGTTCTAGGATTGAGAGCTGCAAGGGAAATGGGAATTCAGGAGGTAGCAGTGTTCGAAGATGCAGAGTTGGTGGTCCAACAGATTAGAAATGCTTATCAGGCTAAGCACCCTCGACTCAGAAATTACAGAAATGAAGTATGGGACCTGATTGACTCAGAAGGTGGCATCATCATACTAAGGGTTTTGCAATCTATTCGTGTCGGCGTTTCGACATTCGGTAGTTTGAAGGGTGAAGGTTCTTTGTTGTCCTATATCTCGAAACCCCAAACCCTGAAAGCGTCGAAGTCACCCAAAGTTGGGCCCCCAGTATTACGGAGCAATCTCGGTCGTCCATCCACAGGAGACACCTGGCGCATGATTAGGTTCCTCGTCGTTTCACCCATCCTGATTTTAAGGTGCAAAGAGCAGCTCCATCATTTCCCGATGCGTGAGGTGTCGGGAGTGTCCAAGACCCGGGCCCACAGCATCGTTGGGAGAGTTGAGAACCGTCAGATCTAGAGGGATGCGTGGCGACAGATTAAGTTGTCTCGTCATTTCTCTCATCGCGATTTCAAGAAACAAGGATCAACCCCTTCCTATTCGCGAACGCCGAAAGCTCCTTTGAGAGTAAACGTAAGGTCACAGCCCGTGGTCACCTGGGAAATAAAAGAGTTGCGCAAAGGGGGCCAAAGGCGTTGGGTCCAGTCGCCGAAAGGTTCATCGTGTTCTCCAGGTGCCATTTGATCCGACCTCAAGCCTGGTCTTCGCTTGAAGTAAATGAAGGTAAGAAAGAGTGGATGAAAGATCTCTTCATGCATTAAGAGCAAGATATGGAAAGCCTAGCCAGTGGTCTGCTAGAGAGGGTCTTGTGTACCATTTTTTCCAAAGAGGCCATGCCCAGTCCTCGATTAGTCAGAGGAGGTCTGCACATGCTAACTTGGCTCTTAATGGCTTGGCTACTCCCCTTACAAGAGCCATGCGCAGTTAAGATGGCGTCTGACGAAGGATATCTGTCTGAATTCGGGTAAAAGGACACCAAGCCTTGGATGACTAAGCACGCCGCTGTTAGGTGAATTTTCTGAGTATATAGACTCAGTCTTTGTATTTTGTAATCTATCGATGGTAGAGTGAAGCTCCCGATTGTAAAGTTTTAACAGAAATTCTAGTTTCCTGGTTATGCATCTGTATGTGAGATTTCTTGTTTTATGACAGACAACCTTCCTTACTCCATCTAATTTTCATCTCATACTGAGAGAGTTCGTGATCGATGAATTCGCACGAATTTGTGCAATTATGTTATGATAAAGGATTTATTGTGGCATCATTGTATTCTCTGGTTTTCTGCGTTTGAATGTAAGAAGATCTTGCGTTTAGATGTCTTCCCCTACAGTCTGTTAGAAACCTGATGTTTACGACAGACCTTTGCATCTCTCTGATACAAGTCTTCCCCCTACTAACCCTTACTACAACTCACTGTTTGAAGTTAACTAAGACCTCACTTGCCCATGCACGCCTGGCCTAGTTTCGGAGTTAGAACCACATCGTTCCGAGTTAACCTCCATTCGATCACCCCATTAAAAAAATCGTGACATAAACTGATGGGCGTCGGGATCTGCTCCTGCTGCAATCTAGGAGTGACTTTCGACGCTAACATTTCTGGCGTCGTTGCCAGGGACGAAGTTTAAAATTTTCCTCGGGATTGAACGACATTGAGCCTCTGATTCTGAAGGTGCATCAGGTATCAGAGCCTTTAAAGATTGCTACTGTGCACCTGGTGACTCCATTGTGATGACTCCACTGTGGTGAACCTGCCATGTTAATTGTGTATTTCAGAGGTAGACACACACTGTCTCATCCATAGTTGCCTCTAGCTACACCTGAAACTGATCCAGAGGTGGTTCTCAGAAAAGGAAAGGCCCCTGAAGAAGAAGCTTCCACCACCGAAACAGGTAATCCTCCATCTCCTTCTGTAAGAACTCCATTTTCTCCTCCTCAGTTTCTTAACAGACCTCCTTCCGAGGTTTCCCATTTCCTGAATTTTGGGAGTGTTCCTGCTGGGTTTTCCCCTCCTGGTCTGGGATTGGAGGGAGAAATCCTTGTCACTCCCCTCTCCTATGAAGTTGTACCTTGGCGTAAACCCAGGACCACAGAAGATTTCTCCACTCCTACCTTTACCACTTCTCCTCTTGTTACTGTTACCACTCCTACACGAAGAGGAGCATCTGGTGATTTGAACCCATTAGCCTTCTCTTTAAATCCCCTTATGTTTCCCATTCCACTTCGAGACTCATTCCCAGTAGCCCCCTCACGAACTCCTTCTCCTCCAAGTTCTCCTCCACCTAATATTCCTATGGCTAGTGCTAATCCCCCTCTAAATAGAATGGAAGCCATAGTTGCTACCAGATATGCTCCCTTAATCCTACCCCATCCTATGAATCCTCTCCCAGCTGGAGATTACTTGAAGTATATGCCCAAGTTCACTGGAGAAGGGGACATAACCGCAGAAGAGCACTTGGCTGCCTTCTACAGTTATGCAGACAACTTGAACATTGAAAATGAAGATGTCTGGATGAGAGTCTTCGTCCAGAGCCTGGATGGTGAGGTGAGGAAATGGTTTAGAGGATTGGCCCCCAGATCTATTACTGGGATCGAATCCCTAGATAGTGCTTTCCTGAGGCAGTGGGGCGATAGGAAGGATTTCATGTATTACATGACAGAGTTCGGGTCTTTGAATAAGATGGATGGAGAGTCAGTCTCTGACTTCTCCAAAAGATTCAATAAGATGTATAACAAAATCCCTGCCGAAATAAAGCCTTCAGAAGCCTCAGCCAAGATTTCTTATGCTAGTGTGTTTGGCCCCGATTTCTGTCTGTTACTGAGAGAAAGAAGAGCCACCTCCTTAGCTCAAATGCAGGATGCGTCCATAGAAGTGGAATCCAATGTATTAGCAGCTGATAGACTGAGGAACAAGGTCGACGCAGATAGAAGAAAGGGAAGGTCATAAGCCTCAACTTCTGGCCCATCGGCATCCCACCCTCAGGTGGATGAGCTGACCCGGATCATGAAGTCTCTGTCTGTAGAGATGGAGAGAATGAAGGTGGAGGGGAGGCAATCATACAAGGGCCCTCAAAACACCGAAAACAAAGGAGGTTTCAGGAGGCCAAACAATATTACTTCCCCGACTGTGCAAAGGGAGAGGGAAAGAGACAGAAAAGACCAGAAGATTCAAGCCCCTTTTCAAAACAATTTTGTGGCCGAAGGGGAAGAAGGGGAAATAGATGAGCTTGATCATGAAATCCATTGCTTCGGAGACACTTCTCCTTTTCCTCATCTTAGTCAATCAGCATACGAGGAGTCTCTCATGGACAATCAGCTAAATTAACTGAGTAAGGGAGACAAGACTAGTGGCACCCAAGGCAGATATGATCTGAGGTCTAAGAAAAAGACAATAACACCTGATGTCCCTGAGCAGTCCACTAGAACAGAGAAGCTGGCTAATGAAGTAGCAGACAGTCACAGAGGTAAGAAGCCCCGACCCCTCTCTCCCACAGTCCAGAGTCATGTTCCCGAAATAAGAGAAATTTTGAAGCTTACATTTTCTTTCAATTTCGAACATGAAATTCAAAAGATCAGAATCCCTGTGCCCCTAACCGAGTTGATTAAACATCAAGGGTTCAATAAACGCTTCTCTGAGATTTTACAGTATGAGATCTCATTCCTTCCCACATACTCCATTAATTTGCAAGATGAAAAGCCTACAATTATTCTAGGTCCTATGGTAGAAGATAGGAATGACTCATCCCCTCCCTTATACACTTCCTTGAACATACATGACAAGGTACTGCACAACTGCTTGATGGATTCAGGGGCTTCTCACAACCTCATGCCCAAAGCTGTCATGGAAGAATTAGGGCTAGAAGTCACCCGAGCCTATCATGACCTCTATTCCTTCAACTCCGGGAAGGTTCAATGTCTCGGGGTTATCAAAAACCTGGTCGTGACCTTGTTTCAGTTGCCCATGAAAAGTGTGGTCATGGATATTATAGTGGCTGATGTCCCCCCCAAGTTTGGTACGTTGTTATCAAGATCTTGGATTAAAAGACTGGGGGGGGATTTTCAGATGGACCTCACATATCCTACTATCCCATTATTTGGAGGAGAACAAAGGAGGCTATATAGGGAAGCCCAATTGGCCTATATAATCAGTGATGATGCCAATCCTACTAACCATCCCATTTTTGCCTTGGACACTGATTTAGGTTCCAGTTTACTGCAACTCACTCATGCCCCCGAGCCTCCTCTTGAACTCAGAGAGCATCCCACCACTCCTCATGAGTTTCCTCCCTCCATCACCCCCGTCTGGAAAATGTTTTTTGATGGAGCCTGTTCCAGGGAAGGCGCTGGTGCTGGGGTGTTTTTTGTGTCTCCTTCTCAGGAAACCATGTCCCTGTCATATAAGCTGGAATTTGAAACCACCAACAATGTGGCAGAGTATGAAGCCCTTGTTCTAGGATTGAGAGCTGCAAGGGAAATGGGAATTCAAGAGGTAGCAGTGTTCGGAGATGCAGATTTGGTGGTCCAACAGATCAGAAACGCTTATCAGGCTAAGCACCCTCGACTCAGAAATTACAGAAATGAAGTATGGGACCTTATTGACAATTTCTTCTCATCCTTCAACATCTCTTTTATTCCAAGGGGGGATAATGTTGTGGATGATTCTTTAGTTGTCTCAGCTAGCCAGTTCAAGGTTCCTCTGCCGCCTATGGTCAAAAACAATGTTGAAATAAAACATAGGCCCTCTATACCGGACAATGTCAAGCATTGGAAGGTATTCGAAGATGATCTGGAAATCGAAAAATTCCTCCAATCTATTGATGAGTTTTCTGCGCGGCACATTGATCAGGATCCTGACCCGGAAGATGACCCTCACCCTGAGGTGCTTTTAAATGAAATTGCTAATCACCAGGTTGTGCAATTGCCTAGCAATCACATTCCGAGAGGACTAGTCCCTTTAGAAAGACTGTTTGATGGGAATGATGTGGCAGTAAAGGGTAAGGTTTCAAATGAAGATGCTGACACAGCCGAGTGCAACATTGGCTCACCGGAGGAGCCTAAGTTTGTCAAGTTGTCAAGGAGTTTGACCGCAGAACAGAGGGCCGAATATACTGAGTTGCTGAGAGAATTTGTTGATGTGTTTGCATGGACCTACGAAGACCTCAAGACGTATGACACATTTGTCATTGAACACAAGATCTCACTGAAGGAAGAGGCTAATCCTTTCAGGAAGAAGCTAAGACAGATAAATCCCATGTTACTGACTATCATGGAGAAAGAAGTAAAGAAGTTGTTAGAGGCCCAAATCATCGTCCCCCTGAGATATTCCGAATGGGTGGCCAATTTGGTTCTGGTAAGGAAGAAAAGAGGAGAAATCAGGCTTTGTGTCGACTTCAGGAACCTGAACATGAGCTCAAAGAAAGACAATTATCCCCTGCCCAACATGGAACACATATTGCAGAGGCTAACCGATGCATCTAGGATTTCCATGATTGATGGTTTTTCTGGTTATAATCAAATATCGGTCATGCCTGAGGACAGAGAAAAAACGGCCTTCACCACTCCTTGGGGCACATTCATGTATGCCAAAATGCCATTTGGACTGATGAACGTAGGAGCGACATTTCAGCGAGCCATGGACATAGCCTTCATCGGGGAGAAAGATAGGTTCATGGTGATCTATATGGATGACATAACAGTTTTCTCCAGGTCTGATGAAGAGCATTGATGTCACCTGAGAAAGGTTTTTTCGAAGTGTCAGAGGTTTGGCATTTCCCTAAATCCCAAAAAATCTTTGTTTGCTATGGAGGAGGGGAAGCTATTAGGCTAATTAATAATAAATAATTAGTTAATGTTATTTTAAGAAATAATTATTGTTTAGCTAATCTTTTAGGATAGTTAGATTATTAAATTAATTATAATTAATAATCATATACATCTATTTAAGCAGGGTCGTTACAATATAGTATCAACAGAAGGAGTGAGGATTGATCCTAGCAGAGTGGAGGCAATTCGGACCCTGTCGCTTCCCAGGTCTAAGAAGGAAGTTCAAGCCTTTTTGGGGAAGATTAATTTTCTGAGGAGATTTGTCTCGAGATCACTAGTTTTAAAGAAAGAGATAAAATGAACCATTTTTAAAAATATATCAACAACCACAAAGATTGAATCATTTCCCTTTTGTGTCTTAGGAAAACCTAGTACAAAATCCATGCTTATTGAATCCCAAGGTCTGTTGGGAATTGGGAGTGGTGTATACAAACATGTATTCTGAATTCTACCTGTTGCATGCTGGCAGATTCTACAATTGCTTACAAATTTTTGAACATCAATCCTCATCCTCTGCCAAAAGTAAAAATGCTTCAATTGCTCATAATTTTTATCATGCCCAAAGTGTCCACTTAGTCCTCCGTTGTGCTTTTCTTTAACCAAGTTCTCTCTTATCGAACATTTGGGAATGCAAAGCTTATTGTTTTTGAATAACAATCCATCATGTAACATGTATTTCATCCATGGACTTTTGTCCCTTACTGCTGGATTCTTACAAGCCTCAAATGCCTCTTTGAAGTCTGCATATTCTCCATACATCTCCTTCATAAAGTCAAAACCTATCACTTTTATTTGACTTTCTTGCATCACTAAATCCCTTCTTCTCAAAGAATATGCAATTTTGTTAGCTTGCCCACTAATATGATTTAACACAAAAGTAAAACTCTGCAAATACTAACCCACTTAGTATGTTTTTTTATTTAGCTTTGGTTGTTGCATTATGTACTATAAAGCATGATTGTCTGAGTACAAAATAATCTCTTTTGACAATAAATAATGCCTCCATTTTTTAAGTGCTTGAACTACAACATAATTTTTTTTATCATAGGATGACTATTTCTTCCTAGCTTCATTCAATTTCTCACTAAAATATAATGTGGGTTTCTCTTCTTGGTTTAAAATAGCTTCTATGGCCTCACCACTGGCATCACAATTCACTTGAAATGGCTTTTGGAAATCTGGTAAAATCAAGACAGATTGCTCTATAATATTTTTCTTCAACATATGCAAGTTTCTTTCAGCTTCAATAATCCATTTGAATGGTTGTTTGTCTTTCTTAATGGTCTCAATTATTGGGGCACTTATCTTACTAAAGTTTCAAATGAAATTTCTATAGAAACTTGACATCCCATGGAAACTTTGAACTTCAAAAACATTCTTGGGAGAAGGCCATTCTTGAATTGCTCGTACTTTCTCAGGGTCCATTTTTAATCCATCTTCAGATATGACAAAGTCCAAATAAACAAGTTCAGATTTTAAAAATGAACATTTCTTCACATTGATTAACAACTTTTCCTACTGCAATTTCCTCATGAAAGATTTCAAATGCCTCAAATGGTCTTCTTTGGACTCATTGTATATTAACATATCATTTAAATATACTATGGAAAATTTCCCAATAAATTATTTTAACACTTCATTCATCAACCTCATGAAAGTGATGGGTGCATTAGACAATCCAAATGGCATTACTATCCGTTCATACAAACCATCATTAGTTTTAAATGTAGTTTTCCATTCATCCCCTTCTCTAAATCAGATTTGATGATACCCACTTTTCAAATCAATCTTGGAAAAACATTTACCACCTTTCAAACAGTCCAATAAATCATCAATGTGTGTAAATGGAAATCTATACATGATTGTGATCTTATTTATTGTGCTTGAATCAATACAAATCCTCCAGTTTCCATCTTTCTTCGGGCTCAATACTATTGGCACAACACATGGACTGAGACTTTCTTTGATCAATCCCTTATCTAGAAGCCCATGCACTTGTTTATGTATTTCTTCATTTTCATGAGGAGACATCTTGTATGTAGCTTTGTTAGGTAGACTTGCTCCAGGTATCATATCAATGTGGTGACTGATACTTCTTTTGGGTGGAAACTCATTTGGAAAATCATCCACAACAATGTCATGATATTCATTCAAAATATCTTGAATTTCAATAGGCAGATCTGAAATTTTAGTAGTTGTAAATACTACTTTAGGCTTGCAAATCAAAGCAAAATTTACCTCATTACTTTCCAGCTGCTACAAAAAAAAATTTCCACTCATCAACAAATATTTTGTACTATTAGCTTATGTTTTACCTTCTTCTTGCAATGGTACCAAAGTATGATTTATCCCATCCTTCTTAAACTTGTAGATGTTCTTCTTCCCCTCATGTATGGCATTTCTATCAAACTTCCATGGTCTTCCCAATAAGATGTGACACACATCCATTGGAATAACATCACACAAAATCTTGTCTTTGTAGTTGCCCAATTGTAACTCCACTCTACATTGCCCATTTACCAACAATTGATAGCCTTTTTGAAGCCATGAAACCTTATAAAGTGTTGGATGTTTCACTTTCTTCAAATTCAGTTTATCTACCATTTTTGTAGACACCAAGTTGTATGTGCTTCCACTGTTAATTACCACCTTACAACACTTTCCCTTAACTTTGCATACAGTCCTAAACAAAGTATTTCTTTGATATGGCTCAATAGCTTCTTTCTAAGGCTTCAATAATACTCTCTTTGACAATAGAGACTCACCTGTCTCGGGTACATTTTTAGCTTCTTGTACCTTTGCTTCTCCTTCTTTTGTTGGATTAACAACATCGTTTATTTGTCTTGTGTCCCTATTATCTCTACACCGAAAGGATCTATGTCCAATCTTGCCACATTTGTAGCATCTAAATTCTCTCCCTCTGCCTCTGCCTCTTCCTCTAGGAGAGAATCTTATTCCTCTGGAGTCATCTTCTAATTGTCCTAGATGACTAGAGCCACTTCTTCCATCTCTTTGTGTTGATGCTTTCCATTTTCCTGATTTTTGTCCACTTCCTCTAACAAAGCCTTTTCCTATGTTACACTGCTTCCTTGCAATCTTGTCTTCTACTTTCAAATCAAGTTGATAAGATTCCTCCACTTTCCTTGGAGTTAACATGTTGATTTCATCTTGGATGTCCATTATAAGTCCATTCATGTATCTGGATATCTTCTTTGTGGTATCTTCCACATAACCTGCTCTTATGTTTACTTTATAAAACTCGTATACTCTCTTACACACATCAATCTTTGTCTAAGGTTTTGCATTTGTCTAAATAAAGAAAGTTGATAATATTGGGGCAATAATTTACCTCTTTGTTTTGCAACCATCTTGTCCCAACTCATGATCTTCTGCTTGTTCTTCTTCCTCCTTTCTGCTTGCACACCATCCCACCATAAAGTTCCATGCCCTTTTATTTTAGTCACAACAAACTTCACCTTTTTCTCTTCATCCATCTCCCCATATTCAAAGAACTTTTCCATGTCATTGATCCAGTCTATAAGCTCTTCATGGTTCAAACTACCACTATAGTTTGATATATCAGGCTTGGGTCTTGAGGTGGATCCTAAAACTTGTCTCAACATTTGCAACTCAGTTGGTTCTTGAACCGCAACTGCTTCTTCCTCCCGATATTCTTCATCCACGCTAACATAATTAGGATCCCTTTGTTTGTCACCTTCTATGACATCTAGTCTTGCCTCCAAACGCTGCATAACTCTCATCACCTCAGCATTTGCTGCAAGCCTTCTACCTCTTCGACCTCCTCTTCCAAGCCTCATTTGTTATTTTTAATGAGGGATTTTTATCTAAAGCTAGAATGAGGGCTTTTTATCTAAATTTAGACCAAGGATTTCTCTAGTTTGTTGACAGATCCTAATTGTATGGATCTGGATGGGATTGCATGGTTTTTAATAATGTAATTTTGTAATCGAAGGTGTTGTTGGTGGAATAGAGAAAAACAAATTAGTTTCTTTGTGTGTAGTAAAATTAGTCAATTCATGTTCCAGATAGCCCTATTCATTTCATGAATAGTATCTATGTGGATGATAAAAAAAATATGCCAAATCTATATGGTCAATGTGGCTTTACAGTGTCATAATAATACCTGCAAGTTTGTGTTTACATTGTTTGCATTTCATGAATAGGGCTATCTGGATAGAGTTCCATTTACCTTTGGAATAAACATACATCTTTTGTAATAGAAACTTGACCATTTTATGTGGAAAAATACTTACTTGTCACCTGCACCACCAATGGACAGATCTAATGTAGATCTGAGGTATCAACAGGTCGATCTAACATATCTGAGGTATCAACAGGTAGATCTAACATATCTGAGGTACCAGTGGATAGATCTAATGCATATTTGATGTATCAATAGGTAGATCTAGCAGATCCGAGGTACCAACAGAGGGATCCAACATATCGAAGGTACATATGATTATTAACCTATTCCTTTTTTCTATTTATTAACCCATTCCTTCTTTAATCTAGAAATTTACAATAATATTAAATGTGGTCCATATGATTATGACCATGTCCAAAATATCCTATAAACCTTTTGTAGTGTTTCCTTACAGCTCTTTTAAAAAAACATTTTAATATTCTTTAATGAAATATTTTGTTTCACAACAACTTTCATTTATTCGATTCTTCATAGAATTTTTTTAATATATATTTTAATTTACCTTCTCAAAATTCTTAGAGACAAAAGTTCATGATCAAAGTTTTTATCAATCATGTGAAACAATAACATCTACAAGAAAAAGATTGAATTTATTCGCTTATCAACCTATTCCTTATTTAATCTAAAAATTTACAATGTGGTCCATAAGTATTATGACCATGTCCAATGTCCAATATATCATATCGAGCTTTTGCAATGATTCACGTCTCTTCTTCAAAACAATATAGTATTATTTAATTAAGTAATATATTGTTTCGTTTCTTTAATTTATTTGCACAACTTGGTTAATACACAGTTTATGGCCGTTTATGGCCCTTTTCTGATACTTGGGCCTTCCATAATTGGTTAAAAGTTTGGGGTGCGTTTGAAATATTTGAGATGGATAGAATTTACGAGTTTCGTTGAAGATTGAAAGCTTTATTTTATTTGTATTTATATTCCTTTTATCATTTACAAATATTTAAGAATGCTTTCACTATTTGTAATTGTACCTTTTGAAACAAACGGTGTGAAATTCCTTCTTTGTAATAATTATGGGAGTTCTAAGTGTGATAAAGTGGGTTTGTGTCCTTTAATACCATAGAATAATTATTGCAGTTATATGCATAAAAAGTAGGCTTGTGTCTTTTCCATATTCAACATATTTGATGGTCACTTTCTTAAGTGTCCTTAAATGGGCCCATCATTGTAATGTTAATATTACTTTGATCCATACATCCCACATTGTTGATCAATATGAGCATAAAACCCTCACCCAGCATTAGTCACTCAAGAAACTAAAACGGTAATCTTCTTTTCAAGGAGGTGTCCTTTCTTGTCAGGGATACCCACATGATTGAAGTGACACTTAAACATGACTATGTTAAAGACACAATGTGATCAAGTGGCTGGTAGCATAATGGTTTGTACTTATGAATATTGTGCATTGGACCACAGGATTGGAAATAAAATATTAATGAGTATAGATTCATTTTAGCTTTGTAATTAGGTTTAGGGAATTGTTAATCAATGTTGAATATGTGGGTCCTAATCTCGTTGACATGGGGTAGGATCTAGTGGAGCACTTGTAAAGAGAAACCTGAAATGGTAGGAAAGCAACAACGTGAAAGGGATGGCCCCAAGGCTCATGGTGGCATCATCATACTAAGCGTGTAGTGGGGGTTTTGGATGGAAATTACACACATTCCCTTGAAAATCAATTATTAATTTTTTTTTCCCAAAGTGATAGTACTTAGGGAGATACTCCTACTTTCTCTTTTGTGCACTCAAATCTATGAACTCAAAACCTTTTTATCATTTCGTGGAACCCTAGTCTCGGCTTTAAGCTTATAAACTATACGTTTCGCATCATAACCTTAATCCGCGTCGCCTACTTTCCACCTAACCTTTGCGAGGGCTTTACCACCATCCAATACTTTCGCACACAAATGCTGTCAGAAATCCAACTACATCCTCTCATTCTCCTTCTGACATCTACCGTCCGATTTCCTATATCCCTGCTGCCATCATGCCACTCATCTTCCCTAATTTTCTATCAGAAGCGATAGAGGGGAATGCAAAGAAAGGGCGCCCACCTTCCACCAAATATTTCCTTTTGTGAAAAAGCGCAGCGGGACTATTTTTATTTTTTTTAACTTAATCGTTTTTTATTAAATTAAGAGGCATGCTATATCCTCAAAAGAAGCCGCTCCGTGAAATCCCCTGGGCCGTACCCGGATCCTCTTACGGTTGCCACAGACGCACGAATCGTCACTTTCTAGGACATTTCTTTGAAGGTCTCTGCAGTGCTCCCTGTTAGGTTTTGGAGCTTGGCGTTGCTTTCCGTTTTTTTTTTTTTTTTTTCTTCTTCCCCGGCGCACTCGATTCCAACGCCACCGTTATCTCTATGTCAACGGGCTTTTTCTTAATCCCACATGGTAGGCTCGCATCGGGAGATGCGTTCTTTTTATTTTTTTCTCGTTACCCAACCCTACTTGGAGTTTTGTGACGTGTTGTTCGTGGCTGCAGCTGCCTCTAGGTTAGACCTAAACATAGCTATTGCACTAGCTTTGTTACTTGACACCACGTCACCCTCACTCTTCCAGACCTATGATTTTGTATATATGGTACCGCCCCTCGACAATTTCTCCAGTGACCAAACGCAAATTCTCCGAGACTACGCAATTTCTCTGGATTTCTCCGGTCACTAGAACAGATCTCAAATTCAGCTGCTTATTGGAATGCTGATTTTGTTCTTGTCTTGTATATATTTTTCAGAATCTCTACTGTTATAAACTTGGGTTTTGTAGTTTGGCTTCATAATGGATTGTTTCTCAGAGCAAAGTGGTAAAGAAGCTCACGACCATTATTTGAGTTGTTTCTCAGAGCAAAGTGGTAAAGAAGCTCACGACCATTATTTGAGGAAGGCAAGCGTGTCGGTGAATGACCCTAGAAAATTTAATGGCCCAATAATAGTTGGGGCAGGGCCTTCAGGGCTCGCCACAGCAGCCTGCCTGCACGAGAAAGGAGTCCCCAGCCTCATATTCGAGAAGGCGGATTGCATAGCTTCCTTATGGCAGAGGAGAGCTTATGACAGATTGAAGCTTCATCTACCCAAACAGTTCTGCGAGCTTCCATTGATGCCTTTCCCGGAAGATTTCCCCACCTATCCCGACAAGCAGCAGTTTGTTGATTACTTGGAGTTGTATGCCCAACGTTTCGAAATCCACCCGCGATTCAATGTAAGCGTTGAATCTGCTTCCTATGACGATACCTGTGGTTTCTGGAGAGTAAGAACTAAGTGTGAAAAAGAGGGAATGCATGCTAGGGAGACGGAATACCTTTCCCGTTGGCTTATTGTGGCTACCGGTGAAAATGCAGAGGCAATACATCCTCACTTCTCTGGCAAAGAAAAATTCCCGGAAAACCGCATTATCCATGCCCGTGACTACAAAAGCGGTCGAGAATTTAAAGGCAAGAATGTGCTCGTCGTGGGCTGTGGCAATTCCGGCATGGAGATGTCCCTCGATCTCTCCGATAACAATGCCAATGCTTTCATTGTTGCCCGCAACAATGTGAGTGAAACAATATCATTTCTCTCTTCTTCTTCTTCTTCCTGGGGTATATACTGTTAAGTTTGATTTTTTTTAGAAATGAATTAACAATCCTCATGCTGAATCCAGGTGCATCTCCTGCCAAGAGAAATGCTTGGGACGTCAACGTTCGGACTAGGCATGTGGTTATCAAAGTGGCTACCGTTGCGGTTAGTGGATCGCCTGTTGTTGTTCGTGGCATATTTCATGCTTGGAAATACCAGTCGTTATGGGCTTAGAAGGCCCGAAATGGGGCCGTTGGAGCTCAAGAATAAGTTCGGCAAAACGCCAGTGTTGGACGTTGGAGCGCTGGCGAAGATAAAAGAAGGCAAGATCAAGGTATTGTAACAGAAAATAAGCTGTATTTCGTTTGTTTGGCTCTTTAAATTTTTAAGGAACTAAAAGTCGAGTGTTAATTCATCGCTGCAGGTAGTACCGGAAATAGAAAGCCTTACTTCCGGCGGAGCAAGATTCGTAGATGGGCAAGAGAAAGAGTTCGATGCGGTGATTCTCGCAACAGGTTACAGAAGCAATGTCCCCTCGTGGCTAAAGGTAGATAATCTATCTTTTCTTCTTGACCCATTAAAATTTCACCTTCGCTACCATTTTTGTCATTTACAAAGAGCTAATCTTGCAATCCCCCTTTTGTGATACAGGAGCGCCAGTTCTTCGGAGAAGATGGATTCCCCAGAAATCCTTTCCCCAACGGATGGAAGGGAGAAACCGGTCTGTATGCAGTGGGATTTACAAGAAAAGGATTGTTGGGAGCTTCCAAGGACGCTACACGAATCGCGCAGGATATCGCCATGTGTTGGAAGGCCGAGTCGGTGGCTTCCAAGGGCTCCCAGACGAACAACTAGGGCGCCAAGGGAATGAATTTTGCCAAATTTTGTTTTCAAATTGCGCGCATAGCAGTGAGCGCACATATGCTCGTCGTTTGTTGTTTTTTTGAAGAGATCGATGTACACAGCCGGCAAAGAGTTAAATTCAAAATGTGAAGGCGTTGTACTATTTGTTTACAGTATAGAGTGGAAAAAATGAAAAATGAGGTGGAGCTGTTCTTCACAGTTCATTTTGCTAGCCCAAGAAAAGGCATAAACCATACAGTAACCGACCACATATTGTTCGAGCTGACCCAAAAGATCTTGTCCTCCCTGTACATTGCATTACCAAATTTTGCTGGAGGATGAAAATAAAAATACAAAAGCCCAAGCCGCCCGGTCCGGCCCGGCCCAGCCTATAGCCCAAGCCATGCCTATCGTTTGTTTGCATACAATATTAAAGGTTTGTGGATCTATATTCCGGCGTGTTTTTTTGTCTTGGAGTTTTGAGCAAGTGGATTCCTATCTCTCGCTCTCTCTTTTTGTATATGCGCAATACTTTTTACCGCTCTGCTTTTGGAATTGGAATTCCATTTTGTAAGAGGTAAAGGTGTACATTATACTGGAATCATTTTATCTCTTTGGTCTATTCGATTTGTCTCTGTCATGCTATTTCTCTGGTTTGTTCTTTTTCCACTGTCCTTTTCCATTTCCTGTGGATTATTTCTGATACATGATTTGCAAATGATGGTAACACTTGAATTTGAATTGCCTGCTAACACCCATTGCACAATGATCGACGATCGTCAGACTGCACACATATACAAATGGATATTTCGTTTTCTGTATATAGTGCATGCGGCACACCACACGCGGCGTCGTACCGTCTATATATGGACAATCCTGTCTAATCATATCTGCTTTTCTTTTCTTGATAGCTGCACCACAAACGCCTGCGGATCGCATTTCGCCAAATTGGCGGTCACATTTGCTTTTCAATCAAATATCCAAAATCTTGCAATCTATCCATGGAATTTGCGGGGCTAACGATGGGTGTCCGCGGTACATTTTTCTCAAATACGTTAAAGGGAGATACAACGCGTATGGGTGTCCCCATTCCATTTTCTCGGAGATACATCGTGTTCAAAACTTTCCCCTTTTTCTCTCACATACGTTAAATATACATCGTATTCAAAACAGATAAGATAAATCATATTCAAGACTTTCCCTTCAAAAGCAACACTATTAATCACACATTAATTTCTATTGAATGGGCGTGCAAAATCTCTTTTAAAAAGATTAGGTGTATTCTAGCCTGATTTTTCGACATGCGTGTATGAGTTCAAATGGTTCAATTCGATGAATTTTCGTGCGCTGTCTATCACTTGGAGTAAGCGTATGCAGATCTGTTATTACAATGCTTAACGCGTGTTAACAATGCAGCACTTGAAATGGGTGGTCTACGTGTTAACAATGCCCCATTATTGTTGTTTTTTGTGGCATGCTTGGTCTATCTGCGTTAGCAATGCCTAGTTTTTTTTGGATGCTTTGCCTCATTATTCTTTTTTGGCATGCTTACTTATAGGTTTTTTTGGGGTTCATTGTGCTATGGTTTAGTGGTGTAATCAATATTGTCTTATTTATTTTTTCATTTGAATTGTGATTTAGTGGTCGATAATCATTCTCACTAACAAATACATGCATTTATATTTTATAATAGATTTAAATTTATTTTATAAAAGTGTATTTTAAATGTTTGATAAAATGGATTTGTTTGGTCACTCAAAATATTGAGAGGAGAAATCAATGTTGTTGGTTTAACATTTATAGGAATAATTTTGAATTAATTGAATCTCATATAGTGCAGGTTAACATTACACAATTCAATTGCATTGAGAGTATTCATGGGTGTAAAATGGTCTCATTAAAAATAACAATCTTATCAATTAAAAATTGCAAATTAAAAATTGCAATTTCAAGAAAGGTTTCTTAATGGGATTTTGGTGATAGCAAACTAGAAAAGATCACAATCATAGATCATTTAGCTATCTTTAATTTTATAATTTTGACCTATGTGTTGTATAGATTGAAGTTGTCATTTTAATTAACTTTTAACTCATTCTCTCAAAAGGGCATTGCCTAATCATGTATTTGGAGTTAAGTCAAAGTTTCAATCGATTTAGAATTATAGTAACTTTTTTATGAATTAGGTATATTCCAAATTGGGTTAAACCCCTTAGAACATCGTTTCACCAAGTACAAAACTTGCACCATGGTGGATTTCTTACTATGCATGAAAATTTTACTAGATTCATGATCCGAATTGGATCATTATATAATTTGTCGTCTATATTGGTACTTTCTAAGTGGAAGCATTTGAGGAATTGGTTTGTAGGATCCATTTTAGCGACAAGTCTCAGTTTGGAGATTTGGGGTCTAAAACCCTCTAGAGCCATTTTGAGGCATCAAACAACACTTTGGGCAGTCAAAACTTTGCAAACACAACTAATATCCCCTTGATGTTATTCTACACATCGAGACCTTTTCAACGATGTGAAAATCACCTCAACTAGAGTTCGTATGCAGAAGTTATGCCTCCCACAAGTTGACCTACCTTGTTGACCACCATGGCATCGAATGGATGCCACAATAGCCTCCATTACTCACACACAGGGCTAGTGACATGGGACTTTCAAGATAATTCTAGAAGGTTGAAAAACCTTATCACTAATTGAGGGTTAAGACATGCAAAAACCGCAACCCTAGACGACTATGAGGTTATGTTAAATATTGGGCCGTTGGGAGGAGAAATGGTTCCATTGTTTAGCATTGTACTTGTTCCATAGTTGCGTAGAGTATTTAGGAGTGGAATTTGAGAGTATAACATAGGAGGAAGAATACTTTGTAGCAGTGGTTCAAGCCACAATGTCATAGGCAACTCCATAGTGAATGCTCTCTTTCTTTGTATTTTTTTTCATAACTGAAGAAAATAGAGCAAATAATAGGCCTCACCTTCGAGCTGGGTTTTCTTCCATTTTGGGTTTTCCAGGATACATCTTGTGTTCATTTATGTGGATGGTGTGTTCATTTGCTAGTTTTTTATTCTTCATATTCCGATTATTTTCGTAATTTGGAGCAATATGTTAGTGCTAACAAATTTGATATATCTAAGGAAATAAACTTGCATAATAAAATATTTTCAGCATAATACAAGATTTGTTGTGGCGATTCGTTCTGGTGGAATGTCCACAATAGTTTACAAACCAATTCATGTTAAATATATCGTATAGAAAGAAGGTCTTTTTGCTACAAGATTAACTTACTCCCCTTGAAAGGTTTCTGGCTATGGAATAAGTTAATCTTGTAGCAAATGGACCCTATTTATGGTCAGAAATATGATAAGAATCTAAAAGGAATTCCAGGTAGGAACATAGTTCTACCATGGTCCAAGGGTCATGCATAGTGGAACAATGCCATTAGGAGTTTTGTCTAATTTTGAATCGACCTAGATCATCAAAAATTCAATCAGAGCTTTGGATTGATGGGAACTACTTTATGTGTTGCTAGGTTCTTACAACTTGAGGGGAGTTTGCTACAAAATTAGAGAGATTCGTTGGCTATGTAAATATTTGTTGTTGTAACATACCCAACTCTCACGCTAAGTCTCGTTGTGACCAAAATGTCTTACGATAGCTTTGATACCATATTTAAAAACAAAAAATATACATGCAACATGACATAAAAACTCATGCAATCTACATTAATTCTAAATTCATAAATGCAAACTATTAAGTCATACAAAACGACATTCAAACACATAAAACACAGAGTAAACACAACAATTACACACAACATTAAAATAGTAAATTAACAATGATGATTGGAACAATTATCTCATAAGTGGATGTCACCAATTGGTTGTGTACAAGGGGCATTCCTCCCAACTATAGGCTATGTTCCATTTCTCTCAACAACAAACCACCCTCGAGCTGGGGCTATGAATCCACAAGGAGGTCTGATTCTCATGGATATCCATTGTCCACACACAGTAGCCTAATACCCAGGTTTCTAACTCCAACAACAATTCCAATCCACCAGCTTTTTTTCCCTTCAACTCACACAACCCAAGGAATGGGATCCCCTTCTTTGCCACACAGTCCCTCTAGGGTTCCAGTGCAAGGTCGACCAAGAAATCTCTCAGCTGGGAACTCCAAGAATTATCAATTGTCCTAGAAGTGCTCACAACAGCCTTCTCAAGGCTCTTGATCAATTTCCTCAACAAGGAAATTCACTTATAGGAACAAAACCTAAATCTCAGCATAAAACTCATCTCAACGTGGTTGCTTTTTCCATACTTGGGATGACTAGTGCTATTTTCTAGCACTAAGCTCTCATCTTTTTGTCCCAAAAACCTACTTGTAAAATTGTCCTCTCTCCTACTTGAATTCCCTTTTTCCTCTTCCTCCATGCTTGCTTGACTCTCACTCTTCCCTAAGACAATTGTACTCAACCCATGCTTCAATAACTAAGTGAAATTACTCTCCCACTAACTTCTTAGATGAATTAAATTATTTGAGTGTCTAATAAGTCAAAGAAGGATTATATGATAATGACACATTAACTTAGGAAATGGTATAGGTTTTCCCTCATAACCCCTTTTATCCCTCTCTCTTGTGGAATCACGCCCCCCCAACGGTACCATCCCTCTTGTATCACAACCAACCATGTATTTTTATTAATCAATGTATGTATGTATTGCAATATGAGACTCTCCTGTCTTTAATCAATACATGCTCTCCGACCCAAAACATTACTAGCTCGCCAACGTAAATCACATTTATACAATTATATTCCAATTTACAATGATTAAGAACTTGGGATGTTACAGTTGTACATTATACTCATTTTAATTGGGTGTTGGTGCATTGCAAATAATTTTACAAAGCATATCCCGACCTAAAAGAAAATTCAATTTGGGAGTTGGCTTTGGGGTCCAATTGGATGTTGAATTTCTCAATATGTCTAATTTGGAAGTTGGTTTTGCTAATGTGTCCAAGTTCGAAGTTGAATTTTCCAGTGGGTTCAATTTGGAAGTTGGCTTAACAATGAAATTTGGAAGTTGGCTTAACAATGAAATTTGGAAGTTGAATTTGTTAATAGGTCCAATTTGGAAGTTTCCTTTGGGATACAAAGGTAGTGGTTTACGAGGCATTCTCAATTTGGAATTTGGTTTCATGTACTTTGGTACTAACCTTGAGTGTCATGCTTGGTAATCCTTTATTATGACATTATGATACAATCCAAGACTCTTGGTTGATGTAATAACATACAAGTGCTTGGTGGCATCTTTTCTTACTTGAGGTACTGATATGTGGTTTCATGCCTTGTGGGCCTTTTTTAAGCATCTTTTTTCACAACCTCCTTCACAACGACATTGTGATAGTTGTGATAACATCTTCCCCAACTTTGGTGCTATGATAACATATAATCTTTCACATTGATGTGATAGCAAGTCCTTGTGTTGGTATGTGATTATACTCCTTTTGTTATTGTGGCAACATCTAAGTCCCTTAGATGATGGGTTGATGTGACAATGTCCAAGTTTCAAATTGATGCAATAGAATTCTCCATATAACTTCAATATTGTGATCTAGTCCCTAAGTAGCATCTTCTCTTAAGGGTACTAATACTAGGGGTCATGCCTTATGGGCCTCTTTGTCATCCTCCCTCCTGAGTCATGATATCATTGTTCTTCACTCTGGTACTAAAGTAGCATCCAAGTGCTTAGGTTGATGTGAGAGCATAGTCCTTTCAAACTGTGATGCTATCCAAGTTTCTGCATTGATGTGTTAACATCCTTTGTCCATGGAATTGTGGTAACATCCAAGTCCTTGGATTGATGTGATAACATCTTCTCTTGAATATTATGATAACATACAAGTATTGTAATAGCTTGATAGATTGACATAATAAGTTCTTGTGATAGTATTCAACTCTTTGGGCCAATGTGATACCATTTTTCCTCTCCAATTGTGATATCATATGTTAGGAACCTAACGCCTCACGTAGGTAGAATAATATATTTACATGTAATAAAGGTCAATATTAATAAGGCCTAACAGTAAGGAAGAATAAGTCAAATGTAAGAAGACCTAATAGACGTTTCCTCTTTTAGAAGGATCTTCCTCTAGATTGTTCTTTGGATAGACATATTTAGTATAAATAGGACTAGAGGGTATGAGAAGTTTTGTCTTGGATATTATTGTAATAGAGATCTGCTCTGCTGGAGGTTTCCCCCTCGAAGAGACAAGTGAACATTGCTCTCAGTAATCAAAGTGCTCTTTCGGGTGTTATTCCAGTATTATTCCAGTATTATTGTGGTATTGTTCTGTTTATATTATTGTTTATCTACCATTTCTAGATAATTATTTATGTTCTGCATACTATTTATATTTGGAATATTACAAGTGGTATCAGAGCACCTTCCTCGGCATAAAATTGTGGGTTAATTTTTTTTTTCTTCAGGGTAGAGACTTATTCCGGTGTATTAAAGCTACAACGATCTGTCGTTACGTGCATAAACCAATGGTCAGGGATTCATACACGCAGGAAATACAAATGGTACTTAACTGCACATCTGTTGGCCACCCTTGTAACCCCTGTTGGTACCCCTTCGAGTGGTAGCGCATCAGACAACACCTGTATATGGATCGACCTAGATCTCTTGAATCCCTCCATAGATAAATCGATCAACTGCCTGACTGTTATAGTTCCACCATGAACATCACTTGGGAAGATACTCTCTAGTACTTGGGTAGTCGGGTAGTACTGCTAAGGGCACGATCTAGCATCCTTAGTTGGTGCCCTGAGATATTGGGCCGAGTACTACTGTTGGCACCCACACGCATATCAGAGAGTTATATCACAGGGAAAATCCTTGTCTGTAGAACCCTTGAATACCCTAACCCTTGGGATTGAAACGAAAACATAACAGACAAGATCTATTGCCGCGTAACTGTGTCTCTTACATTCGAGTTGCGAAATTACTACACATTTCTTCCTGTTAAGCATTTGGGAATTTCGTCACTGCAGTATTCTTCAGATCAGAGTATAACTCCGCAGGAGTAAAAAAACGTCTGGATCCTGTTGGCACCATTATTTGAGACCTATCCCATTCGATTCCTCTCTTCGCCCTTATCGCAGTCATACTTATCATTTTTCAGCAATTGTTTTTCTTGTGGACCCGACCCCCTTCCAACACCCTTATTTTGGATTTACCCCATTGGATTCCACTCGTAGCCCTGATCGTTGTGATACACTTCAACCATAAGTCATTTTTTTTGTGGTCCCACCCACCCCTTTTCATGTTCCCTCTTCATCATGGCCCACACCCGTAGCCAAGACTTGGAAGCTCGCTTCAATTCCTTGCACTATAATTTCATAGAAACCCAACAAGAAGTGAGACAACTCAATGCCAATGTTGCCACCATCAATAAAAACATGCATTCCTCCATCGATGCCAAAATGGAGGACCTCAAACAAGACCTGACTACCCAACTTGAATCCTTCAATACCCAATTTGTCTCCTTCACTACGATGATTTGTGCCAAGCTGCATATCCCTGGAGATCTTCTCTCATCTGACCCATCTTTGCAAACCAAAGGTGAAACTTCCTCTCATTCCCATAATTTTCAGCCCCATCACTTTCAGCGTGACCTACGCCTTCTGTGTGTAGATGTGACCAAATTTGATGGCTCGGATCCCACTGGTTGGGTAACTCAAATGGAACAATATTTCTCTTTGTATGGCATTACAGATGAGTTGGCCAAACTTTGGAATGGTGTTCTCCATCTAGATCAAGAACGTTGGCAATGGTGACAATGGAGAAAAAATGCACACCAAGGGTATGTGGCTTGGACACACTTTGTGGCAGAGATTTATGAACGCTTTGACACTGACACCAACCATTTAGGTCATTTGACAAAGTTGAAAAAATATGGCACAGTGGAATAATTTATAGCCTCTTTTGAGCGATTGGATTAATGTACAATGTCTGATGTTTTTTTCCAAGAATGTTTTATCAGTGGCCTCAAGGATGAGATTCGTGCCCATGTCCTCAAGGCTCGGCCTCAGAGTTGGGTGGACACTATTAAAAGAGCTAAGGAAGCACAACAAGTTGTCTCTTCTCAAAACCAAAATCCCTCCTTTATTCGTCGCACTAAACCAATCACTCCCACTCCTCCTTCTACTCCACTAAAGATCCAGAAATTGACCAGGGCATAAATGGTTGAACGCCAACTCAAAGGCCTTTGTTATAATTGTGATGAAAAATATTTTCCTGGGCACAAGTGTAAGGAACAAAATCTTTTTATGGCCATCTCAGAGAATGTTTCAGAAGACGATGTTGAGGCTCTCCTTGTGGCCGTGTCACTTGAACCCACTGACATGATCCCTCCCTCCGACCCTCCTGAAGTCGAACTGGTTGTTTCCCTAAATGCTCTCACTATCTTCTCTGCTCCCCAAACCCTCAAGCTAATTGGTTACATTAAGCATAGGAAGGTCATCATTCTTGTTGATAGTGGAGGAACCCATAATTTTATTCATTGCTGCATTGCCCAAGAAACTAATTGCTATATCCATGTTGTCAATAATTTTCAAATCATGATTGCTAATGGAAGATCCATGAAATGTGGAGGGTGTTGTGAAAATGTGTGTCTCCAAATTGGTCAGTACCACATGAAATATCATATGTTTGCTATCGACATGGGTGGTTGTGACATTGTGTTGGGTGCAAAATGGTTAAGGAATTTGAGTCCCATTCTCATGGATTTTAAGGAATTAACCATGCAATTCAACTAGGAGGGCCAACAATATAAGTTCCAAGGCATCATCGTCAGTTCCCCGGAGATCATCAGTTCCCATCGCATGGAAAAAATGCTCAAAAAAGGTCATTCTGGCATTATTGCACAACTCAATGCCATTCAAGCCACTGAGACATCCTCTGTGTTGTAGGACCTCCAATCCATCCTCTCTAAACATCAAGTGGTTTTTTCCACTCCCCAAGGACTCCCTCCTTCCCATGGTGTTCATGATCGTTCCATTCCCCTTGTCCCCGACAACCTTCCTCCCAATATCCATCCCTATCGTCATCCCTTTTTCCCAAAAAAATGAAATTAAGAAAATTGTTCAAGAATTTCTCAACGCATGTGTTATCCGCCCTAGTACGAGCCCCTACTCTTCTCCTGTGGTCATGGTCCTTAAGAAAAAAGGTTCTTGGCACATGTTTCCGGACTTCCGCGCCCTCAACAAATTCACCATTAAAGACAAATTTCTCATTCCTGTCATTGATGACCTCTTGGATGAATTGAGTGGTGCCCAGTTCTTTACTAAACTTGATCTTTGTTCTGGCTACCACTAGATACGTATGAAGGAGGTAGACATTCCTAAGACTGCATTTCGAACTCACGAGGGCCACTATGAGTTTTTGTTCATGCCCTTCGGCTTGTGTAATGATCCCTCCACTTTCCAAAGCCTCATGAATCATGTATTTCGTCGTTTTCTTCGTCATTTTTTCTTAGTTTTCTTTGATGATATCCTCATCTATAGTAAAACCTGGAAAACCTCTCTTGCTCATGTGGATCAAGTTCTCCATCTATTCTCTCTGCACCAACTTTTCCTCAAACAATCTAAATGTGATTTTGGTGCCTCAGAAGTTGAGTACTTAGGTCATCTTGTTGGAAAGTCTGGTGTCAGGGTGGATCCTAAAAAGATTGAAGCTATGCAAGATTGGCCTCACCCAAAAACTCTCAAAAGCTTGTGTGGATTTCTGGGTTTAACAGGTTATTATCGCAAGTTTGTTAAGAATTATGGAAAGATTGTGGCACCTCTCACTGCTCTCCTTAAAAAGAATTCTTTCACTTGGACTCCCACAGCTTCTCAGGCCTTTCAAACCTTGAACATGGCCATGTGCAGCACTCTAGTCCCGTCCCTTCCTGATTTCACAAAGACCTTTGTCCTGGAATGTGACGCTTCCGGGAAAGGAATTGGAGCAGTCCTTATGCAAGAGGATCAACCTTTGGCTTTTACCAACAAATATTTGTCAGAGAGAAATTTGGGAAAATCAATCTATGAAAAGGAAATGTTGGCTATTATGCATGCCGTGGATCTTTGATGCCCTTATTTATTGGAGTAACGCTTCCAAATTAAGACAGATCATCAAAGCCTCAAGTATTTTATGGAACAACGCCTTTCCTCCCTAGAGCAACAAAAATGGGTGACTAAGCTCTTTGGATATGATTATGAGATCATTTACAAGAAAGGCAAAGACAATGTGGTTGTTGATGCACTTTCCAGAAAATATGAAGATGAAGGGTCCCTTTTTTCTCTCTCCTTCATTGTACCGGATTGGCTCCAAGTTGTTTGCCAAGAATGGCTACACGATCCCAAAATTTCCCATCTGATACAACAATTGCAGGGCAATTCTCCAGTTTCCCCAAGGTACTCTTGGCACAATGATGAGCTTCGATACAAAGGTTGTTTGTATTTAAGTAAACAATCAAAACTTAAATCCACGGTACTTTCTGAGCTTCATGATACACACACCACTAAGCACTCAAGGTTTACCAAAACCTATGATCGGGTCAAACGTTCTTTTTTCTGGGATGGTATGAAACATGACGTTTACAATTTTGTTGAAGAATGTGATGTTTGTCTACACAACATGGGCAATTCAAAGCTCCTAGCACACTACAACCGCTTTCGATCCCACCTTCTATTTGGAGGGATATATCTATGGATTTTATTGTAGGCTTACCTAAATCGGGAAATAAATTAGTCATCATGGTGGTAGTTGATCGTCTTTCCAAGTATGCTCATTTATGTTCTCTTCAACACCCATTTACAACCTCCATTGTGGCTCAACTCTTCATGGACCAGGTCTTCAAGCTTCATGGCATGCCTCTTTCTATTTTTTTTGATCGTGACCCAACTTTCACCAACAATTTTTGGCAAGAACTGTTCAAGATACAAGGTACCCAATTGCATCTCAGCACAACTTATCATCCCCAGACTGATGGTCAAACTGAAGTTGTCAACAAGTGCTTGGAAACATATTTGAGGTGTTTTGCATCAGAATACAAAAATCAATGGGCTCAATGGTTACCACTAGATGAATGGTGGTACAACACTTCTTACCATACAGCTACCTGCATGACTCATTTTGAAGCGATATATGGACAAAATCCACCTTTAGTTCTCTCATACTTTCCAGGTGTCTCGAAGGTCCAGGAGGTTGACCAAACGCTTACGGTTTGAGAGGATATTCTCCGTACCCTCAAAGAGAATTTGTTCATGGCCCAGAACCGCATGAAGTAACATGCAGATCAAGGTCGCTCTAAACTTCAATTTGCAGAAGGAGATCAAGTGTTTCTTCGACTGCCAACTTATAAGAAAAATTCCCTCAAGGCTGGCCATTGTCAGAAACTGGCACCCAAATTTTATGGTCCTTATATCATTCTCAAGCGTGTGGGACAAGTGGCCTATTAGTTAGCTTTTCCCTGTCATTCTAGGCTCCATCATGTTTTTCATGTTTCATGCTTAAATAAGGTGATTGGAACTAAGTGTCAAAATCAAAACAACTTTCCCGAGTTGGACAAAGAAGGCTCCATTTGGCTACAGCCGCAAGCCATTTGGACCAGCGTGAGTGTCGTATGCGTTAGTGCACCATCAAGGAAGTGTTAGTCCAGTGGAAATATACAACTCCAACAGATGCCACTTGGGAACCCACTACCATTCTGCAACAATTTCTTCATCTCAAGCCTTGAGGACAAGGTTGTTTTTAAGGGGGAGGACATGTTAGGGACCTAACCCCTCACGTAGGTAGAATAATATATTTTCATGTAATAAAGTTCAATATTAATAAGGCCTAGCAATAAGGAAGAATACATCAAATGTAAGAAGACCTAATAGAAGCTTTCGCTTTTAAAAGGATCTTCCTCTAGATTGTTCTTTGGATAAACATATTTAGTATAAATAGGAGTAGAGGGTATGAGAATTTTTGTCTTGGATATTATTGTAATAGAGCTCTGCTCTGCTGGAGGTTGCCCCCTCGAAGAGGAAAGTGAACATTTCTCTCAGTAATCAAAGTGCTCTTTTTGGTGTTATTCTGATATTATTATGGTATTATTGTGGTATTGTTCTGGTTATATCATTGTTTATCTGCCATTTCTAGCTAATTATTTATGTTTTGCATACTATTTTATATTTGAAATATTACATCATCCAAGTCCTTAGATTGATGTGAATCATCCTCCTTTAAGTATTATGCTAACATCCAAGTATTATAGTAGCTTGATAGAAAGATGTAATAGTTTCTTCTGATATTTTCCAAGTATATGGGTTATTTGGGTTAATGTGATGACATCCTTCCTCCATGGAGTTGTGATAATATCTAATTTCTTGAATTGATGTAATATCATCTTTCCTTTGGTATTATGATAACATCTAAACACTATAATAGCTTGATAGATTTATGTAATAGCTTTTATGTAGCATTGTGATAACATTTGGTACTATCATGGTATCTAACTTCCTAGGTTGATGTGAGAGTATCTTCCCTAACTCCTTATCTAACTCGAGTTGATGTAATAGTATCCTCCCTCACTTCGAGAACATGATAGCATCACCTCTTTGCATAAATATTGGATATTTGATGTAATGGCATCCTTCCTTCTATATATATATATTTTTAACATTTTCTTACTTTAATATTAATATTAAATATCATGCATTATGAGATTTTCTTTGACAGATGTTGTCAATTCAAATATTGACAACTCCACCCACTTAAAGAATAATATTGAGCATTATATCTTGAGGGCTCTTTTTGACAAACTTTCAAGCTAACATCCTCTCTCATTTTAATGTCAAGTTCAATTAGACGTTGTAAAAGAATCTATTTTGTTAAATGGGGGTGTGGCATGGAAATTCTCTTCCTTATGTAGAAAGAACTAGGAGACACCACTTTTATGGTAAAGAATCTTTGAATGGGTGTGGTATGGAAATCTCTTTTTCATCTAAAAAGAGGTTGGAGACACCACTTTTATTTTTATGTGAAGAAATAGGTTAAGCACAATGGCATTACACATTAAGGAAGTGGCCTCGTGCCATATTATGAACATTTCAGTGGAGTGATACTAGGAGACACGGAGTATTATGAAGAAGGCTAAAATTTGAATGTGTATATTATTTATGTCCACCTCCTAGGGTGCATATGATTGCTCATGTTGTTACGGCTGCGTCATATTCTCCTACAAGTACTGTTGCGACTCCAACTAACATTGAGTGTCTATATTTTGTGTCCAAAGMGTAGGGTGCATATCTTTTTCATTTAATAATTATGCCCTTCATAAATCTTTCTCTATAAAGGTAAAGATCTTCACATGGAAAATGGGATATATATACCATTCCAAGAATTACTGCTTTCCCTCAATGGATCATCAAACGGATTCAAAATGAATAATTAAAAATAAATTGAAGACTTGGTTAATCAGTTAAAATACAATATAATAATAAAAATTATTAGTTTTTAAGAGTATTGGATGTGACCATCTCAAGAATATATCTCTTTACATTCAATTCATGATGGAAATTGAACAAGATAATTATTTTTCCTTCTTAGATGTTTTAGTTTTTTCATCATCCTAATGATTATTTATTCCATCAAGTTTTTTCATAAAAAGATTTACATTGATAGATACTTCCATGCTTAATATTATCACCGTCATGCTGAAAAATTGGTTGTCCTCGAGACTCTCATCTCAAAAGATATTTGAATCTCTAATCCTCGTTACTTTAATAAATAACATCCCCATCTTACTAAATGTTGGGAAATTTGAGAGGAGGAGTAGAGATTATTACATAAAGCCAAAATTGTGTTGAGCGCTATTGAACAAAGAAATAGAGTACAAATAAATACATGAAGATTGTCTCAAGATAGGCAACTACCTTGATCCACTAGTTGAGGAAATATCTCAACCTCACATGAAACTAGGAAGCATCCGGTTTGAGAGAATATCTCTCAAATCCTAACTAGATCTAACCACCTCCTAGAGACTAGGAACAAACTCTCTATGTAGAAACCAAATCTACCTAATAATGACCAATAAATAATCACATATATGATCACACCAAAGACAAGTGGGAGTTGTATATCCCAATACTAAAGCCCTTGAATCTAATTGTTCCTCTCTCTTTTGCAAAATAACGAAGCCTTCAAAGCAGACCTTCAACCTAGAACCAAGAACACCAAATCCTAGTCTCCCTCCTAAGACAAGGTTTCTCTCCCTTCCATTCATAGTATCACTAAGCATTTATCCAAAATATTAGACAAAACGAACATTGAAACTCTCTTCAAGTCTCACAAAACCCTTAAGCCATTATACATAAGCATTAAAGACAAATTTAACCCCATGCTTTCTCAAGGAGACTATCAAATTCCTTGTTCTTGTGGAAAAACCTACATTGGCCAAGTAGGTTAGTCTATCCAAACTTGCCTCAAGGAACATATCATCGACACCTTTCATAAACACATATCTAAATCTACTATTACCAAGCACTCTCATAAGTCAAAGCATTTGATTTGCTTCGACCAAACCAAAATCCTAGCATCTACCTCTCATTACTCAAATTACATTGTCAAAAAAATTGTTTAGGTTGATAAACATCCAAATAAATTTAATCAAAAAGATGACTATAAACTGAACCATTCTTGGAAACCTATAATTTACTAACTGCATTAATAAGTTTTAGTGTTTCCTCTCATATTTCTTCATTTATTTTAATTTGTGATGATATAGTTTGTAGTTACACCTCTTGTTCTTTATTATGACATCTTTATGATTACATCAACTTTGTTTGATGTTCTTTGCCTTTCTTTTCTTATAATTATGATTCTCCCCTTCTTGATATTTGTCTTTATTTTTTATTTTTAGTTAATCGTTAACCTTATTTTATTTTTACATTAAAATTGTCTTCTTTATAAAATATTCTATAATTTCTCTACTCTAATTTGAATCCATTTCCCTAACCTAAATTCCTATTCCCTATAAATTAATAATTATATGTTAACTTTCTCTTTGTAAAATATTCTATAATTTCTCTAATCTAATTTGAATCCATTTCCCTAACCTAAATTCCCATTCCCTGCAAATAATTATATGTTAACTTTCTCTTTCTTATTTTTGAAAATTATTATCACCTAATGATAAGTAGAGTATGATACACTCTAAAAACTTAGATTTTAAATATTTTGTTAACTAAATTCAAACTTTGCGTATATAAATTATTCTTATAAAATGGATTGCTTGTCAAATCTGAAAGATGTCCGGATGTCCCTTGTTGTAATTGAGACTTATCGGATACAACTTTTGAAGGAACTCCATTTGTAGGATATGATGTTTTATCCCACTTTATGTTTAATCAACATGTATACTATATTTCGAAATTAAAAACAGGCTGCTCCATCAAGAATCCCACGAGCGGATCTTAACTTTTCATTGTTCCTCAAGTTGACATTGAAATTGCCCTCAATCATATTGCAGGTCTTGTCATTTGGATTATTCTCCATCCTAAATTAAATATTTAATCATATATATATATATATATATATATATATAAGTCTTTTCTTTGCTAGTACGTAGTATCACGAGTTCGTGTGGCTACTTCTTCATCACATTAAGTACGATATGATGTATACGATCAAGTCTAAAATGATATTATATTTTATATAACTTATGAAGATATATTTTTTTCCTTAACAAGTGGCTTCTACTAAAATATAAATGTTATCAATACTCTCAAATAACATAATTTGTATAACGGGGTTGCGAGGGGCTAGCAGTATTGATGGAGATGAGTGCGGGAGAGTTGAGTTTGATTTCCCATTTCAGCCTCACGAAGCAGAGGATGCAAGGCTTGTACTCTTGCCCTGATTCGACATCAGAACTGGATATGGCGAGGTTTAATCAGTTGGAGAGAGTGATCTTCTGCACGAGGTGGAGGATGCGCCCATGATCCCTCATTATTCAGGCATTCATGATTAGAATGAACTATGAAGGTTGGGTTGGTTGGTTGTTGGGTAGTATTTCGGACCTGGAAAGAATAACTAGTTGTGGTAGCGCTTTGGTAGCTGCACAACTCTGGTGTATTGGGAATTACTATGATTTTTTGAACAGTTCGCTAGGCTTACTTCTTTCTCTAGTCTTTCTTGATATGGATCAAAGAGGTCAAAAGCCTTGTTCCCCCTCTGTGAGGTCGTTCCGCACAACTAAAGAAACCGTGGTTGTTGTATATTTTTATGAAGATTTTGTTCCTAAGGAAGACAAAGCCACAATGTCGGGCTTGGAAGTAGAGGTTCGTTTGATCATGGATTTCAAAGATGATGAGGAGGTGGAGTTTTAGGTGGGAGGATTAATCCCCGATCTTGGTTGCACCAGGACCAGGAACTCCAAATTAATTTGTACCCTGGAATTGTACTAGCATACAAAACGATGGTTTCCTTAGGTATGCTGCCAAAGGAGGAGGACGTTCGCCAGCTCAAAGGAAGAATGGAATCCTTGGAAGCTCATAATTTCTACCTGATCGAGGTGGTGACTTGACTCTCTCGTCGTCATGGAGGTGCCTTCATGCCTCCAATTGGGAATCATCCTAGTCCTGAAACATCTGATGTTGCTCCTTGTCGAGGCAACTCGGGTCCCACCTTCCCTCAGGTTCTTCATGCTCAATGATTGAAGGTTCTCCGGTTTTAGTATTTCATTTTGTTATCTAGTTTATGATGTTGTAGCAAAGTGTAGTAGTGGATATAGACCAGTTGGGATTTATTATTTTAAGGTTTTAAGACATATGATACGTTCTCTAGTTTGGTTTCCCCTCTGGGACAAGATTACTTTCTATGTTTTTGATCCCAAGAGACTGTCATGGTCTCTTTGTGGTTTGGAATAGTACTACCTCTCTTGTAATTTTTTTTCATAATTAATACAATAGATACTTACTTACAAAAAAAAACATAATTTGTCTCTAAAGGCAAGGAGAGAGCACCTTAGTATCCATTTCAACCAATTATTTGTTTCTTGATTTAAACCTTTCTTACTCATCTCCAATTTATTGAGAGGACTTCCACCTTCCTATTTGTCTTGGTTGTGAAATTAATCAATTTAAATAAAAATAATTCTCACCATCATTGGCGAGAGGTTCAACTTTATATATGTTGTTTGTTCAGTTTCTAAGGGTCTCGTTTCCCATGGAAATCACAATAGTCAATGGGAAGATTATAATTAAAATAAGGAAAATCTTACATAATCGACATATTTGAGGGTTATTTTTCATTGTATGAGAAATTTCATTAAATATGTTCATCAAGCTTTATTGGTTTTTCTTTGAGTCTCTTCTCTCCTTGATCTTAAATGCATTATTAATGTAATGTACCTAGGGGGGATAATATGGGGTGCCTAGGGAGTTAGCCAAGAAGATAATGAGTGTAATATGGTCATAATAATGGAATAGACCCACTATGTAATTAAAATGAAATAATATGCTCACTATATAATTAAAATGAAATAATATAATAATAATAAGGGGTAGAATGTAGTTGGCATAAACCCCTATATTCTTCATGAGAAAGTATAAATACACATGGGTATCATTGTATTGGGCATGTGTTGGATTGTATTGTCTTGTAGCAAGCATGGCTTGTAGAGTGATTCCTTCCATAAGGAATAATTGATGGTATTACCCTACCTCAAAGATTCTTTTCTCTATATTCTTGGTGTTGTTTATGGTGAATGCTTTGGTATCTTTGGTGTTAATAGTTTATCTTTGAAGGTTTATAGTGGATTCTCTCTTATATCTTTGAAGTTTTACTACAAGTGGTATCATAGCTCTTTCTTAGGTAAGATGTGGAAAAAAAATTGGGCACAAAGTGGAATATTTTTTTTTCTCTTTTTGTATATTTTTTACGGAAAAAGGAGGACGACAATATTTAGGTCGATTTTTGAAAATTTCTGTGCAGAATTTGTAGAAACCAACCACGGGTTTGAATTCCTCTAAAACAAATACCCAATTTCAAGAAATAAAATCATCCAAAATGGAGTCTGGGGAGTGGAGATATCATCAATTCAAACTATGCATTTTTGTAGGGTTTTTCGATGACGACCATAGATTTCATAGTTTGGATATCTTTTGAAGAGTGCACAGATTTTAGTCAAAGTAGTGCCATTGGTTGTAGAAAAACCATGGAATTTCATAATTGGGGTTATAATAGCCAATCCAATAAGTACAACTAAAGTTATGATCATTTTGCAATTTCAACTTCAACCCTAACTACATTAAGGAGCTTTGTTGCAAAGTTAGTGATTTTTCTTTAAAACCCTAGTTCTATTTTTGGGTTATAGCAAGCAAGATGCATTTTATAGGAAAATACGATGGTACTAGTATTGAAGAGTACATAAAAGAGATTAAGTCATATTTGGGCATGTTTTAGAGAGTGGCTTTCCCTCTTCAATTATATGGTGATGCAACCATATATGGAAAGTGGAGAGTACTAAACCATGATAAGGAGACAACACTCTCAAATGAAGCATATGAAAAAGCATTTTTAGATAGATGGTCTCATGTTGTGAAAGAGGATAAGAATAGCACTAGGGGTTTATTTTCATGTGACAACTTCATATTACATGTTCATGGATGTATTCAACAAGAAAATATATTGTTTCTATAAACCCTAGTAACAAGCATAACGTCATCAATGTTAACTTGACTAAAATATTGCAAGTACCCACAAAGAATATTCAAAGCACAAAGGTTGAAGGAGAAAATATTCAAGTTTTTAAATATTTGAAGATTACCATGGATAAATATGTGTTGCACTCATATTTTTATGCTAGAGATATTGATGATGTGGATATTATTTTGGAATATCATTGGATGGACTCAGTTGATACAATTAATATTAATGTGCAAAATAAGTTTTTGAAGTTGTGGTACAAGAAAAATAAAATAACATTGTACAATATTTCTTTTTAAGCAAGAAGGGCCCAAGGGGACACATGACGAAGTTCTTGTAGGGAAACAAATTGCAATAACTAATGACACATCAAATGAAGAGTTTGAGCTTGAATGAGAAGAAGAGATTATAAAAGCACTTGAAGAAAATCCCCAAGAAGGGAATAAACAAGAAGAAGAAACTAAGGAGATAAATGTCTCAAAGGAACCACATGTTGAAAAGTCAAAAAAAGAAGAACATATAGCTAAGGTTGCTATATATCACCACCCCCATCACTCAGATAAACAACAATTATCAAGGCAAGGGCATGAGAGACAACAAATTTACTATGGATCAACATGAAACTAGAAAGGCAATCAGCATGGAGGCACATGGAGGAATAAAATAAATGCATGGAGAAATTAGAATAACGTAGGGAATACATGTATCCCAAGGAGAAACTAGAATCAAGATCGAGGAAAGGCCAAAATTGTTGTCCACATTTCACTAGGATCGATGGATTCTCGTGCATGGTACCAGTTGACTACATTGCTTAGTAGGTCATATTATAAGGCTTCTTCCCATGTTTTGAGGATGGAACATGTCAAGGGGGATGGAATGTAATGTACCAAGGGAGGATAATATAGGGTACCTAGGGAGGTACCCAAGGGGATAATGAATGTAATATAGCCATAATAATGAAATAGGCTCTCTATGTAATTAAAAGGAAATAATATGCCCATTATGTAATTAAAAGGAAATAATATAATAATGAGGGGTAGTTGGCATCGACCCCTAGGAATATTCATGAGAAAATAAATACACATGAGTATCATTGTATTGGGCATGTGTTTGATCGTATTGTCTTGTAGAAAGCAGGGCTTGCAGAGTGATTCCTTCCATACGGAATAATTGGCGGTGTTACCCCAACTCAAGGGTTCTTCTCTCTACATTCTTGGTGTTGTTTATGGTGATTTCTTTAATATCTTTGGTGTTAAGAGTTTATCTTTGAAGTTTTATGGTGGATTCTATCTTATATTTTCATTGAGTTCTCTCTTATATTCTCTCCATTATATGATGAATTCAAAAATATTTTCGATGGGGTGGCCCACACCTTGACGCAAAATGGTATTTGGTTTCTTGGAAATAGGTTTTTGCTCTTAAATTCATAGGTATCTTGGGTCTATGTTTTATGTATATTTTCGATCAAGGCTTATCCAATAATATCTTGTATAAATGGATCCATGAATTTTTTCTCTTTGGGATCAAATATGGAAAGCTAAATATACAAGTAACATTTCATGGGATGCAATTCCTAGAACCCCCAATTTCCCCTTAAATATCTTATATATGGAATATAATTCAAGGAAATATGGCATTGCTATCACATAAAAACTCTTGGGATTTAAGATACGTTCAATGAGATAGGTTCTATGAATAGTCTTGGAATCAATTTTTGTCCCTTAAATAATGTTTGACGTCTCAACCCATCTCTATTCCAGATGATCATCTTCATGAATGCACAATTCATCATTTTGTGGCATCAAGTATTTCATGAAACCTTAGTGGATCACTCACTACATTTTAGGGAATGGAAATACCTTATTTATTGGCCAACATGACTCCCTACCCATTTTAACAAGTTTCTATGGCATGAACTATAGTAGAGGCATGACATAATCATCCATGCTCTTCACACTCATAATTAAGTATTCACTTCACCAACTTAAAATTCATACATTAAAAAACTTATATTCCAATTATGACTAGAGATTAGGCACCTAAAAGTACCCAATAACTTGCTAATGGAAACTACATGTCGATTTCTAAATAGAATTTGGTTGGAATGGAAATGTCCTATTTATTGGACAACATGACTCCCTACCCATTTTATGGAATTACTCTAGCATAAATTGTAGTAGAGGCATGGCATACTCATCCATGCTCTCCACACCAGTAGTTAAGTACACACTTCACCAACTTAAAATTCCCACATCAACAAATGTAGATTATGATTAAGATTATATGTTATGCACCCAAAGGTACCCAATAACTAGATAATGGAAACTGCATGCTAATTTCTAAATAGAATTTGGCTTGTACACACATTTTCATTGATTCATCCTTAGGTTCAACATTTACATAATGCATAGCATCAATTAATTTCCTCAATGGATGCATATGAAAATAAACATTAAAATAAGGATGACATTCTAATTCATGTCTATATTCATTCCCATGAAGACTCGTAATCATCCGATGTACACAATTCACATTCCAAAATATGATTCAATTAACTGAGCACATTGAGCTATATTAGACACAAGTACTTATCTTTTATCATATTGTTGTCCACAATTTTTTGTGTGTAGGAGAGAGTCACCTTTCAACTATAGACACTCATTGTGGATACCACCCCCAAACCAAACTATGATTCCACCAAGGAGAAGGACCACCTACAGCGTCTAGTTTCTATTCATCCCACTCAAATGTGCATATGAATTAGCAAAAACTAGACAATTGCCACAAATTGTCTTGATGAAGAGACCTCTAAGCATCCCAACAAGAAATCATTAAAGCATGTATCTCGTCCTCTCAGCCAATAATGACACCAAATCATGCATTTCCCTTCTATACAACTGAATCCCTTGGGAAATCCATCCCAACAAGTGAAACAATATAGGAAAGAAGAGTCCAAGCCACTAAGTTTCCTTTTAGGAGTCATGGTCTAGTATACTTTGGTTTAGATACAATGTAACAATTAGCTCTTTCTCTAGATTCTTTGGGGGTTATCACTTCCTTGCTTAACATATATTCTTTACCCTTTAATATCATCATAGATATGAGGGTGTACTGGTTGCTATCGTTCCCTATCCCTTCTTCTCATTGTAGCCATGGATTCCTTCTCATCAACCAACATGCAAATAATCTAGCTTAATACGATCCTACACAATGTCAACAACATATGATAGGTGTAGGTTAGATGTGCATGTGGTCATGGAATATCATTCAAATTCTTGGTAGGATAATCAAGAGAATAATACTCCCCCAATTCAAAAATAACTAATACACTTTTGGGGTTGACATGCTAGTATATGTCCTTTTCCATAATACATAATAATTCTTTTGGACACAAATAAAAGTGGTGGTGAGTTTATGAGATGCCACATGGAAAATAAATGTTTCCCCATGGGTTCCCCTTTCCTCTTCCCCTCTCATGGAATCAACGCTAATTGTGCTCCTTGAAGCTATCTTTGGTATTTTTCATTATATTTCATATTCATTTTACACATACTTTTATGCACCATGATGACATCATGACATAGTTTAGAGATAAGAAAATATCAAAGAAATGTTTATGTCCCATGGTTTCCATAATTTCCTAGCTTATGTGTTGTGACATCTATCATGCACCAACCTATGTACCATAATTTCCATAATGTCCTAGCCTATTTCTAAGGACATTCATCATGTCCCAACACATGTCCTATGTTTCCCATTATTCTCTAGTTGGGCCTTGGACTTGGGCTCCATACTAGGAATATGTACAAGTCATTTAAGATATTTATGCTATTTACAACATGAGTATTTTACAACTAAGCTCACTAGGCTTGACACTTATCAAAATAACTATGCCATTACAATTTAATTACATGCAATCCAAGGTGGTATAAAAGGGGCTTTACATTCGAAAAAATACCCACCAAAGGTCTCGGTATTTTACTATGTATATATGTGATACACAAGATTCGGGGCCATTCAATGCCTACCAAGCATATCGATGTATTATGATGACCCTTCCATGTGGTGCAAGAAAAAAAATCTAGAAGATAGTTTGGAAAGATGACCAATGACTAAACATATCTACTTGCTTATAACAATTAGACCACAAATGCAATAATACATGGAAATGTATTTTTAGGAACATATTTGAAGGACCTCTAATGTATTGTGTTTGGAAAATGCAAAGACTATAAATCATTTTTTTTTATCTTTCTGATTTGCATAAGTCATCTGGACTTGGATCAAAAGGATTGCATGTGCAGACACATCCCAATTTAATTGGATGTTATTCAATTCCTTTGTAGATGGTCATGAGGCCCCTTTAAATCCATACTTCATGAATACATAGTTCATCATGTTGTAGCATGAGGTAGTTCATGAAACCTCAGTGGATCACCCACTACATTTTAGGGAATAGAAAGACCCTATTTATTGGATGACATGACTCCCTACCCATTTTACCAAGTTGTTATAGCATGAATTGCAGTAGAGGCATCACATGCTCATCCATTCTCTCCACACTAGTAGTTAAGTATGCACTTCACCAACTTAAAATTCCTGCATTAAGAAACTTAGATTCCAATTATGAATAAAGGTTAGGCACCCTAAAGTATCCAATAACTTGCTAATGGAAACTACATGCCAATTTCTAAATAGAATTTGGTTTGAATGGAAAGACCCTATTTATTGTCCAATGTGACTGCCTACCCATTTTATTGAGTTACTCTATCATGAATTGTAGTAGAGGCACAACATACTCATCCACTCTCTCCTCACTGGTATTTAAGTACACACTTCACCAACTTAAAATTCCTGCATCAACAAATGTGCATTCCAATTATGACTAGATGTTATGCACCCAAAAGTACACAATAACTAGCTAATGGAAACTACATGGAAATTTCTAAATATAATTTTATTGGCACACATATTTTCATTGATTCATCCTTATGTTCAACATTTATATAATGCATAACATCAATTAATTTCCTTAGTGGATGCATATGAAAATACACATTTAACCAATGACTACATTATAATTCATTCCTATATTCATTCCCATGAAGACTCATAATCATTGCATGTGCATAATTCACATTCCAAAATATGATTCAATGAATTAAGCACATTGAGATATATTTAGACACAAGTACTTATGTTTTATCATAATGTTGTCCATGAAATTTGTTGTATATTAGAGATTCACCTTCCAACTATAGACACCTATTGTGGATACCAACCCCAAGCTAAACTATGATTCCACCAAGGTGAAGGACCACCTATAGGGTCAAGGTTCTATTCATCCCACCTGAATGTGCATAGGACTTAGCCAAAACTAGACAACTGCCATGAATTCTCTTGATGTAGAGACCTCTAGAAATCCCAACAAGAAATCATTCAAGCATGAAACTCTTTCTCTTATTCAATGACAACACCAACTCATGCATTTCCCTTCTTTACAACTCTATCCCTTGGAAAATCCATCCCAACAAGTGTGACAGTGTAGGGAAGAAGAGTCCAAGCCACTAAGTTTCCCTTCAGGAGTCGTGGTCTAGCATACTTTGGCTTAGGTACAATGTAACAATTATCTCTTTATTTACATTCTTTGGGGGTTATCACTTCCTCACTTAACACATATTATTTCCCCTTTAATATCATCATAGATATGAGGGTGTGTTGGTCACTATATTTCCCTATCCCCTCTTCTCATTATAGCCATAGATTCCTTCTCATCAACCAACCAATACAAGGAAAACTTTAGGGGCTAAATTTCACCCATGGGCTAATTTTGCATGCTTTTCCCCAAAAAATGTTTCACAATTCTAAAAATGATTCACCCAAATTCTATAGGATAAAATTATTTTACCTTAAAAATAGTCAAAATTTTATACAAACTATACAAAATCCTTAGAAATTTGAATATTTTTACAAAAATATTGCCAAACATTGTATAGTTGGCATATTAAGGACTAGTAAGATTCGTCAAGGTTTCTACATTTAAAAATAAGTTTCCATCCTTAAAATCATCCCTGGTTTAATATGAACTCAAACAATATCACCAACATATGATATGTGTAGGTTAGATGTGTATGTGGTCATGGAATATCATTCAACTTCTTGGTAGGATAATCAAAATAATTAAATACTTCACCAATTCAAAAATAGCCTATACACTTTTGGGGTTTTCATGCTAGTACATGTCCTTTTTCCATAATACATAATAATTCTGTTGGACACATATGTGAAAATGGTAGTGAGTTTATGAGATGCCACATGTCAAAGAAATGTTTCCCCTTGGGTTCCCCTTTCCTCTTCCCCTCTCACGGACTCAAATCTATTTGTGCTCCTTGAGGCCATCTTGGGTATTTTTCATTATATTTCATATTCATTTTACACATACTTTTATGCATCATGGTGACATCACGGTATAGTTTCTAGGAGACATAATCAAATATCAAAAAAATATTTATGTCCCATGTTTTCCATCATGTCCTAGCCTATGTTTTGTGACATCCATCATGCACCAACCTATGTAGCATAATTTTCATAATGTCCTAGCCTATGTCCCCTAATATTCATCAAGTCCCAACGTATGTCCTATGTTGTCCGTTATTCTCTAGTTGGGCCTTGGCCTTGGGATCCATACTAAGAATATGCACAAAGAATTTAAGATATTTATTATATTTATAATATGAGTATTTTACAACTAATCTCACCAGGCTTGACACTTATCAAAATAATCATGTCATTATAATTTAAGCACATGCAATCCAAGGTGATAGAAAATGGGATTTACATTTAACAAAAAAATCCACCAAAGGTCTTTTGCTTTTACTATGTATCTATGAGATACACAAGGTCTGGGGCCACTCAATGCCTCCCAAGCATATCAATGTATTATGATGATCCTTCCATATGGTTCAAGGAAAAAAAATATGGAAAATGGTTTGGAATAAGGACCAACAACCAAATATATCTACTTTCTTATAGCAATTAGCCCATAAATGCAACCATACTTCAAAAGTGTTTTTAGGCACATATTTCAAGGCCCACTAATGTGTTGTGTTTGGAAAATGCAAAGACTAGATCATATATATTTTTTATCTTTCTCATTTGCATAAGTTATTTGGACTTGGATAAAAAAGTTGGCATCTGCGCACACATCCCAATTCAATTGGATGTTGTTCAATTCCTTTGCAGATACTTGCTAGGCCCATTTAAATCCATTCTCGTTCAACTTTGCAATATGATGCTTGATTTTGTTACATAAAATATTTTGTTGGAGATAAATAAACAATTTTTTTGAAGAAGAATTCAAACCTCTCCAATTTATCTAGTTTAAAATATCACAACAACTTTATGAAACTACCTTAGCAAACTCATGGTTTTGGAAAAATATAAAACAATAACTACAAATGTACCAAGAATTCTCTTCTAGAAGAGAATCCTAGTGCATGTTTTTATTCCTCCCTCTCTTAACACTCCTACTATGGCTGACATCTCTCAATAAATGCCACATACCTTTCCCTCTCATAAAATTAACTTTGATGGTGCATCTAGGAAACCCATGCCCTACTTGAAGATATGATAAGGCATGACCATTGTGAACTAAGCTCCCATTATAGATATAATATTGTAATCTTTTATTTAAAATAATGATGACATTTTATCCCTTAGCCTAAAAACAAACTCAATTTCTACAATTGAGATGGTTACATATATAGGATGACCCTCAACTATAAACAATATTAACTTATTCAAGAACAAACAGTATAATTTTCTCCCTCTTAGTAAACATTGACTACCCTCTATTACTATTATTTGGTTTTGTGATAACATCCCCTCACTTAAATATTAAAATTGGATCTTACACCTTACAAAGTCTCATTGACCAACTTTATCAATCTAAAAGGCTAACATTTTCTCTTACTTCAATATTAGTTATCTAGATGATATCTGTAATAATTTGCAACTCTTATTACAACATATTCATAAAAATTGATTGGATATTAATATTATTATTATTTATATAGAATTGTATGCTCTATGCTAGCCTAGTATTCGCATGAGAGTAAATAATCTTTGAATGAGGTATCGGTGTATACAAATTCTATTCGCATGAATAATATGCAGAAAGTGAAGAAATAGGTCAAGATCAATAAGGCAAAAATTAAGGAAGTGCCCTCGTGCCATATTATTATACAAGTACTATTAGGAGAACATTTGACTCCCTATGTGTCATATTATGAGATACAAGTACTATGATTATAAGAACTAACTTTGAATGTGTATATCATCTATTATGTCCACCATGTAGGGGGCATATTGTCGTTAATGTTGTTACGGCTATGTCACAACCTTAGGAGTTTAACTAACATTGAATATCTATATTATTTATGTCCACATAGTAGGGGGCATGCTTTTTTTAATCTAATAATTATGCCCCTCATAAATTCTTCTCTCTACATCTTTCTAAGAGCAAAAAAATTCATCTAAAAATGGTGTATATGTCAGTAGAATTCCTCGTGCACTATATGATTGGATATTCTAGTTACATCACAAAGTTTGACATTTAAAAGTGGAATCAAGCACACATCGTAATCATACACACCATTTGTCACCTATTAAGCTTATGTCAGAGGATTATACTTTGACATGAAATAAAAACCTTCCATGCAAAAACAAAAAAGAATGAGCCATAATTTACACAAATTTCACCTCAAAGAAAGTAATATCCTAAGTAGCGCCTCATTAATGGGAGAGCTTTTTTGAAAAGCCAAGTAGCTCCTCGTTAATGGGAGAGCTTTTTTGAAAAGCCAAGTAGCTCCTCGTTAATGGGAGAGCTTTTTTAAAAAGACAATTTCTAACTTACTTACATGAGCTTTTCTTATGAAATGTAATGATAGTAAAATCTCCTTAGCAATGTAAGAGGTTTTTTTACCAAATTCCAACTTACTTATATAAGCTTTTCTTATGAAATGTAATGGTAGTAAAATCTTTTTTAAAAATAGGATGCATTTTTCTTAGTTTATCATCTATATAATTATTTAATATGTAGTTTATTAAGTATGGAGAATGATAAGGTGTTTTTCCATGGTAGTTAAAATAAATTTATATTGATTTTTATATTATTATATTTATTATTTACATAAATTTTATTATTATTTAATTTTGTATATTGTAATAATCAATAATAGTTTATTTTATTTTATTTTAAATATAATGGATTTTAATATTTTTTCATTACTTGCATTATATATCTCAATCACACTAGGTTGTAGAC
>ML783289.1:121425-134740 GCA_009831015.1 Picea engelmannii
GTATGACAATGGGCTTGTGATATTCATCTCTCCCATAAACATTATGATAATGACATCTTTAGGGTCATTAAATTGATGCCGTAGAAGCTACCATAATAATAGGGCTTCAAAGTTGATCCTAGATAAATGTTTTTATATCAACATTTGTGATTAAGAAAATTATGATGTTTATGTTGTAGAATCAATGTGTAAATGTCGATATATTGATCTTAAGGGGAAGCATTTTACTATGTAATCCCTGCCCACATTTCTTCAATTTTACCTTTTGAAAAACATTGCTAATGATGCAAGGGAGATATTCCTTTGGTTTTGAGTTCAAGCCTTACAATGATGAAAATTCATGGTTGTACTAGCTTGTCAATGGTGACAATTCATCACCATTGTTGAGCTATTATGACAATGAGTTGTGACCATTTCCCAACTTGAACTCATGACCACAAGCAAAACTATTACAGATTGTTGGTATGGGTCATTTTCGAAGGGAAAATAATAGAATTATGAGATAGGGTTTTGATCTGTAAACTGCCATGGATATTCCACTGGACAATTCATCACAATAGATATAATAAATAAAACTGAAATCTACGATATGAAGGTTAAATTCCTTAGATTCCAAAATATATATTTACTGATTTTTTGCTTATGCATGAAAGAGATAAAATGTAGAAAATAGAGAATATGTAGATACACTCACTCACCATCCATAAGATAACACAAATATTTTCTCTGGGAAACCCTTACGGGAGAAAACCCAGATGGAAGGTGAGGCTTCTTTGCTCTCTTTTCTCTGGTATTGAAATAATGCAAGTGCAAAGAAGAAGGCACTCTATATGGAGTTACTTGAGACCTATGGCCTATTAGGACGCTACAAAAATTACCCCAATATGTTATGCTCTCTAAATTTCCACTCCCAATTGAACAAAATACAATAACATAGAATGGAACCCCTTCTCCTCCTAGTGGCCTGGTATTTAACATAGCTCGATATTCATCTAGGGGTAGGGTTTTGACTTCCTCAACCCTCAATTGTGACAAGGTTTTGGATCTTATAAAATATTATTGAAATTACATACGTGGCTATCCCCATATGCATGAGTAACAGGGGCTGACGTGGCATCCTCTCATACCATGGTGGTCAACAATGTAGGTCAACTTAGAGGAGGCATAAATTTTGCATATGAGTTTTGATTGACACATGGTTTGCACCGTTGGAAAGGTATAGGATTCTATAACACCATCAAGGGGGTGTGCATAAGTTTCGAGCACCGGAACCCAAAAAAACGTCGTTTAATGCCTCAAAATGGCTTTTGACCCCAATTTTCCAAATTGGGACCTACCACTAAAATGACTCTGCAAGCTGATTCCTCTAATTTTTTCCAGTATAAAAGAATCAAGATAGATGAAAAATAATATAATGATCCAATCCGGATTAGGTTTGTATAGAAAAACACAAGAAAAGAAATATAATTTACCTTGGGTTTTGAGAGAATGTTTCCTTGCATTTGGTCTCTATCTTTATTTCATGTAAAAATCAAATGTCAAGTGCATCACAATCACTTATATGACCATTTTGAGTCATTTTACTATGTGTATTTATGAATATATATAACATCTAATATGCTATAAAACATAATGCACACTTCGAGACCAAATCTCAATGTATAAAAACAACATCAAAATTGCATCAAACACAAGGTGTAGTTTCACTATCAACACTTCTACCACTGACAATAATATTGATATGTAAATTGCCATGGATATTCCATTGGAATAGTTTGTCACAATAGATTTGTCAAGTTTCTGCAATCTATTATTATGTAGTTCTTTACTTCAGATTCATATTAAATGTTACTTTCTTAATGCATGAAAATATTGAAATAATTGAAATTAAAATGAAAGAATCTAAGAAAATAACACACCATCCACATAATGAAAACAATATATACCTTGGGAAAACCTAATATGGTAAAAACCCCTCTAGAAGGTGAGGTCTATGCTCTGCTCTTTTCCTCTCAATTATTGAAATCCATATACAAAGAAAGGGACATTCATGATAGAGTTTCCATAGACATTGTGGCCAATATGGACACTACATCATCTTCTATTTCCTTTGTTTTGCTTCAATATCCCACTCTGAGATGATATTATTAACTATGGAACAATACACAATACAATAATAAGGGAACTCCCTTCCTTTCCCAATGGCCCAATATTTAACATAGCATGATAGTCATCTAGGATTAGGGTTAGGGTTTTTTCATTCCTCAACCCCCAATTAATGTTAGGGTTTTGGACCCTCTAGTATATTCTTGAAAGTCCACATGTGACTATATCCACATGCGCAAGTGATGGAAACTGACATGGCATCCACTTAGTACCATGGTGGTCAATAGGATAAGTCAATTTGAGGGAGGCATAACTTATACATACGAACATTGATTGAGGTGATATTCATGATGTTAGAAATCTCTTAAAGTTTAGAACAATGTCAATAGATTGAGATTTGTGCTCAAAAGGTTTTGACCCCCAAAAAAATTGTTTAAGGCCTCAAATGGGCTTTAAAAGGTTTCAGACCCCAAATCACCAAAGTGGGACCTGCCTCTAAAATGGGTCTGTTGATGGCCGAGAAGATTCCTTCACCAAGAAAGGGGAGAATTTCCTGATGGAATATCCCAATTATATATTCTCTCATTTGGAGTGGAAACTTCCAATCGATATGTGGGCTTAGTTAGCCACCTAGGGTAATGAAAACAATTTAATATTTAAAATCTAAACTAATTTGTCCTAAAATAATTCAAGATAAATTTACCTATACTATTTATACTATCTATACTATCATTATTTAAACTATAATTTTAATATCCTATCTAGGAGCATATATAATCAAAACCAGATACAATATTAAGCGATAAATTAATGAATCCAATGAAATAATTCATTCATTTAGTAAAGTGTTTAGCACAAATACATATATCGTTTTCGAAATAAATAATTATTCATAAAAAAACTATGCATTCTTGTATCTAATGTTTTATCAGTTGAATAACTTAACATATCATGAAAAAAAATACAGACAATGGGATAGATCGATACACAATTTTCCCTAGATATACTAGATTCATTCATGTTCAAGAAATAAGATAGAATCACATACCTTTGAATCGATGATTGTCCTTACATATCCTGGTCGTCACAGTTCCGAATATCTAGCTCCAACTCCTGCAACCTACTTCCTACACACAAGTGACAACAAATACCAGTCCTCAAACCTTCTTAAGATTTAGGAAATCTCAAATCTACCCTAGATCTAATCTGATCAACTCAAGGGAATATCATATCTAACACAAGAAAGTATTGATAATTGAATACATAAGCATTGGAAGGGGAAAACCACATAGATCTATATATAAATCAAATAAAGGGTGAATACAACAACATAGTCATACCTTGAGTCATGATGCATTCCTCATAAAGTCCTTTCTCTTTCTCCTTCATGTCCTTCACACAAGTAAGGTAAACCTGATATGAAGACTAATTTCTTGTGGAAGATCTCCTCTGAAATTCCCGCAACATGTACCTATAAATGATTCTTCCTCTCTTTTTCTCATGGAATGCCTTCCATATATAGATTGTTGGAGGAGGATAGGAGAGGATTCTATATCTCTATAACTTAGTGAATCAGCTGGATTGAGAGATCCCAAACTCATATAATGAGAGAAACAACTCACCCAACACTAATCTCATCGTAACTCACAATATCTAGAAGGTACAGGGGTAGTCGTGGGCTGGCAGTAATGCAACCAATAACTAGTTGTGGGTTGTCTTCGGGTTCAACAATGACTGATCATGCTTTATCAAATAGTTGGGGCATGAACACCCTCAAAAATCCCTGAAATCCATGGAAGAAGAGTGTCTCTCAACTAAAGCATCAATGGGTCCTCCATAATTCCCTAGGGTGGCAAATAAGGTTGTAACAACCACTTGCCTTATATATATTACTAATTCTTTGATCTCTTATGAGGGATCCATGCTTGTTCTAAGAATCTACCAAAATATGGCTGGAAATATAGCATTAAGATTCTAGGAGGGTGATCATCAATGAGCTTCATGCCTCAAAAGGTGTTTTCCTAAATGATTTGTCTTTTGGGATACAGTTTTGGATACATGCCAAATGTATTGAATACATATTTTAAATGTGGCCTGGATAAATCAAGATTCAACTATGACTTATAAGGATCTAGATACATATTAGGACCATATTAGGGCCTTACCCATGTCCTATATGTAATGTGTTATGTCCTAGGACCTGTGAAGGTATATCTAAAGTGAAACCCTTGCACAATCATACATTGTTGCCTTGCATACATTGAGAATGATTACACTAACTCATAGAAGGAAAGTTTTATAATATCATCGTATGCAATTATTTCCCTTATTGTTTACATGCAATTGAATAACTATGATCTATCAATTCAATGTGCATGCATATCATTCTCATTACAAATTTGTGTCTCCTGAGTTGAACAAACTAGATTGCCCTTATAAAAATAGAAGTGTTGAGGTTGAGAATTTTGTGATGGATTATTTGTCTTATTGATTCTAAAATTTCCATATAAACAAAGTAAGTTGATCATGTGACTCTTATTTATAAAGAGGTTATTGTTATTCATGTGTAAGAGAATAAGTTTTATTGAGAACTTCATTTCCCAAAGTGTAAGGCCTACAACGCTAAGCCAGGGCGCGTGCACTTTCACCACAGACTAAAACAGAGGAAATTGGGAAGAAAGAACACTCGGTGTGAATGAGGAGAATAAATTATTCATATAGTGATGTAACATCCCTACTATAATCCCCAATTTAATTAATGATTAATGTAAATATAATGTTTGGCTATGACCAAAGTGATGTATGTGGAAAATGTCTTTCTAAGTTTCAATAATAAAATGTGATTCCAACTTCTAAGGGGACATGGACAAAGATGGGGGATGAATTAATCCATAAGAGAGGGGAGGTTCTAAGACAATTCCTACGAGGGGTCCAAGGGGGAATTACCCATGTATATTAATTCAACCCATTTTTCCTAACTTTTTCTATTGGTATATGGACCTTCTAATTTATGATTGAGTGTTCCCAAAGACAATCATTGAATACATGTAAGAGGGTGGGTGTGAGAGGTCACATCCCATAGTTATTAGGAGCATGAGGGATGAGTACAATCAGCTTGAGGAAGTGTGTGAGTCAAGAAATACAACCAAAGGAGAGAAATTCGTATGGGTTGTTACAACAATTTTAGACAGAGGATGTTTTTGCATGAGCAACAAGTAGAGAGCAAGAAAGATAGATTGGAGCTGGAACATCCATGAAGGGAAAATTATGAAGCATGTTGGAGCACATTTGGAATTTATTTGGAGCTAAATATTGAAGATCTAGATTGTCAAGCCTGAAGATTGAAATCTTGTGTGAGTTGCACTGTAACAACAAGTGTTTGATTTTGTTGCTGGTAGTTTTCCTAGTAGCAATTTCCCTTCGCTTCCTAGCTGAGAGATTTCTGGTTACTTGTGTCAAAGAGACCCTAATAAATGAATGGGATTCCTGAGGGAATGACACCAGTGCAGGGGTACATTCCTCGAGTTGGGCTGGTCAAGAGGAAGAAAGCTGGTGGAAAATCAGGATAGTTGTAGGAGAATATCAGTGGGTTGTGGGAATTCTAAGTTGTGAGTGGATAGTGAGATACCACCCTCTTTGGTGGAATACTAGCCTCAGCTCAGGGTTGACTTGCTGTGGAGATTTGGAGTAGTAGGTCTATGGTTGGGTGGAATGTCCATTCTAAGCAGCTAGTTGCACAACTATTTCTAAAACATAAGTGTTTTATCTTGTTGTTGTGTTAAATTATTGTGTTTTATTCTGAGTATGAGAACAAATTTATATTCTATTGTAATGGAGTTTAATAGTTGCATTTCATGTTTGTTTTAGAATGATATAGATTCATTTAATTAGTAGTAACAAACAATAGATAAATATGGTTATAATTTGTAGCTGGAAGTTATAGGAAATTAATTAAATAGTAGAAATTTGAATTTATGAGTTTTTCAACACCATAATGTTCCTCAGTTGGGTTGGGGGACGTTACATTATGGTATTAGAGCATCTGGTTCAAACAATGGACCCATATGGGCCAAGAACCATATCAAATTGGTGTGATTTGTTGTTGCATACTCCGGTCTTTGTAAATTTGGGGAAAATGAAGAAGTTGGAACAAAATCCCCACATTCGTGGGTGAATTTCGAGTTTGAATGCCTTAGGAAAGTCAAAGAGATGATATGGGGCATGAATTTGCAGGTTGTAGAGATGAATTTGACCTTGAAGGTCAAATAATTTTCATTCTAGTGGCTACTCTAACATTGGGAAGAATTCAATGAATCAACGATGAATATTTCTTTGATCATGAGATTGACGACTGAGATTTGTTATGATAAATTTAAAATTTTATAAGGTTTTGACTGTTTGGAAGATTGAGCAAATCAATGACTGAGATTCATTTTGGAGATGGGAAAATAAGGAAGATCGACAGTCCGTATTTGTTTTCAACTATTTGGAAGTTGGAGAAAAATCGACGGTTAAGATCATCTTGGTTGGGAGATCGACAACCCATATTCATATGGGATATGGTCAAAATTTCTAAGTGTCGAAATTCTTCAACATAATTTGATGATGGACGATGATCAGGGATCGATATATTTCGAGACAAAGTTTCATGTGCCCAATGTAAATCTTTGATTGTCGATGGTTGATGATCAAGGATCAACAGATTTTGGGAAATTTTTCATGTGCACAAAGGAAATATCTAACCACCGATGGTCAATAGTCGGGGGTTAGCAAAATCAGTGCGACATTTAAATTCTTCCAAGAGAAACTGTCGATGGACAATGAAGGAAAGATCGGGGTAACGTGTCATGTTGCATCACCATCCATGTGTCATTCCACATCATCTCAGTTGATGTGTCATGATTATGTGTCATTCCATGTCATCATCTACGTGTCATTCCACGTCAACAAAGAGTTGGTCGATTGCTTCTGGTCAGGGTTCGATGAATTTTGAAAGAAAGTGGTTGTCAAATGTTTCTCTGTTGGTCGATGGTCGATGATCAAGAATTAGGGAGATTCACGAGAAATTTTGGTTTGAAAAGAGAATTGGATGATGGTTGATGATCGATGATTGGGTATCGGGGATATTTGTAGACAAGTTTGGTTTGGCAGTGATAATCGTCGATTGACCTATCGTTGATGTAGTGTCGAAGATCAATGGTCGAGGTTGTTTTAAGTTGTTGATCGACGATGGAATTTGATCCGTGGGCCTGGGGAAGGTTTAGTGGATCAACAATTGATATTTCTCTCGATTTGAGATCAATGAATCAGATTTAAAACACTATTATAACAACAAAACAATCGGTTTTATATGAATTTTTATGAATTTATCATATTTTTGAAGTTCCTTGACTTACGGGGTGATTTTGAGGCCCTAAACGATGTTTTTAGCCAATCAAAACCCACGAGAACAGACGGTACACTCTGTCTCTACAACTCAAATAAAATAACTCAGAGAGAGCTATCCAATGAGCTATTCTGGGCACAAAACATAGCTCATATGAGAAAGTTATAGCCAAAACAGTAAGGGAAATGTTTTGGCACAAATTTACTTCCAGAGGGAATAACTCCTTGCTTAGAAGTCTGTTTGGGGCATAAGATAATTCTATGGAAATATTGTGAACCGTAGAAGACAACCATGGAGACAGATTCAGAATCTGGGTATGTAAAAATGTGCAGGGAGAAAAAGAAGACACCTATAGCATACATGGATAAATTGGGTAAAACAACCTAAATTTCTCCAGACTATAACTTTCATCTCGGAGCTCAGATTTGAGAAAACAAATAGTTGATGGAAAGGTATTGAGAAGTAAAAGTCATATATCCACCCATAATTTTTAATTGGGTACTAAGAGATCTCAAAAAGTAATAAATATATTTTTGTAGCAACAAAATAAGGGAAATTGCAACTTGTAAATGTTGTAATGTTTCACTTAGAACTCAAATGGAGGCATGGGTACAATCGTTGGATAGATGTTTCAGAGAGGAATGCATATAAGTAATCAAATTTTTATTTGGTGCATTATTTCCTTCATAAATTGGGATAAAAAATAACTTGTATTCTAATTAATGAAATGTTTTATGTTATGCATGTTCTAACAACAATTATTACATGCACATTTATTGTAGAATTAGAGGTACAAGAAAGAAAATTTGGTTCTTATATGAGGACTAGTGTTAGGGTCCTAACCCTCACATAGGTAGAGCAATATATTCAGATGTAATAAAGGTCAATATTAATAAGGCATTTCAATAAAATAGAATAAGGAGGATGTAAGAAGACCTAATAGAAGCTTCCGCTTCTAGAAGAATCTTCCTCTAGATGCTTCTCTTGATAGACATAATTAGTATAAATAAGGGTCGCGGGTATGAAAACCCTAGCTTGGAGATTATTGTAGCACAACGCTGCTCGACTGGAGGTTGCCCCCTCGAAGAGGCCCGTGAACATTGCTTTCTGAATCAAAGTGCTATTTCTGTTGTTGTTCTTATATCATTTATGTGTTATTGTGGAGCTTATGCTGGTTATATTACTGTTATTCTGCCATTTCTATCATTTTAGTTCTGTTCTGCATACTTTTTATATCTGGTATATTACAACTAGGGTAATCTAATATTCTCAAATATATTACATCCATGAGGAGGATATTAGAGGTCTTCATGTAAGCGTGGGTAATGCTGAGACAAAGTTAAATGGGAGAAGAGACAAGAATGAGCCTGTAACTATGATAACCCTGCATAGGGAAGTGCAGAGCTATAGAGATGATAATGAAATGATTATGAAGGCTCAGGAAGAGATACTCCAAAGCTTGAATATTTTGCATAAGAAAGTCAACAAATATTCTGGCACCAAGAAAGAAGCGAGTGCTAGACAAGTGTTAGCATCCATATCTCAAATCCAAAGGGATGATCATGGAAATGATAGGTAGTCAAGAAGCATTAGAAGGAGCCATCATTCTCCAAGACAATCCACTAGAAGAAATCATGCAAGTTCGGGGCTAGGGAGCAGCCCAAGTGTGTCTCCTATTAGGAGACAAAGAAGAAGGCCTAAGGCATACATCTTGCAAGGTGAACTTAGGAAAATCAAACCACCAAATTTCAATGGTGAGTAAAGGAAAGGAGAAGAGGTAGATTCCTAGTTGTTGGAAATGAATAAATGTTTTTGGATGCATGACTAACCCTCAAGGGTAGAAGCTATAATTGAAACCTACCACTTGCAAGGAAAGACAACCATGTGTTGTGAGAAATTTCACCCTGCGAACAGATTGAACTCTCCTTAGATCAAACTATTGTCTAAGAGAGACACAAAATAAATGGTTACTAATTTCCTTGTAGATCTAGTTCATTAACCTATATATAGAAGAAGGGAGACTTATTTTTTTCCCAAATTTTGTCCTCTCTACTCCATCCTTTTACCTCCCTGCTACAATTCCTTCAGTGATCAAAGAGACCTGCAAAACAAGAGACACACCTTTCTACTTCTACAAGAACTTTTTAAGTAGGAACCAAATCTATCTATACCCAATTTAACTTAAGCATAGATACTATCATGAAAAAAATAGTGAAAGGAATATGCCAAGTTGATATTAATGGAAATCAAATGAAGAAGTAACTTACAAATCACCTTTGATGCTACAACAATATTCTCCAATCTCTCTAGTACAACCCTTCATGAATGTCTTGAGATCAAAATGACGATCCTTCAATGGATTTCGTCTCCCTTCTCACCTTGGAATGCCCTCATTATATAGGATTTGGAGGATTAACCACCATGGATAATATCACTCACTAGATCCACTAAATTGGGATCTCCAAGATTTTTAGGGAGAAAATATCTCTCAAGGATTTTAGGGATAAAATATATCTCAAGGATTTTAGGGATAAAATATATCTCAAGGATTTTAAGGAGGAAATATCTCTCAAGATCCATCAAATTAGGATTTTGGTTTGAGAAAATATCTCAACCAGCCATGAGATTATCAACTTATCCTTGATATTAGGAAACTAAATGTGAGGTGGATTCTCACACTAAATTGATTTCCTTTTTTCAATAATAATGAATAATATATGTGCACAGAGTATTTTGACCTTCATATGATAAATTTCTCCTCTACACTGACTAGGGATTGTGACAAATTTTCTTTCATGGTGTCAAGGTGTTGCGACACTTAGTAAAGTGCATACGACACTTAGTAAGGTGCATATGGAAATTGAAAAAGTGTATGCGACACTTAGTAAGGTGCATATGGCACTTGACAAAGTGTATGTGACACTTAGTGAGGTGCACATGACACTTTACGACACTTAGGTGTAAATAGGTGCGACGCTTGAGTGTGACATTTTGGTGTGTAATAGATTCCCCCTAAAGTGTGAGGTTAGAAGAGAAAATGGTGGACAAAACACTTTACAAAATATTAATGTAAGGGCGCTAGAGTAGGAGAGCCTAGTGGATCAGCAAACAAAGATCAAACAATATCAGTATATACATATCATCCCCGAGGCAGGCATATCTATGCTTAGAGTAAACTGACTCAAAGCATTTCCACTGACCAATACACCGTGGATCCATGAAAGTACTGAATAAGGATATGGCCACTGGAGATACAATGTGGATCCATACCTCCATGAATCAATCAGGTTGCAGCCACAAAAAAATGCATAGTGGAGTTGGGATATGACAACAACATAGCCACAAACCAATACAAAGTGGATCTATGTGACAACATATATCAATGGGGTTGCTAGTAGGGTGAGTGTAATAGAACCCCAAAATACTCAGATAATATCCATCGCACCTTGGGTAAAGTACATAATAGACTGAGTGCCCAACCCAGGGTCTTCATCTTGATCCCAAAATAGTATGAATCTAGCCATGTGAATATATGAATTGATGTCAAACATGGTAGAAACCACTTGATTACCAGTCATTAATGTATGCCGTTAACAAGTGTGATGGACATCACCAATGATAAGAATGACTCCCAAGGTACCCTAGTACATTCCAGCGAATGTGAATAAATGAGTTGAAGTTGAACATCTGTGGAATCATTCGATCAAAGGCCAATGGTGTAAACCTACTACAAAGGCGAGGAAACCTACCATTGAGGCATGCAAGATCCAAGGTACTAACTGGTTTCTAAGTCTAATTCCCATATAATGTGTTGAAGTCGACATGAATAGAATTATCAAAGGAGGGCCATGATGTATCCCCCATCATCGACATGAAACTGACACATGAAAGTGATGTAAGATGATATATGAAATGCGTGTGGAATGAAATGAGGATGAAATATGGTAATACTGTAGAATGGGTTGTTTGAGGTGAAACTTCCCTTGAACATTGTGAGTAATGAAAAGTGACTTGAAAGGATTGAATCGACTGAGAGATAGACCGAAACATAGTGTAATGATCACCAGGGAACTCTTTGGGTGGGCTGAAGGAGTACGAGGGATCATGGAATTGGTATGACTGAGAGACAAGAATATTATCCAACTATAAGACGAGATGAAAACAGGTGCGAGACAAGAATATTATCCAACTGTAAGATGAGACACAAATAGGTGTCATGTTCAAGGGAAACAACAAACAACTAGCATGATGCTTTCCAAAAACATGAACCACTTCCTTGAATTCCCCCTCCACCATGATTGACAAGTACCTTTTTTTTTTAATGATCTTGAGGAGGATAAAAGATGCTCAATATAGCTCAACTTTGATGAGTCCCTCATCATATGTTTAATGAACCTGAAGAAGGATGGCTTCATCCCTATATGGGTACTTCAATGCATGTTTTACAAGTCCAAAGAAGGAAAACACGACAATATTTCCATGTTTATAGATTCTGAAAAGATCTTAAATATTACTCCAAGGGTGTTATTTTTTGTAAATTTAGTCCCTTGAGCCCAAAAACATGTAAAACAATACAAGGGAGAACTCTTCTAGTCATGATTGACTAGAGTATACCTTTTTCGTAGTTAGTCTTACGAGGTCAAAAAAGGGGTAAACTACCACTCGAAACATTCCCTTTCAAACCTTTTAACAAGTATGAAAGGAAAAAAGCTCACTCGATAATCTTTTCATGTTTAGGGAGTCTGAAAAGAGCTTAAAGGAGACTCTAAAGAGTTCCTTTTTCGTATAGTTTTTATGACTTTGAAAAAGTGATAAAAGTATACTCGGTAACCTAATTTCATGTATTCATGAGCACGAGAAAGAATAAATACTGAGCTCGGTAACCTATTCTCATGTATTTACAAGCTTGAAAAAAAACAAAACTATGCTTGGGTTAGTTTCATTTTTACACGAGATTGAAACTAAAAATGAAACTATGCTTGGTATGATACCCCATCAATGGGTTTATTTCTAATGTACTGTCCCAAGGTTTCAAGTGATACCCATGGGTGGTTGGTACTTTGGCCCCATCTTGAAAATCTAGCGGCTTAACTCCATCATGATGTCCAGGCTGGAGACATGCCCCCCCAAGCTTCATTTCATATGCCAACTCTTATTTTGTCACCAAATTTTGAAACCGTTTAAACTCTTGGTTACTAATACGTAAATGTTAAATAGAGGAATAAAGAGGGTCAACCGACATAGGCAGATGAAATCAAGGTTCAATTACGATATCTAGTGAAATATTTGACTCAACATTTACGAGATCTAGCGAAAGAATCGAATCAATGTTTATGAGATCTAGTGAAAGACTCGACTCAACATTTATGAGATCTAGCAAAGGACTTGACTCAATCAAAGGGGGATATGTTTCATTTTTTAACGAGCTTAAAAAAGAAATAGGAACTATGCTCATAATCCTCTATTTCATTTTTTAATGAGCTTGACACCAAAACAAGAACTTTGCTCGATATTGGATTCATTTTTTAATGAGATTGGAACAGAAAATATAACTATGCTCATCACTCTCTACCATGGATTCTAAGAGGTATTCATCAGATAGAAGAACAATACTCTGGAAGGAATACATGGTAAGCAACTTACTTGGATCAACAAGGGGAAGAACAAACTCCAAGGTCCCTAATGACGAAGTTACCATGTCAACTACCAGATTTAAATCCAAAGAAGATGTGTTAAGGTCCTAACCTGCACATAGGTAGATCAATGTATTCAGATGTAATAAAGGGCAATATTAATAAGGCCTTTCAATAAAATAGAATAAGG